>PVHY01000359.1:71098-140893 GCA_004024945.1 Uropsilus gracilis | reverse complement strand
GGCTTAGGGTGTCTTTCCCCCAGCCAGTGTTGGTCAAGAAGTTTCTCTGTGAGTTCAGGCTTCTGCGAGTGGCCTTTGAAGATCATCTCCTCTGCTTCAGTTTGCAGTTTTGATGTGGGGCCCATTATCCCCTCTTTGGTCATCCTCTCCTCTCCCGTAATGAGGGAGGGTATGTTGCTCTCCTTGAATGTATCTCCAAAATGAACTCCCAGGTTTTGGCCCGGCGAGCGTAGAAGTGCGCATGGTGACATCGTGTCTCTATGGTTGTTTTTCTGGTCTTACATGTGCTGGTTCGCTTGGTTGTCCATCTGCTGTATCCAGCTCAGGTCTGTGGGCTGGACTTTTGCCTGGTCCCTCACCCGTTCTATGTTGGGGTTGGTGTTGTGCATATTCTGGTTCCTCTGAAGTTTAGCTGGAGTAAGAAATAAGAGAGGGGCCTTCCCACAACCCCGCCCCTTGCCCGTGCACCTGAAGCTCCCAGTGCGGGGCGGGCCGACTGGACATCCGCTCACCCTTCCATGCCCCCCGGCTTCCGGCGGCTGCGGGCTACACGCCACTGCCTGGGTTTCCATTTTCTAAGTCTTAGAAATTTCTTATTGGGTTGATCTACTGTTATGAATTTTATGGTTTTGTTGCTAGTATGATCGAAATCTTTTTTCCTTTACATTTTCTAGTTGTTTATTGTTTTGTATGCAAAAACATTTGGTTTGTGTAGGTTACTTTGCTAAATGGAATAGTTTAAATCATGTAGAAATTAAGCATTAACTGAAAAGTTGAGAAATCAAGACTATCTGGATCTTGTATCTTTTGTTGGGAATGGACATCTCTGAATAATTACCTTTTCAGTTTGTCTATTCAGAACTTGCTCTTTTTGAGTTAATTTTGGTCATTTGTATTTTCATGAGGATTATTCATATCATCTAGTCTTTCAGGTCTATTGGCATAAATTTTACGGAATTCATTCTACGAATATTTGATGCTTTCTATGTGCGACACATAGAAACCTCTGTATCTGTGTTTTTATTATACCATTCTTCCCCCATTTGTGTTTTTAATCACACTTGGCAAAGTATTTGTAATTTTTATATATTTGTAATTTATCAATTATGAATTCTACTGCATTTTTAAAAATTTCCCATTTTAATAATTTTTCATCCTTGCTTTAAATTTTCTTATATAACACTATGATTGTATCATTGGTGCATCATTTCCTTCATGCAGTTGTATAAAATTACATGTTTTTTGGCACAGAGATGGAATGTACCTTTCCCAATGCCTTTGAAATGTTTAATAACAAATTCATGCGATGACTTTGGGAAATTGCTTATGTGGTAAGGGAGGAATATATGAAGTGAAACTTAGAATATTATTGTTTGCATTTATAGATAGTAGGTGGCTATCTTCTGGTGGTAATTTTTTTTCCTTTTTATTAGTTTTATTTACATATTTATGTATATATTTATATACTTATGTATATGTGTACATTTGTGTATATACATACAGATACATAGTTATATTACATCATTGCATTCCCTGGGGTTTCTCTCCACCTTATCACCTGTGAACCTTCATCTTGATCTTCTTGTGCTACTTCCTTCCCTGATTTCTCCCTCCCCCTGCCCCCTTCCACCTCCTCTTCCCCTTCCCTAGCTGCTTGCCCCAGTTCTGTTGTTAGCTTATTTTGACTTTTTCTGTTCTTTTGTTATTCCTATATGCCATCTATTGTTGAGGACCATATGGTTTCTGTCTTTTTCTTTCTGACTTATTTCTGCCTGTATGATTCCCTCTAGATCCATCCATGTTATCACAAATATGTCTTATTGTCAGTTTTGATTGCAGACTAATATTCCATTGTGTAAATATACCACATCTTTTTAAACCATTAATCAGTTTTGGAGCATTTGGGCTATTGCCATATCCTGGCTATTGTAAATAGTGCTGCAATAAATGTCCAAGTGCAGGTGTCTTTTTGTTAGCATTTTGATGTCCTTTAGGTAGATTCCCAGAAGTAGGATTGCTGGATCAAATGATAGTTCCATTTTCAGTAGTTTGAGGGTCCTCCACAGAGCTTTCCATAGTAGCTATATCAGTTTGCATTCCCACTAGCAGTGCAAAAGTGTTCCTTTCTTTCCACATCTGCACCAGCACTTGTTGTTGCCCATTTTTTTTTGATATGGGCCATTCTTACTAGTGTAAGATTGTATTTCATTCTGGTTTTGATTTGCATTTCCTCAATTATTAGTGATGTCGATGTAGAGCAGTTTTTCATTTGCCTGATGGCCATTTGTATTTCCTCTTTGGAGAAGAGTCTTTTTAGTTCTCCCACTTTTTGTTTGGGCTTTTTGCTTTGTTTTTGCTAAGTTATATGAGTTCTTTGCTACCAAACACTTATCACTTGTATGGAGGGCAAAATTTTTTTCCCATTTGGTTGGGTTTGTTTTGGTTTTGGTTATTGTCTCTTTTGCTGTAAAGAAACGTATTAATTTGATGTGGTCCCAGCTGTTTGTTTTCCTTCATTTTTTTATCATCTGTAGATGTGTCCAAAAATGGGTTTCTGAAGTACACTTGGAGTGTTTTGCCCATGTTTTCCTCTATGTATTTTATGGTTCCAGCTCTTACATCCAAATCTTTTATCCATTTTGAGTTGTTTTCTGTACATGGTGTGAGGGAGTTGTCTAGGTTCATTTTTAGTGGTCCAGTTTTCCCAGAACCATTTATTATAGTGGCTATCCTTGTTCCAGTGTATGTTTATTGCCCTTTGTCAAAAATTAGTTGACCATATCTCTAGGCACTCAATTCTGTTCCATTGTCTGATTGTCTGTTTTTGTTCAAGTACCACACATGCTGTGTTAATTATTATGGTTTTGTAGTATACTTTGAAGTCTGGGATTATATTACCTCTGTTCTCTCTTCTTTTGGTCAGGAGGAATTTGGATATTTGAGGTCCTTTGTTAGTCCATATACATTTCAGTAATTTTTGTTCTATCTCCTTAAAGAATGTCATTGGAATTTTTATTGGAATTGCGTTGAATCTGTAGCTTGCTTTTGGTAGAATGGCCATTTTGGTAATGTTAGTTCTTCCAATCCATGAGCAGCGAATGTCTTTCCATTTCTTTATGTCTTCTATTTTAAGAATGTTTTATAGTTTTATTTTTATAGATCTTTCACTTCTTTTGTTACATTTATTCCCAGGTATTTAATTTTCATTGGCGGGATGGTAAATGAAGCATTTCTTTTTTTTTTTTATTTCTTCTTCTTTTGACTGATTTTTTGCATATAAGAGGGCCACTGATTTTTGTGTGTTAATTTTGTATCCAGCTCCTTTACTGAACTGGTTTATTATTTCAGTTAGTTTTTCTGTGGATTTTTTGGGGTTCTCTACATATAATATCATAGCATCTGCATATAATGATAGCTTTATTTCTTCTTTCCCTATTTATATTCCTTTTATGTCTTTCTCTTGCTTTATTGCCCTAGCTAGAACTTTCAGTACTATGTTGAAAAGTAGTGGTGATAGTGGACATCCTTACCTGGTTCCATTTCTTAATTGAAATGATTTCAGTTTTTCCCCATTAAAGATGATGCTGACTGATGGTTTATCATAAATGGCTTTTATTATGTTGAAATGTGTGCCTTTTATTCCTATGTTTTCAAGGGTTTTCATCATGAATGGGTGCAGAATTTTATCAAATACTTTTTCTACATCTATTTATATGATTATATGGTTTTGGTTTTCTCCTTGTTAATGTGATGATTTATGTTGATTGGCAGTAATTTCTGGGTATAAGAATATGAAATTCAAAGTATATAACAGAGTAGACTTGAACTTTGATTTATGTACATACAGCTTTTTTAAAGGGCAAAATTGGTGTATTTATCTTTGCTCTACCTTTAAAAATTAAAAAGAAATCTTTCTGGCAGAGGAAGGTATCTTGGAATTCAAAGAGAATCTCTATGCAAAAAATGTTAAATTCAAAATTGCTTTTACTTTTTTTAAAGTTACGTGTTGTATCACAAGATGTGAAATTGAGCCTTCATGAACTGGATGAACTTTTTGTCATGTTTAAGGTACTATTCTTACGTAATTCAAAAATAGTTATTTTAGCAGAATTTACCACAACTACTCTTAAATAATTTTTAATGGTTATCAGAGAAGGGGGGTGGGTGGGAGGAGAGAGGAGGGAGGAGGAGAATAAGGGAAGTAGGGGGGTAGGACATTGATATGGGAGGTTTGATGGAAGGTTAGTGAAGCATGTGTAATTATGGAGGAGTAAAAATATAACCCCAAAATTATATAGACTTGTAAAGGACTGGCAAATTAATAAAAAATATTTTATCTTTAATTTTCTTAGTAAACACTTTCAAATTTTTTTTCTGATTTAATGACTCCTTTTTTCTTTGTTTTTAATAGAAAGAGCTGTTTTATTCTTATTACTGGCGTTCGGATTTTCCAGTGTTGATGCAGCATGACCCTAGTCTACCATATTTGGAACAGTATCAGATAGACTGCCAGCAGTTCAGAGTGCTGTATCATTTGTTGAGTCCCTGGGCTCATTCTGCAAACAGAGACTCGCTAGCTTTATGGACATTCAGATTATTGGATGAAAACTCTGATTACCTTATAAACTTCAAAGAATTCTCCTCTGCAATTGGTAGGATGGTGTTCAGTGATTTTCGATTTTTTAAGCAAAAAATAAGCATACACTTAGAAATACTTAGTATAACTATCTGATATTGCTAATTTAGTCAGACTTTTTGTCTCCAGCATTAGCAGTAACTACATCTTTTTCTGTTTGTTGCTAAATGCAAGTATCTTGGTGACCAACCTTTCCAGAAAAGCAAGCTGTTGCATATGAATGTATTAGTGGTTAATGTGAAGGAAGAGAATGCCTGATCTTCCTACACTATGACATCAGGGTACCTCAGAAGGACTTTTCTCCCTTTTCTTCTTGTGTAAATCCAGCCACCTAGTTTAGAAACATGGTGAAGAAATAGCCAACAAACATTTTACACCTGTAGATAGTCCACCTGTTATATCATTCCTTTGCTTTTTCAGATACCCCCAGCATGCTATCAGGGATGGCTACATGAAAAGGGGTCCTCTCCTCAAATGAGGCCTACTCATTCAAAAGAAAAAAAAATCCACGGTTGGGGAAAGGGAGATCAACAGGAGAACAGTTTGTCCCTCAAATTAAAAAGGGTATTTTTCTTATACACTTGAAGGAGAGAATCTCCCTGACTGATGGTTAATGGTAATTTAGGGAACAGAATCTGAATCCTAATTTGTGGCTAATCTGTGTCTTCATCTGAGTTGCTGGAATTAATTGACTATTTTGTGGATACATGATTTTTTCCAATTCAACTTTATTGAACAGATATAATGTACAATGGAAGTTTTACTGAGAAGCTTAAACTACTTTTTAAACTGCATATTCCTCCAGGTAAGAGTTTAACAGTCTTTATTAATGTGCAAAGGTTGATTCCACTGTAACAAGTATAATTGCAGATATATTCTATTTTAACAAATGACAAAATTTCAATTCGATGTAAGGTCATTGCATCTTTGTGGCCCACAGATTATATTACCAGTACTTTTGCTGGTAAGTAGGTAGAGTGAAGTGTATGGAAGAGATTCTCTGTAGCAGATGGGTTTATATGTTTCTTTCCTGTTAGTGGACAATCAATGATAAATAGTTGATGTATAATATAAAGACTACTGTTATTTGAATAGACAGAATTGCTATAATGCTGCATTTTTGTTGTATTGTCATTAGAAAGTGGAATTTAACTTTAGAAAAACTGATTAATTTGTGAAATGCTACAAATTACTCAGAAAAATGAAATCAGGAACCAGATCTATTAAACATTTGAAAAGGGAGGCAAAGTAAAAGCTACTATTTATTGAGAACTTGCTCTGTCAATTTACAGTATCCCTAAGAAGGTGTTTTATCCTTCCAGTTTTCACAATGGGGAATTAAGAGTCAGATAAATTATATGCCAGAGATCATATAGCTAGTAAATTGCATGTTAGGAATACAAACTGAAGCCTGATCCCAAAAGCTCAGGTTTCTTTTTATTCTCCCAGACTGCCTCAGTGTCAGCATACCATCCCAGTTAAGCATTCCCCTCTGACATTAGAAGCTGCCTTTCCCAGGTCTGATCCATATTTTGGTAAAACTGTTTTAGGCTTTAAACCAAAGGAACAATGCAGAAGTTTATATAATGATTTGCAAACCAAATAACACCTCATAATTGCTCTAAAACTACAGCTGGCATCTCTGTTCAACTCTTCCCAAGATCTAGCTAGGGAGCAGGTCTTTACCAGACCAAAATGCAGAAAACCATATATAGCTTTTCACACACTCAAATCACAAAAATAGCCTTAAAAACAAAAGACCACACACCACGAAGGACTTTACATTGCCTATTTGCCATTAGAATGTCTGATTTTTTGCCATGGAATGAACAGGCTTTTAGTAGAAGGATTAAAAAGGAAAAAAATACATATCTGTTAAACCACTTCATGGTTTCCTTATTGTTGAATATGTTTTTAAATAAACTGCAGTCATATTTTTAGAGTTCTCCAAATGCCAGATTTTCATATTTCATCTGACAATGATTCTAAGAAAACTATACTATTAAAAAGCAAGTAGAAGAAATAACCTATCGGATCTCAGTGTTATCAAGTACTTCATTATTTGCTATACAGCAGAGTTGTACAACTTGCATATGTCTTCACATGTATGTCTTATACAGAACCCCTTTAATTCTCTGAACCCCCCCCCCCCCGATTTACTCTACCCTTTATAGGACCCATTTCTCCTCCTCATTGTTAGTAACTGTGGATTGGGTTGTCTTTTTTCAGCTTATACTGAAGTGAAATCAAACGACCCTTCAAAAGATGACCTTTCCAAGGAAGAATTACTTTATTTTAGTCAACTCCATGGTAAATATCTGTTAAAAGTTTGAGTTTTGATGATTGGTAACATCATTAGGCCTCCCTGGCTTAAAGACTCTTTATCCTATTACCTCTAGTAAAATTTGGGTTCATTATACCTTATACTTCTTTTACGTTACCATAGCACTTAACACAGTGCTAAAGGCATGGTAAATTCTCCAGAAATATTTGACTGATTAGCTAAACTGCATTTTGGGTTTGGGATTGTGGAATTTCTTATTTACTGGAGAATTAGAAAGAAAATGTACTTTGTTTCTATTTCTACTGCAGCAATTTCTAAAATGTATCAGACCATTTCATGCCTTGTTAAAATACAATGAAGACAATAGAATCTTTGATGATTGAAGGTCATAGCTGTTATTCATTCAGTGAATACTTATTATAAATTATAAATCACTGTAGGTGTAGAAGACAGGGATGAGTTTGTCTCTAGCACATAATTTGAAAGTGATATGAGTTTGTATTTGTGTCCCTTGCTTCTTTTCTTGTAAATATGCACTGTCTTATATAGGAATAATTTCAGATTAATATCTGTTTATGGTTACTATATGTTAGTGTTTAAACATTAAAATTGAGGTGATCTTGTAACTCATTGAGTCAAATCTCTCATTTTATAGATAAAGGCACTGAGATCTACAAAAAAATAGAACTGACTTGTGCCAGATTTCACACTGAATTTCTGCCATAATGAACAGGATAAACATCTGTCTTCTAACTTCCACTCTGTTTTTTTCCCCCTGATAATAAAAGTAATGCAATTTAAGGATAGGCTTAAAGAAGAAACTACTACCCCCAAATAAATACTTAATATTTGGTAGACATCTTTCTAGCATTTTTATTTGCATTTTCTCCATTGTTCTTTTCATTATAAAAGTTTTTGAATACTTTGTCTTTTAATTATAGGATGTCAGATAAAACTAAAATTGATTTGCTGAGTTGAAGAAAGTAGCATGTGCTTAGAAGTAGTTTTTATATAAAATATTTTACTTTAGAAATTTTGTTAAATATTTTTATAAAGCACATTGCTCTCTTTTCCTCTAGTTTCCAAGTCTGCAAATGAGAGTGAAACAGAATCAATGAAAAGCAGCGCTGAAAAAGGTACTATGATTCCAGGAATATTGTTTAGTTTATTAACTGTTTTTGTAAATCTGGTTAACTACCTACTGGGGAAAAGTGGGTTCCCTTTAATAAATATAAGTTTGTCCTAGGAGCTTTCTTAGTTCCTTGTGTTCATTTAACAATTAATTCTTTCTTCTCTTTGCACTCGGTCTCCTGTTATAGAAAATATAACAGTATATGACCCATATTCATTTCATATTATTTTGATGTTTATTTTAATTGCAAAAATTAATTTTTATAAAAGAAACATATACAGTGCATATATTCCAATCCCACCATGAAGTAGATGTGAAAACATGATGGTCTATATTGATTGTAGACCTGTATCTAGGTATACACAAACCTATAGAGATAGCTTTCTTATTTACTTACTTACTTATTTACTTATTTATTTAGTTGATATTTATTATATTATTTAATTTATTTTATATCATTATCTACCCCAGGGCTCTTCCACCATCTTATCACCCGGGAACCATCTTAGTCCTTTGTGCCCTTCCCACCCCCAGTTTCCTCCACCCCGTCTCATGCCCTATGCTTCAATTTTGCTAAAAATTAGTTTGGCATATATACTCTTCTACAATTTGACTTTGATTTTGCAGTATATCACAGACTCTTTTTATGTCAGTACAGTTGGTTCTATCATTCTTTTTAATTAGTACAGAGTATTTCATTGTTTATGCTATAATCTTTTCATCAACTGGTAATATGGGCAGTTGGGTTGTTTCCAACTATTTATTATACTGCAACAAGCATTTTATACTTACAAGCAACAAGCATTTTATATTTACATTTTAGAATATTTTCACACACTTAAGATGGGATAAATCCATAGTGGTATGAGAATGCCAGGTCACAAAGAATATGCCACTTAATATTTTGATAGAGACTGTCAGATTGTTCTCCAGAAGGCTATGTCATTCTTTTTTATATTTTTCAATAGCAGTTAAAAAGTAATAAATCGCTGAAGATTTATTTAAATATGACAACTTTCCCAGATTGCTCAGTATATATCCACCTACTTTATAAGGAATATTAAATAATTATTAATAAAGTCATATTAATGTCATTTTGATTAAACTCTTCAAAGAAATAAGTGAATAAATAGTGCTTTGAATTTTTGGAAAAGAACCACCATAGAACACTTTCATATATGCATATTAAAATATTATATAGAAGCTATTTTAAACTTAGAACATCTGTGTGAAATTTATATCATTAAGCCAGCGTATACTGATTAAAGTATATGCTTTTCCCTCTCTCCTTACATCTTCCCTAGTCTCATTCTTCCCCATGCAAGAGTTTTAGTTTAATGAAAATAGAGAACATATTCTGAGAGCCAGTGAGTAAAATGAAAGGTAAATTCAGATATTTCTGGACTGTGAAAAAAAGGTAGACCCTTATATCTCAATGAAATATCTTTCAGCTGGTTGTGGTGGTGCACACCTTTAATCCCAGCTACCTGGGAGGCTGAGGCTAGGCATCACTTGAGTCTGCGGGTTCGGTACTACCCCAGGCAACATAGTGAGACCTAGTCTCTTAAAAAAAAAAAAAGAAGAAGAAGAAAAGAAATATCTTTCAATCATAACTATTCTTTTTGAAGTTTGGGAAGTTTTAGTGTTCTGTTTATTTATGAAATGATGCTATTCCCTTTCAGGTAAAGGAAAAGTTGATATTCAAGCGTATCTAAGTCAATGGCAAGATGAGCTTTTCAAGAAAGAAGAAAATATCAAGGATTTACCAAGAATGAATCAGGTACAATATTTTCAGTTCTAGGTTCTTGGTTTTTGTGGGAGTGTGGTTGGATACAATTCTAGCTAACATGCTATTACAGAAATAGTTAAATAATTATGTGTCATCCCTATAAGGTTGAGATGAGCACAAAAATAATAAAAATAAATTTTTTAACGATTTCTACTTTTAACACTTAATGTACCTAGCATTTCATTATAGTTCCTCTACCATGACATTTGTACCTCTAGGAAAGATGTATATATTACATATTTCAGTGTTTTCCATCTCAGCTTTATTCAGTAAACCTTTTTTTAGTGCCTACCGCATGTCATGCCCAATATTAGATATTAAAAAAAAGAAATTACTGAAACAGGTCACACCTTGATCCTTAAACCTTCTCAAACAATAGCAATGATTACTGTTGACACTGTTCTAAATCTGTATGTTTTTATACATTATTCAGTCAATAATATGCTGTTAATTTTTTTTAAAGTACAACCAGTTAATGCAGATACTAAGGATACCCAGAACTTTCCCAAAATGAGAGCAATAAAAAAAAATTTTGTATTTGTCAATGGACTTTGTAATTAGATATCATCAAATGGATACTTTTTAAAATAAATCATTAAGACGCAGCTATTTAAAATCATTGAAAGATAAACCTTACTATAAACTAAAGAAAGAAAAGATGAGTTTGTTGCAATATATTTTTATGAAATATAGCCTTTTATTTACAGATAAAACATTTTTGGTAGGATGATTGACTTATTGAATTCTTGTGTTGGAATCATTTTTTTAAATTATCAAATCTAGAAATGTTCATAGATTATTGAGGGGCAATTAGCTGACACACCAATTTATTTCTCTAGTTGGCCCCCAGCTTTAAAGAGAAACATGTCCAAATGTTTTTCCCATTTGAATGGCTTTGTACTACTAGATAGGTTGCCCAACATTCTCTCCTAAATTTACATCATCCTAGTTTAGTGGCCCCCTCAAGCCCTTTGGAGAGATTAAGGAGAATTCATTTATAATGCTTTCATTATGAATGAATGATTTACTTCTAGAGCAATATGGAACTTTGCTTAATTATGAGTGCCACCAAAGAATTGTCAGGTAAACTGGAAATTGCTGTATACTTAATATACAGATATACTGCTGTTATGCAATAAATGAGAAGATTTAAATAGAATTGTCTTCCATAGTTCATGCCCATTTTGCTAGAACCAAGATTAATGTGGGGATTAGTCACCATTGTAATTTGTATCTTGTAATTTGTATGGTAAATGTGTACATATATGATTTCTATATGGGAGACAGTTGACTTATAAGTTCTCCTTACATTTGCTAAATCTAATGTCACATGTGTTATTTCCAACTTGTGTCTTCCAGTCACAATTTATTCAGTTTTCAAAGACTCTGTATAACTTATTTCATGGGGACCCTGAAGAAGAGTCATTATATCAAGCCATTGCTGTTGTAACAAGCCTTTTACTCAGGATGGAAGAAGTTGGAAGGAAGCTCCATAGCCCTACATCATTAGACAAAGGAGTCTCTGCTACAGGCAGTGCTTCTGGAGGACCCAGCGAGGGGAAAACAGAGAGCCACTTACCTAAAGATCCTTCCTCTCTCAGGGAAGAACATCAATGGTCATTTGCATTTGAACAGATTCTTGCCTCTTTGTTGAATGAACCTGCTTTGGTGAGGTTTTTTGAGAAAACCGTTGATGTAAAAGCCAAACTAGAAAGTGCAAAAACCTCTCAATTAAGTTTTAGAACCAAGATGTAAATCTCTTAAAAGAAATTGCCTATCATAGATAAGTTTGCCAAGATTCCTATAACTGTTAGCTGAATTCTTGGAACTAGGACTCGGGTGTTTATCTTGTTACCAATGTGTTTGAAGGTTGAAAGATACATATTTGGAAGCACAATGATTCATTCCTTTGTGGTAAACTCCAATTTTTGTATTCACCAATACAAATACACTTTTTATATTTCACAAGATATGCAATGCCTTGCTAAGTGTTACCACCAGAGGGCACCATATCACCTTTATTAAGGATATTACTAGTTTGTGCTGCTATTTACATATGAATTACCAATGATTTTGAAAATGTGTTGTTTATTAGTGACACTGATGTCATATTGATAGATCCTATTTTCAGATTTGTCTCAGTTCTATTAGAATACTTTAGAAAACCAGGCTTTTAGATCTATAGCCTTAATTATCTACCATAAGGAGGCCTCCTTTTCAAGTTATTTAGCAGACTATTAACTTTTTGAAGTGAATTTCATTCTACTAATAATAAATGGTTTTTAAGTAATATCTGCATTCTCCCTTCCTGAGTGATTCAGAAGCCTGTAACACACTTCTAAAACAAGAACACAAAACTTTGGCTGATATATCAGGGAAAATAGTATTGGATTTAGATTTAGGCTGGCTAAAGCCAGCCTTTTCAGAAGCATTAAAAAAAATGGTTAACTATGTATAGGTCTCTCATTAGACTGATAAATTACTTGAAATTCTTCTGAGCATTGCCATTTGTGGTATTTGTTTCACAGTAACTTAGTACTGCTTTGATTCTAGCTTTAGATTTTGGGTTTTTTACCAGTCATATTTAAGTTGCATTAGATGGAATTAATGTCTTGCAAGTCCATATTTGTGTGTAATGATTGCTAAGGTATAGAATTGCTAGCGTCTAACTAAAAAACTTTCACTCTCTGATTTAGAGGTATAATTTCTATATACTGTATGCCACATATATTTCAGTCATTGCAGTGAAAGTCCGCTTGAGATAATGGGCTCTGTTAGCACTTTAAAAAAAGGAAACCACACCCATTCAATCTCTGTACTTTTTCTGACAAAAGCAATTCATTAATCAATTGACTTAGGGGATTGTGGAAAGAGATCATACATTGTTGGTGTTTCCTTCTTCACAAAAGACTCCTCTTAAGCCCTTTAGTTTTTTACATTTGAAATATTGAAACACAGACATCCTTTAGAGTAACGCAGGAAGGCTCTCTCTTTCTGGGAAAAAATTAAGAGAGCATTGGTTAAGAGTCTACTGTTAGCAAGGCCTAGAGAAGACTTCTTTACTGTAGAATATCTTGTTTTCAGAGAGATTCAAGAAGCTTGAAGTTGACCCTTTGAAAGTGTTATAACTCGGGCTTCATCAAACACTTAATACTAATGTCTTTAAATAGTTTAGTCAACTGTCTTTTTAAGGAAATATCCACTTAAAGAATAGTTGGTAAATTAACATCAATGCCTTTTCTCAAAAATGTTTTGCTGAAACATGTCCAAATTTTAGAGTTTAGTAATAGTTTA
Source organism: Uropsilus gracilis (assembly GCA_004024945.1). Taxonomy (NCBI): domain Eukaryota; kingdom Metazoa; phylum Chordata; class Mammalia; order Eulipotyphla; family Talpidae; genus Uropsilus; species Uropsilus gracilis. The sequence goes on along the minus strand of PVHY01000359.1, from coordinate 127,758 downwards.
TATGTAAACTATCACATCTTCTATTGTACAATGATTGTTAAATTATACTATGGTAGACCTAGAAAGATATGGTTCTATGCTTATTTACAAAGGTACTCTTGCACATATTTTGTTAACTATTTTGTCAATTGTATGTACAAAAGATTCTTAAGAGCATATGTTATTAATATTTCATATGATTTTATGGTCAGAATATTGAAGAGCACTTACTATTGTATTTTTAGCCTAGATTAATTAAAATTGAATACTAAGATTTTTGAGTTGCAATAAAGATAAGTGCAAGTTAAAAAGAAATTTATTTTCTGAGTTTGCAGAAATAATCTGAAAACATAGTTTTATAGTTGCTCTCCTTATGCAAACAGGTTGTTCTTAATATTAAAAGTCATATGTAGTTATGTCAAATTGAACCACTGTATTATACCTTATGCATTAAAATAAACATTATAAGGTGACTTTGTCTTTATAAAAATACTATAAATATAGTAGACATGAAAATGGTTACTTAATGCTACTACTATTATTTGTTATGAAATATTTTTATTTATACTTAATGCAGTCATTAATCAAGGGCATCCCTTATATTAGTGAAGATACAGTTATGGAAAACAGAATTCATTCTATTTAGTTTAGGCAGGAAAAGATTTATTATCAGACATTAAGTAGCTTATAGAATTATCAAGAAGACTGACTCTTAATTGAACTTTCAAGAACAACTTGCAAAGCTACACCACAGAACCAAGCCACCAAGGGAGTTGCTAATTCTACAATTAGGAAATTGCTGTTTCCTACTACCATGATGAAAAGTCAATATTACCCCCAGACCATGCTCCACCTTCTGTGCTTTACACCAGCAAAATAACTGCCAAGCATCCTGCCTCTCAGCAACCACAAGCTCTTTGCAGAATTAATTTCCTTATAATTGTGGGTCCAGTTCTAGCTAGCAGTTGGTTTGAGGCCTTTCTCAGCTCCTGGATGCTTCACTTAGTTCCTGGTATCTGTCCTTCCCTTCACACTGTCCACAGCGCCTTGCCATGCGGGCTTCTGCCAAATGACCGCTTCAGTCTAGCAAGGCAAGACCCTATGGCAAGTCTGCTAGCAAGACAGTGTCTGATATAATGGAACACGACTTCATAATAATGAAATTTCATCCTCTTTGCCAAATTTTATTGGTTAAAGGCAAGTTACATGTTCTTCCCACTCCAAGGGAAAAGGATTACACAACAACATGAAGATTAGGGAGGATCATAGGAGTGCTCCAAATAGTCTACCTGTTTATATTCTCCCTCTTACCATGCAACATTCTCTGTATGTGCAGAACAACTAATAGCATCAACAGCCTTCTACTGCCTATCATAATACAAATCTTCCTCATACAAACAAAAATACATTAGTCCTCGCTCTTAAGGCAAAATCCAGATTTCTTTTGGTTACCTAGATCCATCAGTGGGTGATGTCCACTCCTAATTCAATCTCAAACTCATCTGGATATCTGTAACAGGTATACTAAAAAAAGTTAATTACCATCTACTCACCTTGTACAAAATAGAGAAAAAGTAAAGAAGTAGATAATTATATACTTCAAGCAGAAAGAAACTAGGTAGCTACTACATTCCTCATTTCAACAACTGGTCATGGTTGTGTTTTGTTGTTTTTTTAATTATCATACAGTAAATTTAACTTCTTTTTGGTGTACACTTCTATGAGTTTTTAACACGGGCATGTATTTCTGTATCATCATCATCACAGTTAGAAAAACAGAACAATGCTATCATCCTCCAAATCTCCCTCACTTTTTCCTCACCACTACCAGCCGCTCATCTTTCTGCCAACCATATAAAAGACCAGGTGTCTGTTTACCAGAGCCATGCCCCTTTGTAGCCTTGCACAATAATTGTTTAAACAGATACTTCTGCTGGGAATTTCACAATCTGTAGCAGGGCGGGGGTGGGGGGGGGGGGTGTGATGTCCTGGTGGCAATGGCAGCATCTGCACATCAACATTAGTTCTGAGGTAAAATTTATAGTGCTTTCAGATGCCTGGACTTTCTCTCTCCTTTTAGTACATCTGTGAGCCCAGTAGTTTAATCAGTCTTTTTGCGCTTTTATTAGCCAGAATCTCCTCCTTTGGCCATTTTAAAATAAGCTTGATACGTGTGACATTGGGGTTCTGTAGTGCTGATTCTTTCAAGGTAAGGAAAGAAAATTATTCCTGTAGCAACATCCCTAGGCTTAAAATCATTGATATTTTTCATACATATTATGCTGCAGCTCCCATTTCTTTCATCAGAACTTCATCTTTCCCTCATTCCCAAAACATCAAACAATGGATTTCTAATTCTACATGTCTTCACAGATAATGGCTTTTTTTTCTGTTTATTATTATTATTATTATTATTTTTCCCACCACCTTGCCCTCCTGGTGGGTGTGTAGTTTTATCTCGTGGTTTTGATTCCTATGTCCCTTATGTCTAATGATGCTCAGTATCTTTCTATATTCCTGTCAGCTGGATGAGGTGGAGTTATTCAGTTGACACACTGGTTGTTGAAAGTGGGGTATCTGGCTCTGTGGCCTGAAAAGGTAACTTACCTTGCTTCACTAAGATCCTCAAAGCCTCTAATGGCCTTGTTAATATTTGAGTAGCCATCATACTTTTCACACTGCCACACCAAGCAGCATTCTCTGTGGCTTGGTGAGGATTTCCCTGAGGCCTAACAGATTTAGACTGGGAGACCCTGTAACCTAGCAGTCTGGCTTGGAATGGCCACCACCATTGCCTTCAGATAATGAAAAGGGTTGGATTTTCCACTGTTTCTTGGTCTCTGTAGGAGACATCCTTTCCCACCACGCTCACTCCTCTTGCTGCCCATTCTTGTCTTCATGCTATTTTTTTTGAAATTCATATAATTCACGCTTATAGAAAATCTCAACTTAGAATAGCCACATTTCAAGTGTTTTATCTTTATAATGTGAGTGGTCACTATAATATTGGATACTTTGAACATAGTTTTAGCAATTTTTACCATCTTTTTCTGTTATTTACATGAAGTATGATAAAATTGCCCTATTACTATGACTGTATCTACTTTTATTTCTTTTAAGATTTGCTTTAAAATTTTTGACCCTAGGGTATTGTGCACATTAAAATTAAAAAAAATGTCTTCTTTATGGGCTGAATTCATTGTTATTTTGAAATGATCCTTATTTCTATCTCTTTGTCAGATATTGGTCACACCAGCTTTTTGTTTGTTAGTGATTATATGGTTTATTTGTTTCTATTCTTCTATTTTTACTCTTTCTATGCCCTTATATAGAAGGAATATATTCATTTTAAGCATTATATAGTTTTTGCCAATTTTTTTCTTTTTTTGTCATTGATAATCTTTACCCTTTATTTGGAGTACTTAGTCCATTTACATTTAATGTGGCTCTTGGTGTTCTTAGATCTATCATTTTACTATTTTCTTCCATTTGTTTAGATTTCATGTTTTTTAAACTTTATTTTATATATTTTTATTATTTTTTACTCTATTCCTATGTTAGTGGTTTATTATTATAGTGGTTATCCTAGGATTACCATGTTAGGTCTGTGCAATTAAAATATACAAATCAGTTCACTTTCTGGAAATTCAAGGATATTTCATTCTTTAAAATAATTTATTTATAAGTATTTCACATCATTGTGATCCACGGGGGGTCATCTACCACCTCCCCTTCCTGGCCACTCCAGCTGGCCCCCCAACAAGGATATTTCAAACCTTCAAATTTCAGTTATTATCCTTGTAACTTATTTGCTGTTGTTGCTATGAAATTTAATTATTTGTATATGTTTGACCTCGTCTGATATTATTATTGTTGATTTATAGAATCAGTATTTACTTAGATTTACTAGCAGATTTATTATTTTTATTGTTCTTCGTTCCTTCTTAGATCTTGTTTGTAAGCTGCCAACTTGGATCATTTGGATTTAATATTTCTGTGAATGTGAACCTACTGGTGTCAGCCTTTTTTTGTTGGAAAAAATATCTTTAGCTCACTTTTTCCTAATTTCTTTATTTTTAGACAATTATAGATTCACATGCAGTTGTAAGAAATAATATAGAAAGCCCATATGCCCTTTACCCGGTATTCCCCAATGGTAGCATCTTGCAAAACTATAGTATAATTACAACCAGGATATTGCCATGAACGCTGTACTCTGACCTTACTGAGATTTCTATAGTTTTAATTATACCCATATATGTGTTTCATTCTGTTCCTTTTTTCTCCTACCACCATATCACCCATGAACCATATCACCCATGAACCACCATCTTTATGATTTGTGCTCATTCCTTCCCTGATTGCCCACTCCCTCCCTCCCCCTCTCTAGCTGTGTACCTTAGTTCTGTTGTCATCTTGTTAGTTTTGACTTTTTCTTGACCATTTGTTTTCCCTATATCCCATCTATAAGTGAGACCATCTGATTTTTGTCTTTTTTTTTTTTTTTTTTGGCTGTTTCCGCTAGTATGATACCTTCTAGGTCCATCTATGGTATCACAATTGCATCATATTTAACTTTTTTGATTGCTGAATAATATTCCATGAATATTATGGATATATAAAAATATAAATATATATAAAATGAATAATATTCCATTTTTCATCCATTCGTCTCTTTTGGGGCACTTGGGTTGTTTCTAAATCCTTGCTATTGTAAATAGTGCTTCAATAAACATCCAAGCACAAGTGTCCTTTTGAATTAGTGTTTTGGTATCCTTTGGGTAGATTCTCAGCAGTGGAATAGCTGGATCAAGTGGTAGTTCCATTTTCAGTAGTTTGAGGGTGCTCCACAGAGTTTTCCACAGTGGCTGGACCAGTTTGCATTCCCACCAGCAGTATAAGAGTATTACTTTTTCTCTGTATCCACACTAGCACTTGTTGCCCAATTTTTTTTAATATGGGCCATTTTTATAGGTGTAAGGTAGTATTTCATTGTGGTTTTGATTTGCATTTCCCTGATTATAAGTGATGTTGAACATTTGTTCATATGCCTGTTGACCTTTTGTATTCTTTGGGGAAGTGTTTTTTAAGCTTTTCTCTCCATTTTTTGAGTGGGTTTTTGGCTTTGTTTTTGTTAAGTTGTATGAGTTCTTTGTAGATTTTCTTTTTTTTTTTTTTGGAGACTAGGTCTCGCTATGTTGCCCAGGGTAGTCCCAGACCCACGGACGGAAGTGACCCCTAGCCTCAGCCTCCAAGGTAGCTGGAATTACAGGCGCATGACACCATACCCGGCTATTTTCTTTTGAAAATAGGTCTTGCTCTGTTGCCTGGGGTAGTTTAGAACCTGCAAGTTCAAACCATCAAGTGATTCCTAGCTTCAGCCTCCCAGGTAGCTGGGATTACAGGTGTACGCCACTGCACCCAGTCTCTTTGTAGATCTTAGACATAAGACCCTTGTCAGTTGAGTGGATTGCAAAAAAATCTTTTCCCATTTGTTTGGGTATTTTGTTTTGGTTATTATCTCTGTTGTTGTACAGAAGCTTTTTAGTTGATGTAGTCCCAGCTGTTTATGCTTTCCTTCATCGTCTTTGTATGTATAGATATGTCCTAAAAGATATTTTTGTGGTATAGGTCATGGAGTGTTTTACCTAAGTTTTCTTCTATGTATTTTATGGTTTTGGGTCTCATATCCAGATCTTTTATCCATTTTGAGTTGGTTTTTGTGTATGGTGTAAGGGAGTAGTCTAGATTCATTCTTTTGGATAGAGCAGTCCAGTCTAGTTTTCCCAGCACCATTTATTGAAGAGGCTATCCTTGTTCCAAAGTATGTTTATTGCCCCTTTGTCATAGATCAGTTGACCATGCATGTGTAGCTTTATTTCTGGGCATCCAATTCTGTTCCATTGGTCTGTGTGTCTGCTTTTGTTCTACTATCATGCTGTCTTAATTTGTTGTGACTCGTGGGCTACTCAACAAGACACAAGGACTCTGAAAGTTCAAAGCAACAGGTTTATTACTGGTGCACCAGGGTCCCCAAGCCAACTAGGTAAGAGAGACCCTGAGCAGTCTGTTACAATCTTTTATAGGGCAAAACTACCGCCGCAACCCCCCCCCCCCATTGTGAAGCAAGCAAGCAGGTGTAGGACATGTTCCCATAACTACAGGACACATTGCCACATTCCCATAATGGTGGGACACGTTCCCATAACTGCGGGTTTCCAATAATGCTGACATCCATCATCTATCAGGAGGACAGTGCTGGCATCCATCATTTATCAGGTGGACAATGCTGTTGTTAGGAACATCCAGGAATAAGGGGAGGCAGAAACAGGATATTGGACCAACCAGTCGTGGCGGGTACTTTCCACTGAGGGAAGGGAGAGGACACTGGTCTCAAAATGGAGGTTTTAAACAAAATGGAGTTATTTTGGTCAGTGTGTTTCCAAAGTAATTATTATGTTTTTATAATATAATTTCAACAATATAAATATAATATTTTATATTTATATAAATATAAAATATAAAACTTTTATAATATAATTTCAAGTCTGGAGTGTAATGCTTTCATTCTTTTCATCAGGAGGGCTTTGACTATTGGCGATCTTTTATTATTCCATATGAATTTCAGAATTTTTTGTTCTATTTCTTTAAAGAATGTCATTGACATTTTTACTGGAATTGCATTAAATCTGTAGATTGCAGGCCGGGCCCGGTGGCGTGTGCCTGTAAGTGGCAGCCTAGGAAGCCGCAGTGGGGACCGGGGATCGCGGTTGAGTCCCACTGGGAGCAATGTAGAGAGACCTGGTTCCAAAAAAATAGCTGGGCGTGGTGGTGCATGCCTGTAATCCTAGCTACCTGGGAAGCTGAGGCTGGGGATTGCGTGAGTCCATGGTACCCCAGGCAACATGAGCCTGATGTCCCACGATCAAGAATAGTGAGACTTAGTCTCAAAAAAAAAATCTGTAGGTTGCTTTTGGTAGGTTGGCCATTTTGATAATGTTAATTCTTCTAATCCATGAGCATCAGAGGATGTCTTTCCATTTCTTCATGCTTTGTTCTATTTTTCTTAAGTGTTTTATAGGTTTGTGGGTTTTTTTGTATTGGTCTTTTGTGTCTTTTGTTAGGTTTGTTCACATCAACAAGGAGAAAACCAAAAACCATATGGTGATATTAATAGACACAGAAAAAGCATTCAGTAAAGTTCAGCATCCATTCATGATGAAAGTCCTTGAAAAACTTGGGATAAAAGAAACATCTCAACATAATAAAAGTCGTATATGAAAAAGCCACGGCAAACATCATTCTTAATGGGGAAAAATTGAAATAATTTCCATTAGGATATGGAGCCAGGCAAGGATGTGTGCTCTCACCACTACTTTTCAATATTGTACTGGAGTTCTAGCTAGGGCAATAAGGCAAGAGAAAGACATAAAAGGATTCTAAATAGGGAAAAAAGATAGGAAACTATCATTATATGCAGATGACATGATATTTTATGTAGAAAATCCAAAAAAATCTACAGAAAAACTAATTGAAACAATAAACCAGTTCAGTAAGGTAGCCAGTTACAAAATTAAGCCTTGCTATATGCAAAAATAAATGAGAAGAAATTAAAAAAAACTCTCCGTTTACCATTGCACCAATGAAAAGCATTCTATACAATTTTATCAAATGAACTACCACATCCAACATACAGAGAAGTTCTATATCACAAGAGACTGGTGCATAATGTGTTTCTTCCAGTACATAATGTGGGTGAAAAGTATTAACTAGGATTGTCAAGATTCTCTTTAATACCAGGTATCCAATGAATGAAGGATTATGTAATCATGCCTCCTTCCTGAAGAGGATTATGATAAGAATTCTTGAGTATAGGGAGACACTGTGTAGACAAAATTCATTCAAAAATATTCACTGCCTGGAAGCCACTAATCTGGTTTCCTTTTCCACAGTATAAATAGAATCAAACAGTATGTGACCTCTGGGGATTGACCTTTTCAATTCATCACAATTCCGTGAAGATTTGTCCAATCTGTTCTATGTGTCAATGGTTCTTTTTTTTTAATATTTCTTTTTTTTTTTTTTTACTACTGAGTCAAGTTCCATGTTATAGATATTTAGCCATTTAATCACTGACATGTAATCTAGACTGTTTCCAATTTGGGAATAATATGTATAAATAAAGTGACCAGGACATTCACATACAAGTTTTTGAGTGAAAACATTTTTATTTCTTTGGAATAAGTGGCCAAGAGTAAACTTGCTAGGTTGTATGGTCTGTGAATATATTAACTTTATGAAAAGGTACCACATTCTTTTCCCGGGTAGTAATACCATTTGGCATCCTCACCAACAACCTATAAGTAATTCAGTTTCTCTGAATCCTCTCTAGCATTTACTATTGTCACTATTATTTTAGGCTTTCTGGTAGCATTAATGACATCTTGCTGTGGTTTTAATTTACATTTCAATGACATTTATTACAGTCAGAATTCAAAAGATTTATGTCAAAGTCTAAACTACCAATCACTCAGAATGTGACTGTATTTGTAGATCAGGTCTTTAAAGATGTGATTAGTTAAAATGAGATGGTTAGTGTGGACCCTGATCTATTATGACTTGTGTTCTTAAAAGAATAAAAAGCATCAGGGGCACATGTACACAGAGGAGTGATCATGTCAAGAGACTGCAAGGAACTGGCATCACCAAGCCAGAGTCCTCAAAAGAAGCTGATCCTCCCAACAACTTTATCTTGGACTTTTAGCTTCCAGAACTGTGAAAAAATAAATTTGTTGCTTAAACCAGTCTGTGGTACTCTGTTTCGGCAGATCTAACAAACTAATTTTGGTAATTATGTTGAACATGTTTTCATGTGCTTATCCATGTGCTTATTCATGTGCTTATTTCATGTGCTTATTTATATATGTGTATATCTTCTCCAGTGAAATGTCTGTCCATGTCTTTTACCCATTTTCTAACCTATTAAGTTTTGAGAATTCTTTTAAATACTCTAAATAGGAGCACATAGTCTGCTATGGGGCTTACAAATAGTTTCTCCCAGTGGGTAACTTGTCTTTTCATATAATTCAGAATTGTGACAAGGTCTTCCTTTTTATTTTTTCCTTTACTGTGTGATGATTTTGGCATCCAGTCTAAGAATTCTTTGCGTGATGGTAGATCCCAGAGTTACTGTTTTTGCTAAAAGTCTTATAATTTTACATTTGTCTGTGACCCATTTTAAGTTACTATTTGCATAAGGAGTAAGCTTTACGTTGAGATCCTTTTTTATTTCTTTTGCATGTTCCAGCACCATTTATTGAAAAAGTTGTTTTTCTCCAGTAAATGCTTCTTGTACCTTTGACAAAAATCAATTGGACATATTTGTGTGTATGTGTTCACTTTCATTTTTTAGAGTTTTTTTTTGCTAGATATTAAAATCTAATTTTCATTTTACTTGTTTAACTTTCCACCAGTTTGACAGTATCATCTCCTGTTTTGACTTCTGTTGTTATTGTTAGTCAGTTTTATTGTTACTTTTTTGCAAATGTCTTATTTTTCTCTTATTGTCTTAACCCTGAACTTTTCAAAAACTATGTAAGCCTCTTCAGGAGGATTTGAAACAAAGAAAAGAAAGTGCAACCACATCAAATGGTACCATCCCAAAACAACCACAGACTTAAACTTTTACAGACTTAAACTTATTATTTTCTGTAAAAATCCTAAAGAAGGTTAATTCTTTAATACTCTGTCAATTTCTCCTTTTAATCATATTCTCTTCTATCTCATTCCAGTTGTGTCTCTAACTAAATGTAATATTCTTGGGTTCACAAAATTAAATACTGGGAAGCATTGCAGATGTCTACATTTATCATGCTTGCAAGCAACATTTTCTTTTCTACTAATTGCTTATGTACCTATTTATGGCTTTGCATATGCCTAAGAGCAAAGGATACACAAAAAGTATATAAAACATTACATAAAGGACAGTATCTCCGGATGTGAGGGCGATCTGGCTGTGACATCTGTCACCCATTGATCACTAGGGTTGATTTAGCTGATCTGGCTGGCTAGGTGGGTGTCCCCTTCCTCCCTCACCACTCCATGTGTGTCCCTCCCTAAGCTGCATACTCCGTCGAAGAGGTTGGCCTTCCCTGAGACAGACCGTTCTTCCATCGAGGGTATACGAGTAGCTGTGCTCCCCTGCTAGAACCTCCAAATGAGCTCTCAAGAACAGTGTCTCCACCCTTCCATTTTTTTAAAGGGTAAATGACCTCTTTTAATAATCCCACTTATATTCCCATGATGCTGCCTTCATTTTACATTTGAAGTTTCAGTAAACTCTCAGGATTTCTCCTACCATTTTTTACTGTTGTTCTTGTGTCCATGGTGGGTTTCCCCACCATTTTGGAGAACCATTTGAATTTTTTTCCAGTATCTTTTCAAAACTTAAATAGCCTGAATCCTTAAAGTGGTTTCCAGGAGGAAATGTATTTTCCGGACATGCTGTCTATATATGTTCATTTTACTCAAATGCATAGGCAGTCTAGCTTTGAAAAAATGCCATAAGCTCAGGGATTTTATAAGCCACTATCATTGGCAACGATCAGAAGTTATCATTTCCAGCAATTCAAGCAAATGTAGCACTGCCATATTCACAGTGGTGTTTGCAGAACATCTTGGACAGATTCCCCAGGTTTATTAGGAAATAAAAGCTAGGCAGACAAAAAGATGCAACTATTTCAACTTACCCATAGAAGTGAAGTCAGAAGCTTTGGCCTCCTAGTAATTGAACTGCATGGTTTATATATCAGTTCTCTCAGGGTTTCTCCCTAAGAATTTTGGCTGCTGTGTCTGCACAGACTATTATTATGCTGAAGTGCCATTCATAGTGCTTATTAAAATACAGTTTTATATAACATTTTACAGTGTTCAGAGTTGTAAATTTCTCTTCATAGTTCCTTCCCCAAAATCGAGAGGTTATAGGCTGAAGATTGTCCTTGTAGGGACAAGGAAATGAAGTAATTTATCCAAGATATTATGGATAAGAAATGATAGAACATGTTCCAATACCTGGGTCAAGTCTTGATTCCTGGTGCTCATTCCTCCCCACAATATTGCCCCCAACCTCAGAAAATATTAGTTGGTGAAATCTGATAAGTTTTCAGAGAATAGTTTTTAATTTAAACTTTTCTTACCTGTAGAAATTATTATTTTTCAAAACTTTTAATTTAAACACATTTCCATGGATCTGTTTGGGTTTGACAGAATCCCTCCTCACAGACTAAAATTTTCACTACATAGTCAGGTCATTTCAATACAGAATTTGAATTTAAATTTAATTTTCTCCCCAGGTCTTCAGAGATCCGTGTCTCAATATTATCATTCATCCATCTCTTTAAAAGTCTGATTCAAGAATTCACCATAAGGCCAGGCACGGTGGCTCGTGCCTGTAAGCTTCAGCCTATGAAGTGGCTGGGGCTAGGGATCGCGGTTCGAGTCCCACCTGGGGCCCAGAGCAAGACCTAGTTCCAAAAAAAATAGCTGGGTGTGGTGGTGCGTGCTATAATCCCAGCTACCTGGGCAGCTGAGGCTGGGGATTGCTTGAGTTTGTGGTACTGCGGGCAACGAGAGCCTGTGGCTCCGTGGGCAAAAATAACAAGACCAAGTCTCAAAAAAAAAAAAAAAAAAAAAAGAATTCACCATAGGTTTGATAACCCCTGCTCCTCTTTTTTTCTGTTGCAGATTTCTCTAGTTTTTAAAAATTGAATTTAAGTCATTCATTTCCCCCTAAATTGGAGATGCTAAGATCTTCAGACCAAATTTGGCCTGACCTAATAATCATACAGAGCAAGTAACCATATAAGCCACGGATGTTGATCATTTCTTACTGTGATGATCCTGCTCACTGGCGAGATGTGGCCTAAAGATTGATGTCAATCCAGTCAGATGAATAGCCCCATGCAGGAAGATCTAAAAAACGGGTCACCAGGTGCCTAGAATTGTAGGTGAAAGCACTTGCTATCAACTATAGACCAAGGCTGATGGGTGAAGAGAGTTAAAAATGTCCCCTTTTCCCTAATATTAAGGAGAGAGTACACTTGTTATTCCACATATATCTATTGAGAGGAGGGGGTGGATTTCAATGCTGGCTCCCTCTCTTAGGTTGCCATGGTGATAAGAGAGTAAAGAACAAGGTAGAGCAGAAAGAGAACATCAGTGTCGCCCAGAGATCCAATGCTCCAGGGGGAAGTAATAAGATCTCCCTCTCAGAAGAATCAAGCCTGCCAGGGTTTCAGTGTCACATAGCAACTATGGAGGGAGTCTTGGTGATTAGTGATTTGTTATCTCAGCAGTGTGTGTGCTGTCACAAATGTGTTAGAAAGAGAGGAGGCCAGCATGTGCTACTGACAGTCAAACTTGTAGCCCCCAGGGTCATGTCAAGTGACACTGAGAGCTATTATCATACTGCCTGCAAACAGGTGTGGCCATCAAGACCCACACTGATGACATACACAAATACCTCCTGATCTTTCAAAAGACAGAGTTGCACGTTTGAACACTTGATGCTTCTGTTCAACATGAGATGAGTGACTAAATTGAGCTGTGAGTAGACAGTGGCTGATTTCTCAGATGTCATTTCTTTTAGGAGAATCGTTTGGGGATACAAGAAGAAACAGAAAGCTGGTTGTCAGAGTGCAGCAGTATGGCCTCCAAACAATAAATCATATCAGGTTATAGATGCTTCACGTTCAGCCAGAGTCCTGGGCAATTGCAAAGGTTAAAGGAAAGTCAGTGGACTCAACACCAATATTCTGAGGGTAGGTCTTCTGAGGGTAGGTCTTAACTCCTTTTACTTGTTGCCATGCAACCTCCCGTAAATCACTTCCTTCCCATCATTGTTAATTTCCTCATTGAAAAATAGTGTCTATCTCATAAGGAGGTCCTGAATGTTAATACTCCTCTGGCAAAGTCTAGCACTCACATAAAAGCAAGCGTATTCACATTCATAGGATATTGAAAGACAAAGATGTACGATCTAAGATTCATGAAAGTATACATGGAGAAAAGCAAATGTCTAGGACCAGGTCTTGCCCACAAGCTGAATGTATTCACAATACCTCCTTTGAGAAAAAGGGTGGGCTTGGGGACACCAGGAACCTAATGGAGCTAAATAAGTTTGTCAAGGGGGAGTCAAAGATGTAACTATTAAAGGATAACGTGTGTCCAAAAAACCTCATGATTTTATAAACACACATACGAATATATATCATAATACATATCTCACATCTTTAAGGTGCAAGTACTCTGCTAAATCCTTTACATGTATGATTGCAATCCAGGTAGGTTTGTCATTGGTTCTAGCAGGTTAAAGAATGTCAGCACCCTTACTATTATCGTCACAGAATTTTTAATAGTGAAGGGAAAACAAGCAGCAGAGAAATAGCCACACGAATCTCTCTGAGTTCACCCCTCCCACCCCTCACCCGCCTTGATGCAGCACTTTTATCCCCAGCCTTCTAAGGCCTGGGTGTGCCCACTTATGTATGCTCACTTTTTTTTTTTTTTTTGAGACTAGGTCTCGCTATGTTGCCTGGGGTAGTCCCGATCCAGGATCAGATCTGAGTAGTCTAGATCCCGGATTGGATCTGGGATCCTGCGAACTCAGGCGATCCCCAGCCTCAGCTTCCCAGGTAGCTGGGATTACAGGCGCACGCCACCACATCCAGCTATTTTTTTGAGATTAGGTCTCGCTATGTTGCCAGGGGCAAGTCTCGAACGCAGGACTCAAGCTCCTAGCCTCAGCCTCTCTTCCTAGGCTGGTGTTAAAGGCGCACACCACCGCACCCGGCCCGACTCGGACCTATTAGAGCAGGTACATGCAATCATAGGAAGAATGCAATACCACAGGTTCTGAAAAGCAGTCGTCTTTATAGATGAAACTGAGGCTTAGAGACTAATTTCCTATTTTGCCCATGGTCACTTGGCTATGGAGGAGTAGAATTAGTATTTGATCCTGGATCTAGCATAACTCCAGAACCATTCCCATAACCAACAGTCACTAAACTGCTGGCCATGGAATCCTCTGGTGTATGGGCCTTCAGCTCTCTAACCTAGTGTTGTAGATCCAGGGTCAGTCTAAAATTCAGCCACCAGGGGGCGCAGCCTCTCCTGCTGATAATACACACGGATGGACTAGCTAAGGACTTGTTGCTGATCTCTCCCAGGGTTGGAAAACTTTTCCAAAAACCTGAAACCAGACTCTACCTTGCTTTTGGGCTCTCCCTCCTTTTAGTTTACACTTGATCACATGTCCTGGTGTCCCCAATAATAAGGAGCTTTGAAATGCTTTGTCATGAGCATTTTCCTGTTTCTCTTCCCTCTTCCCACAGGAAACATGAGGTGCCTGCCCTGTGGACCTCCCAGGGCTTCTCCTAGAGATTGGGAAGGGTCGAAAGAGCCCACCAGTTCATAACCAGGTTCTGTTGTTCCTCTGCTCCGGGGTTCTACCCAGCTTCTCCTTTTCCTGACAGTCATTTCACCAGGAACCCCAGTTTCCTATCTGTAAACATGAGCATAGTGCTGCCATCTACCCTGTGGGGCTTTGTTCAGGATAAAGCTTCTTAGGTGCTGAGCTCAGTGCCGCCTGCTCCACCGGAGACAGGTAACTGGTAACTGGTAGTTACCCTCTCTGGGCACTGATTCGTTAGCCAGAAAGAAGCTGGCCCAACAGAGGCCCATTCCACTTAGGGGCCACACAGAACTGAGGGGTGAAAGTCCCTCATTAACTTCTCACCTGCCCAGGTTTTATAGGTGTCTGCCACTGCCCTTCAGGAGCCTGCCAAATTTCCCTCCCTGGGAGACACCTTCCCTGAGCCCTCAGTTCTTCCTAGCGTCTGTCTCACTTGCCTCCAGCTGCTCTCAACTGAAACCCTTTCTCTCTCATCTTCCCAGTAGATTTAATCCTTCACCAAGTCCTGCAGGAACCATTCCTGAAAGCACAAGGCTCTGTTTTGAGGCAACCTGAGTCCTGGCCCTGCTACTACTAACCACTGCAACTATCTGGGCCAACTGCTCTAATCTCTCAACTCTTGGCTCAGCCATTTTAATATGACATTGAGCAGATTTTTTTAGTCTCTCTGAACCTCAGTTTACTCACCTATGAAATGAGGAGAACGGAAGTACTTATGTCTCAGGGATGTTGTAAGGATCATATGAAGTAATATATGCAAAGTGCCTATCATTTAAAAGGTACCCCCGGATCAATAGCTGTGTGATCCGGGGGTACCTTTTATGAAAACCACCCTAAACATACTTCATATCCCTTGATAGAAACAATGCAGTTTCTGGTCATTCACCCAGTCCACAGTAAGAATTCAATAATTATCAGCAATTATCTGTCCATCTACCTGACGGCTTAGTCTACTCTGGACAGAGAAGCCCTCTTCCACCACAGTGGACGTTGCCCTCCATCAGCTGTGCCTGTGTGCCTGTGTCTCCTTTCATTCTCAGTCTCCTGTGGTAAAGTGCTGGTCACTGTGGTTTCGGTTTCATTGCAGCTGGCCCAGGCTTGTGGCACCCACCCCCTGCCTTGATGCAAGCCCACAAAGTCGGGCACAAAAACCTTGCTAACTCTCCAAATTTTCTCTTTTCTAATCTTGCACCTGCCTAAGATTGTTATGATATTAGGATCAGAGGGGATCATGAGTGTAACATGAGTAGCCAGGGCTGGTGAAGAGTGTTGTGGCTACCACTTACTGAGCACTCACGCTTTGCCACGTTTGTATACCTGGGTTTGTGTGCTTGCATGGAGGTTGCTACAAGCCTTGCTTGCCAGCTGAGAGTAAACCAAAAACACAATAACCAACACCAGGCCCCTGACAGGTCAGAACAGTGAACTTTGGCCACCTAACAACCTTGTTTGGGAGGAACCATTGTCAACCATTTTACAACAGGGACCTGGGGCAGAAAGGAGACAAACTGCCCACTAGATAACCACACAGGTACAGTTGAGGGAGGGGTAAGTGGTGGGGGTTGGTTATACCCATTGGGGTAGGGGAGGGGGCTTTCCTTGTCCCCAGCGACACAGGAGGCTAGACAACTGTTTTAATGAGCATGTGCAGTGGGGGCTATGTATATGTGTGATGTGATAAGCAACTATAGAGGTGGTAGTGACTGGGCTGAGAGGAGACAGTTGACCTTGACACCTGAGGGAAGAGTCTGTGGATAGAGTCAGCATGTGCTAGATGTGGGACTTAACTCAGGTGCATCTGTCTCCAAAGCCCATGCTCTTATCTATTACAATAGTAATATCTGCCACAGAGTAGGTACTCTATACGTATTTCTTTACTGAAGAAATTTACTGCTACCTTTTCCCGGAAAGTTTACTCCTCCATGTCTAATTGGGCCTATTTGAGGCCCAGCTCAAATAGTCTCACCTCAAAATGTAGTCACTTTCTGTAGCTATGGGGTGGGTGAAACAAATATCAATGCTGCAGTGAGGATATGTGGGGTGCAGGGGTAGGCCAGAGGGGGTGGAGCCAACAAAAAGACCAATGTTTTCTCCTGATATCTGGAAGTTGCTTCAAGAATTAGATCTTCATAACAAAATGCCTCACACTGGCTCTGATTGGTTAAAACAATGAATTCCAATCCCTAAGCAACTCTGTGTGAGGAGGATGATGGGAAGTCATTTCAGGGCAGGAGAGTGAGAAGAAAGTGAAGGAAATGTCTACCCTTGGCCAATTGCACGTGTACAGGAAAGGGAAAGGGAGGGAAAGTGAGAGACACCCATTCTGAGTTAAGAATCACTGCTCCAAGGGTTTCAAGGTCTCTAAGTCCCTAGTGACTTAAGAATTTATGCTCCTATACTACATAAAACCCTAAAAACAAAAGATCTTGGGGTTCTAAGGATTCTAAGCCCCTATAAACCTATGGTACAAGTACTTGAGCAATTTTTGAGCTATGAAATGCTGGCAGTGCTGGAGCTTAGGACCTAAAAGGACTTTATTTACTTATTTATTTAGTTTGCTTGTTTGTTTGTTTATTTATTTATTTTTGAGAGTAGGTTTCGCTATTTTTGCCTGTGGAACCGCAGGCTCACATTGCCTGGGGTACCACAGACACAAGCAATCCCCAGCCTCAGCTTCCCAGGTAGCTGGGGTTACAGGCGCACACCACCACACCCAGCTATATTTTTTTTGGAACTAGGTCTCGCTATGTGCCCCCAGCAGAACTTGAACCGGGATCCCTGGCCCCGGTCACAGCTTCCTAGGCTGCCGCTTACTGGCATATGCCACCATGCCCGGCCCCCTAAAAGGACTTTAAAGGGAACACTGGACTCATTAAAATACTAATCCTCCTTCAACTTTAAATCTAAATTTAACCCTTGAGAAAGTGGTTTCCCAATGGTCTTCACCCAGATCTAGGGTTCCCTGAGGCTATCACAAAGAAAAAAACAGCGTCAGTGAACAAGACAGAGGACACCAGCACAGGAATTGTGGGTCCCCTGCTTCCGTCGGGAGCAGCTCCATCTTGACTCGGTTTATATATTGGGCTTCATAAAAAGGGTGTTCTTGCTAAAGCAAACAAAACCTGGAAAGAGCACTGCAGGTAGCCACCTCTGTCATTACATTTTTTAATGAACAAACACTGCAAAGATTTGAGACTTCTGAAAGAGATGACATAAATCAGCCGTTAGTTGATTAGTTATTAGCTGACTAACCTAGAAGCTCATTTTGGTCATAAAATTAGTTCCTAGGACTCTGATTCCTATGACTACTATCACTTACCCAGTGTTTTCACTACCAGTCAGGGCCTGTGCTAAGTACTTTACATTTATTACCTTACTAAATCCTCAAAACTTTGAAAGGAAGTATCATTATTAGCCCCACTTTACAGAGTGGTGACTGGGGCTCAGAGTGAATAGGTAAATGGCCCAAGGTCACACAGCTAGCAAGGTAGATTCCACTGTATTTACAAGCAATCACAAAATGGACTAGAGGAATTAAAAAGGTCGAAGGTAAACTGCCTGGTGGTTAACGAATATGGTTAAATTTTGACCAATAGATGGCGCCGGTGTGTATATGGTGGCCTGCTCCAGACTGGATGCCTTTCAGGGAAGTCCCATTGAGGGTGAGGCCAGAAGCAGCCTGTCTCAAACTGAGGGGAGGTTTGGGAGGGGAAGAAAGATGAACAGCATTTTGCTCCTGATTCAGATGATGCTACCCTCTCCTGTCTGTAGCTAAGGTACAGAGAAAGAAGCAAGTGAGAAGACCTTTTTGAAAATCTGAGTTTTCCTGCAACATGTATTGAAATCCCAAGGGGTTATGGGACATGGCCCCATCTAACTTCACAGGAATGGGGACAATGCTGTGGTAGGTAAGGTACTGAATATATAGGAGTACCCAAATTACACTTGGGGTGCTGAGGGGACTTCTTGTAGGATAGGTAGGTCTGAGCTAGTCCTAGTGAATGAATGGACATTCGTCACACATGCAGCAGTGAAACGGTTTTCCAGATGGAGGTCTAAAAACAGAGAGGGGCTAGAAAGCATGAGCCACTCTAGGACAGGCAGCATAGATGTTGAGAGGTGAGCGAAGTGACAGGTAAGAACCAGACCATTGGACAACCTAGAATATCAAGTTGTTGTTGATTTATTTTTGATTTGTGACTTTATTAAGGCAGAAATCATAGATTGTTTTTTCCAAGAGAATCTGTGATTACCAAAAACAAAACAAAACAAAACAAACAAAAAACACCCAAAACAATAATCCAATAGTTGATGAAGCAATGAAGAGATGAAGAGTCACAGTAGCGTTTTACACAGGGTCACAACAGAGCCTGACTTGGAAGTAGGATGCATTGCAAAGGAATATACCAGAGGCAAGAAAATTGGGGCAAGGGCGGACATGAGGGCCTGAGCTGTAGTGGAGACAAAGGGAACCAGGTATGTAAAGTTGAATAGGACTTAGCAGCTCCCCAAGACCCGCTCCCCCACAGGTATCTTCAAAGCTCAGCTGAGGAGCACTTCTCATCTCTCTCTACAACCCAGTCCTACTCTTAGCCTTCAAACTACCGGGGGTGGGGGGGGGGCTTTTTATTCTCTTTCCAAGTTGTCTTTGACATTTATTCAAGTCTTAATTCACAAACTGAAGGAGAGGTTCTGGCCCTGCACTGGGCCCCCCAGGCCTATGTCCCATGGAGAAAGATCTGTCACCTAACCTCAGCAGAGCAGTCAATTGGCCTTGAGCTGGTCTCTGACCCTCGGCCCACGGCTTCACAACACGGGCAGAGTTCAGTTAAGAAATCAGCAGAGTTCCAGGAAAAAAGCAAACATCATCTAGTTTATTTTTCTCCTGATTCATCTCCTATCAACACAGACCCCAACAGATATCCGGCGACATGGGGGAGGGGAGAGGTCCCCAAATAATGCCCCCTTCCCTTCCTGCAAGGCACATCAGAAATGCACTCCCAACTTTGCTCAGATCTGGTGTTGATATCCTAGAAGGTGGAGCCAGAGGTCACCATTTCCAAGAGGAGACAGGACTAGGAGGCCACCTGGAAGAACGGGGCCTTCAAAGGACCCTGAAGAGACGCTTCTCTTCTGCATGGGTGTGCTCAGTTCTGCCCTACTTTCTTAGGGTGGGGGCAGCTTCAGAAAGTAGGTCTTCCTTCCCCTAGAGCACATACTATCAACAGCACAGCAGCCCAGACAACAGGATGCCAGAGGCCTGGGCCCAGAGGCCAACTGGGAGTAGTCAGGGGGTGCTGAATGACTTGAAGACCCAACTTTCAATCCAGAGAGCTGTGCCTGAAGACTTCTGGTTAATTGATGCCCTGGAGCTTTGCCAGACTTCCTGAACCCCCTGTCAGATTCTGATCCCTCAGTTTGGACACTTCAGGGATGGGAAAGGAAGGTAAGCTGCGGCCCCATGCGGTGCTGACCCAGGAACCCTCACACACCCTGCTGGCCCCTTTTCATCTGCCTCCTCATGCTCCTCATCTTTTTTCTGCTCCTCCACTTCATTTTGCTCCTCCTCTTCCTCCTCTGCTTCTTCACTGTCTGAGTCCTCATACAGGTTGATGGTTGCCTGGACAGGGAAGTTCTGCAGTAGAATCTCCCCATCTCTGTACAGGTAGTCAAAGGAGCGGGATTTAGGCCAGAAGAGCCTGTGGAACAGAGAACAGAGATGGCCCCTAACTTAGGTGTCTTAATGTGCAAAGGGCTTAATAGGGCCAAGAAGGCAGTCAGTCCCTGATCTTCTACTTGTAGGAAAGAGGGAAAGAAAGAGAGCTTTGGTAACAGATCACCTGGGTTGTTGCAAAATGGCCCCCAGCAGGAAGGTAATAGCTGGTGGGCCATAACTATGAGGGGCCCACCTCAACCTCTGTCAATTCTGACACTGATCCCAACCCAAAACCCAGAAGGCCTCTAGCCAAGAATCCTCTAACCCTATGTCCTCTATCTCCTACTAAGGTTTCCTTCACTGGCCTGTACACAGTGGCTCATTTTCAGGGGTCACTGATTATGCTGCCAGGGAAAGTAACCTCGATCAAGTCCCTTAACATTCCTGGGCTTCATTTTCTGGTCTCTGACACAGTGATATAAGCAGTGCCTCCCCCTCGTCCTTCACAGGGCTGTTGTTAGGATTTAAAGAGCCAACGGACCTGTGTCCAGTTCTGAGCTGCATGCCGGAAACTTACCTGACAGGGTGATGGAACTCACAGTCAGCCTTGGTGACCTCGGCACCTGTTGCCCCACCAACGGCCTGTCCAAAGCAAAAAGCAGCATGTGGCTCAAAGTACATGGCGAGATAACTGCCTCCTCCACGTCAGAGGTCAGACACCTGCAGGTAAAATGACCTAGAGACCTGAGACATCTCCAGAGTCCAGGCCCCTACCCCCAACAAGGGGGTCTGTCCTGATTGTGGGTGAAAAACAAGTGGCCAGAGTTCTGGAGGTTGTTTGCTTTTCTGGCCTTGTTCTGACACCTGTTTGGAGACAGTCCAAGGGCCAGAGTTCTACCGGAGCAGCAAAGATTTTGAGGGCAGGGGTAGAGAAAGAGCCCTGGGGCGAGGTGCCAGGACTTGAGCAGCAACTCTGCACAGAGGAGCTTAGACCCTGCCAGGATCCCTGCTGCCCCACACTGGCGCTAAGTCTCTTCAACGTTCAAATTGCCTCAGAAAACTAGGTGCTGCCCTCCTCCCAGATCTTTGTGGGAATCAAATATGAGTGAAGTCGTGAAGATGCTTCCTGAGGCGGGCAGTTCTGGATGGAGGCCTGGGGCTCCCTGGAGTGTGTGCCCGTGAACCCGTGTAACAGGGTCTCAAACTCATCTCAATTTGCAGTTTCCTCACCTGCCTTGCAGGATCACTTGTAGAAGACAGCCAGGGTCTCCAGAGACAAGCTCCTCTAGGACAGAGAGGGGAGATCAGTTGGTGAAGGAAGAGAGTGGGGTGTGGATTCCCCAGGATAACAAAGAAGCCTCCAGAAAACGCTCCAGGGAGCCTTTTCTAGAAACCCTGAACTCAGGCTGGAACTGGTGCCCCTCCTTGCTAAGGCTCCCACAGTGCTATCATCGCTCTTATCCACTAACCGTCAATTTGCCTTTGAGGTTCTTAAGAGCAGATTTAAATGGGATGGGCTCTGAATGCCCAACACCTAGCACGGTGCCAGTTGCACTAGGAACTGCAGGAACTGTGCTAGGCTATGCAGGGAATGTTTGTGGAATGAACGAAGCTTGGGTAGGAGGTATCTTGCCCACAAGAGCATATAGTCCTACCACATTCCCTGGTGAAAGACATATTACGGGGCCTGGTGCCTCCCCACCAGACTTGCAAGGGAAGGAAAACGCAGTTGGAAGCCTTGCAGCGCACTCAGAAGACAGAGTGCTGCATTAGATGCATTTGGGACCTCGGCCCTCTTTTGTCCCCTCTAAGTCTAGGTCTTGTGTGAAACTCCTGGCAGTCTCCTGGCGGTCTCCCCTGTGAGCCACTTGGCCCCTGAGGTTAGTGGTTGGGTTTTCAGTTGTGCTAACGCCTACTGTCCCCAGGCCCCCTCTGGCTCTTTCCCTATAGGAATTAGTGAGGTGAAAAGCTGGCTGAGATAGTCCAGTCCAAGATCTGGAGGGGGTGCCTTCTCTGAGAGCTGGGAGGCCCTTACCTTTGTCTTTGCACTGAACAGGGATACCCTGGGCATCTCATTTTCCTTCCTTTCCCAGTTATCCTACAAAGCCTGAGATCAGGTGGCCAAGGGTCAGGTCCCACTTACCTTTGACTCCCATCCACTCCTTGTCCAGAAGCGAGAAGGGGCGATGGACTTAATGGGCCAGGAAATGCCGGTGGGACCTGTGCCAGGGCTGAGCCAGGGGTTGCGGAAGCGGAGGCAGCAGCAGCAGGGTCCATCCTTGAGTCGTCAAGACCAGACAGACAGGCTCCGGGCTCCTATTTCTCAGAACCTCCCGCGCTCTATTGCCTGTCCCGGGGGACCCTTTTATAAGGTCTGGCTGAACTCATCAATTATTCAATGGAGTGCAGCGGTGGGGGACCTGGAGGGGAGATGAGCATTATTTAAGAAGGGGGCTCAAGGAAGGGGAGCTGGGCCCCTGGGTGTGAAATCTCTCCCAGTTGAATAAACAGAGTGCCTGTAGGGGGTAAGGGGTTTTCTTTCCCTCTCAGTTAGAAAGGAAAACACAGAAGGGGCAGGTCACACACTGTTTGTGTGAATTCCCAGGCAGTGGCAGGCCCGAGGAGGGGGAACGGAGGGAAGCTCATTAGCGCCCCAAACCACAGAAAATTGTCCAGCAAGAGGGTTTGGGTAGACAGGCCTTTCATGAAGTTGTTTTCCAGCAGGAAGGGCAGGTGACCCGGCAAAGGAGACCAGGGACTGAGGTGCTTATTCAGCTCAAATGCCACATAGATTTACCAGGTGAACCTGATAGAGGGTGACTGTCCCTAAGCACATCACCTGGGCTAGGGGAGGAAAGGGGTTCTGGGTGGAATGAGTCCAGTGTCTGTGGTATAGACCTCTAGACTTGTTTCCATGCCCTCCCTCTGCTGTGCAGCTCGGTTGCTGGTGTCTGGATCCCTCTGGGGTTAAGCAGTGTCAGGTGAAAGATTGTACCAGGCAGCGGTGCCAGGGCCTCCGGGTCAAGCTGCAAATCTCAGCACTCAGCTTCTACCCCCGGAGCCAGGGAGCTGGGGGATGCAGGGTTCTGCCTGGCTGTTAAGCTGCTGAAGGACCATCCCTGGCCCTGTGACCCCAGTGCCCACACCTGTGAGCTGAGGGTGCTAGCTTTGTTCCTATAGGCCCTGCCAGCCTGAATACACTGTGACAGTGACTGGGTAAATGGGTGCTGGCTCCAGGCAAGTCAGTGGGACGAGCACAGTCCTCTTCTGTAGCAGGTCTTCTGGGCCTTTGCCAAAATGCCTCCAGTTACAACTACTGGCAGGCTCCTTGTGCTTTAGAGGTCCCGAAAATAGGGCTCCTGACCTCAGTATCTTGCCCCAGCCAGGATTTGGCTTCTTGGCTCTTCATCACAGCCGGGTTTGTAATCATCCCAAATTAGAAATGACCTCAATGTCCAATAATAATCAGAAACCAGTTAAATTAGGAGAGTTCAGCAACTGTATACTAGGCAGGCACTCACTCATCATGTTCTATGGAAAACAATTCTCAATGTGGAATAGCATGTGTGTGTGCGCATGTGTGTGAGATGTTAAAATAGTGTGAATAATTTGAATAAGGGTTCCCCTTTCTCGGTTCACCTACCTCGACTTCTACCTACTTCAAATGCCAGCCCCCCCTGTGTTGTTAGTGGCAAAGGAAAATTGGAAGCCACCTCAGTAATTCACTGAGGATGGACATGGTAGCGAACGCCTGTAAGCTTCAGCCTATGAAGCAGCTGGGCCTAGGGATCGCGGTTCAAGTCATGCTCAGGGCAACACAGCAAGACCTAGTCCCAAAAAATAGCTGGGCATGGTGGTACACGCCTGTAATCCCAGCTACCTGGGAAGCTGAGGCTGGGGATTGCTTGGGTCTGTGATACCCCGGGCAACATGAGCCTGTGGTTCCATGGGCAAAAATAGCGAGACCTAGTCTCAAAAAATAAAAAAAAGTAAATCACTGAAAAATTAAACAGTATCATCATATTAAAATTGACTTAATGGAACATTGGGGAATATGCTGAAGTTTTTTAAAAAAAAGCCATGACAAGGTAGTTAAAGAAGATGATTCCATTTTGGTTACACAGAGAGGGCAAAATACACAGGATGCAGGGGAAAAGAACTAGTTAGAAGGAAGGAGAACATTACGGTGGTTAGTCCTGGGACTAAGAGTGGGGTGGATTTTTTACTTCCTTCTCTATGCCTTTCTGAATTTTCTAAAATGTTGTCCAAGGGCTGATATTATTTGTGTAATTAAAAGTAAAAACACATTTAAAATGTAAAAAAGAAATAATTATGGGGATGCGGGAAGAGAAAACTGTTGGGGAAAATAAGACAGCCATTTTCAAATTTCTGAGGATTAGACTGCCATGACATTACGCTTGTTCAGTTGGACTTCAAAGGGCAGGGCTGAAGCCCCTGGGTGAAAGCTACAAGGAGACTCATTTTGGCTCAATCAAAGGAAAACTTTCTAACAGCCCAGCCACCACCTAACCCAAGGACCTGGCACTGTACCGGCCCTCAATAAACAGAAGTTTATTATATGTGGCGAAATGAATCCAGTGGAATGCACTGCTGTAGACTGGGCTAAGCTCTCTGCCCCCCAAATGTGTAAGTGCAGGCAGCATCCTGGATCTTGGAGAGAGAAATTGCCAACAGGAGCAGGGGAGGGGAGGCTGCTGGGGAGCCCCAGCTTCCAGTGGTCTAAGGCTTCTTGATCCATCACTGGCTGAAATGGGAATGAGGTTGACAGAAGGATCGAGGTAAAGCCACTGAGCTAGAAGGAGAAGGCATGTAAAGGGGAAAGAAGTAGGATTTTTTTTCAGCTCTAGTTGTCCATGGCCTCTGGAAAAAGGCAGGAAGGAAGAGAAAAAATGAGAAGCGGCTGACACTTATTCCCAACCCCAGGGTTTATGCCCAACCCGATTCAGTCATATTACCAATCATGTCTCCTCTCACTTGAACTTCTGTTCATTTTATTATACTCCTTCATCCTTGGGGTTATCTGGCCCTTCACTGTCCTGAGCAGGAGACCTCAGGGTTCCCCTCACACCCACTCCCAGCATGCTCTCCTGGAGCCTAGAGGCCTGTCACTGTGACTGCGTTTTCTTCCTACACAAATACTCTGTCTTGCTACTTCCTAAGAATTGCCTCTACTTCCTTCAGCTTACGGGTAATGAAACTACTGACCCTTCGTGCTGACCTCTATGTAACCTGAAGGACTTAAGGCCTGTAAATGTTGTCAGGAAAAAGTGGGAGCCAGGCTCTTCTTCTTTTCACTTAACACAGAATATGAGTACAGTTGTCAGTAGGGTGGGAAGAAAAGTCTGGGACAACTGAAACTGAGAATTTGCTATCAGCACAATTATGAACCTACCTGGGGCTTTCTCAGTGATTGCTCTGTCAGACCCTTCAAGAGGATTGTGTACTTCCTCTGGGTCAGACACTGGGGACATTGCCTAACAAGGGAATGCACTAGAAGGAAAAAAAATGCTCTGGGCACGGCCTCAAGTTGCTTAAAACCTGGGGAGGAAGATAAAACCTACACACAGGAAGACAGACCCAGTGAACCTCAACTGGATCTGGGTCCCCCCTCAACATCCCCTTGAGTATATTTCCTTGTTAGGCCCCCAGCACCAGCTTCCATATTTGTCTGG
Source organism: Uropsilus gracilis (assembly GCA_004024945.1). NCBI lineage: Eukaryota > Metazoa > Chordata > Mammalia > Eulipotyphla > Talpidae > Uropsilus > Uropsilus gracilis. The sequence continues at coordinate 101,960 of PVHY01000359.1, read as the reverse complement.
GCCACTGGCCAAACTTACTTCAACTCCCTACCTTGTACCTACCCCACCCCTCTCCTTGCTTGGAACAACCTCTCCTCCCACTTCCCTGAGAAAACAGAGGCCTTCAAGCATGAATTACCTCAGTGCCCTGGCCCCCACCCCCAAAACTGGCCTGCTTGTCCAACTTCTTTCCTCTTCAACCCTCCCTTAACAGGGGACAATGTGTCCCTCTTGTTAAAGACTAATCCCATCACTCGGGCCCTCCTCCGAGCACTGCCTCCAGACATCATGCACCTTCTCTTCAGAAAAGTTCAGTTTCTTTATACCTATACCAGCTCTTTCCTTTCTGGTTATAAAATGCCTGTCTCTGTTTCTCTGTTGTCTAAACAAACAAGGCCCCTCCCTCCCCAGATATGTTCTCTTACTCCCCTAACTTGTGTACTCCCCTAACTTGTGTTCTCTCTCTCTTCTTTTCTTTCATTTTCTTTCCTTCACCCTCAAATTTGAAAGTAAGTCTATCCTCTAGATTTTTATTTTTCCCAACTTCCCATTTGTAAGTCAACCAACTGCAATTTGGCCCCACCCCACCCTCTTAGCACAAGGGCACTACCAAAGGTCACCAATGACCCCCAATTGCCAAATTCAGCTATCTCTTTGAACTCTGGATGACAAAAGACGCTCTTGGCAAAGTCGTTATATCTGAAACTCTCCTTCCTCTCTTGGCCTCCATGTTCACTTGCTCCTGGTTTTCCTCCAACTTTTGTACCCATTCTTTTTGATCTCTTGCTAAACTCCCTTCCTTTGCCTTTTCCTCAAACCTGTCATTCTCAATTATAGTACACATCTCAGTGGACAACATGGGAAAAACACCAAAAATGGGTTTTCAATAATCTAAATACATTAAATTATAAAGGACTATTCTTTATTTTGAGATTAGGTCTCTCCTGTTTGGGGGGAAAGGGTGACAAAATATTTTCTTTTTTGAAATGATGGCAATGATGGATGCTGTTTATGATTTCTACTTGGCCAAGTAAAATGCTAGTTTATCTATGACAGTCCATTAATGTTTATTGAATAAGCCAGGCGTGGTGGCGCGCGCCTGTCGTCCAAGCTCTGGGAGTTCGCGGATTCGAGACTACCCTGGGCAACATAGTGAGACCTGGTCTCAAAAAAAAGCAGCCAGGAGCTGTGGCAGGCATCGGTAATCCCAGCTACTTGGGAGGCTGAGGTGGTACCCCAAACTCAAGTCCCTCAAGCTAAAATCTTCAGTCATTAAGCCCTGTTGATTATATTCCTTCCCATTTCCTGCATTCACTTCCTCTGCTCCCTGTTTGGCTACTACTTTTCTGCAGTTAGGACTTTATGTGTCCTCTCACCTTGGAGACCTGAAACAACTTCCATACAGGTCCCTGGTCCTGGACTTGGTCTTGGTAATCCATCATCCTTACAGCCATCCCAGTTTTCTAAGGTACAGAACTGACAAGGACCCACCCCTAGTAAAGATCTCCAGTAATTCCCAGTTAGCTTTAGGAAAATGCTCCAGTACTTTTATACAGTCGTTGAAGTCCTTTGCTCCCTAAGTTCAACCTGCATCTCTAGTATCCTGCCTCCAAGGGCCTCCACCCACCTTCCACTAGGACTCCCCTTGGCCTGAACTTCACTTTGTAAATGATCCATGATATTTTGCTGGTAACCTTCTCAGAGTTTAACACAAGTACATGCCGGCATGTACCAGCGGAGGTACGCTCACAGGTAAGCTTCATTAATTCAATTTATTGAATAGAAATTACCCCTGTCCAGTGGAGAAAAATGCAAATAATAGAGCTACACAATGGCAGAGCGTGCAAAAGACATTCCCAACTGTGAACGTGCTAAATCTCCCGAAGATCTAAAAATCCCACTGTGTATAGAACTGATCACAGAGAAACTGTGGCTCACAACCACCAGCAGGGTTTACAATCAATTTAGTGAGTTGCAATCCGCATTTAACGAAATGAATAGCAAATAGAAAGGTCTATATAGTGTGTGAAACTTCTGATTTTATCATATATCTAAGATCTAGATTTAAAGATACGCAAGTGCATTCACTAGATCATGTTCTAAAATAATTTCTTTTTCAGAACACAATTTTGAGGTAACGTTGATTGATAGCGTTGCATGCTTCAGGCATATAGCATTGTAATTCAACATCTGTACATACTACAAAAGATCACCACCAAAATAAAGTATATTTCATACTAGGGGTTCCAGGCACCAAATTTAACAACACTAAGAGCACTAGATGTTATTCTGTGATTCATTTAGTCAGTGTTGTTCATGTCACAGTCCTTGCTCTCAAATTGGTTTTAAGTTACAGTGGGAAGAGGTCAGGAAAATGGTAACACTGGAAGACTTCATGGAGGAAGGGGTAATGAACTGAACTGGGATGAAGGGTGCAGAGAGAAGAGGGAATGGCACTCTGGCTGGGAGAACTGGCACAGAGGCAGACAGTAAGAGGACAGAACATTTGTTAAACATTTATGTACCAGTCACTGTTCTAAGCATTTTGTGTGGATGAATTTCAATCTGACAAACCATCTTATGAGAAAGATGCTGTTATAAGCCTCATTTTATAAATGAGATGAAGGAAGTTGTTCAAGGTCATTGGGACTTGAACTCAGGCATTCTCTGGGCTTAAAACCTCTGCACTGTGCTTCCACCAAGGGCCAGTGACAGTGAGTTTCACAGAGCCTCTGCCAGCAGGACCCAGAATGCCAGTTGACCATTGAAAGGGAACAGGTTCTGTCTCACCTGCGGAGAAAAGATGCTGTTTTTTTCTCTGCCAGGGTCCCTGGTGTTATGGGAGGGAGCCTATAAAAGGGGCCAGGTGGAGAGAGGAGGTGAGGGAAGTTCTGCCATGAGACACATACCCATGCCTGTCCCCAAAACAAAAATAGCAAATGGTGCCTGGGTCACTGCCCTCAAGTCCAAATGTCCCAAATGTGCCAAGTTGTGCAGCCAGCCCCTTGAGTTCCTTGGACTGGGGGGTCCCCTCTGGAGAACAGTTTGTTGCTGGCTCAGCGCTCCTCCTGCACTTGCTGGTCACCATTTGAGCCAAGGCTGGGGCCCATGTGGTGTGGGGTTTGCAAGGCAGCCCTTTGCAGCTCCCCATTTGCTCCTCATTTGGAAGACAGAGGCTTAGAAAAACAGAGCTCTGAAGAGGGAGGAGGGTGGGTGGGACCAAAACGGTGTGCTTGGGAAGGTCACTCTCCCCCAGGCTGCTTCCTTCCATCATTCCATCCATTTGAGCCCACCCCTGACTCCTCTGGGCACCCATCCAGCCCCTCTGCTCCCAGCCTGCCTCCCTCTGCCTGGCCTGAGGCTTTGGAAAAAGTGCTGCCTAATTCAATTCTCTTTAGCTGTGATATCCCGCTGATCCAGCCTAAGTCAACAGCAGAAAAGGGTAGCTAGTGACAGATCTCTTCTGGGAGGTGGATTCTGACAAAGTAATCAGAATAATTACAGTCACAAGAAAAAATAACATTTATTGGATGCTTATGATCTAACAGGCAGTGCAAGGAACACTTTATTGCTGTTATTTTATTTACTAGCTACAGATCCTGCAAGGTGGGGTTACTGCTGCTTACATTAAAAATGAGCAGGAAACTGGAGCTCAGAGAGATTAGTTAGTGAGCAACAGGCTTGAGATTGGGATAAAGGCCTTTTTTCCCCAACACCCTCTGAGTGGAGAATGCAGGTGCGATACGCAAAGCAGTGACCCCATGTGCCCCACTTAGGAGCCATGGAGGTGACAGAAGGGGACAATGGAAGTGGGTGATGGGAGTTCATGCCATGGCCATCACTGGTGCTCTGTTCTCCTGCTGGACCTGATCTGCCAATGACACCACCTCCTAACTACAAAATGGCGAACAGCAGATCACGCTAGCAGGGCATTTTGACAGCTCTTGACTTAGCCCTCACAAGCCATATACTAACATGGTTTGACTGCCACCCCTGCCTGCACCTTTATTATCTAATGTCTATATTTCTACAAGCAGACCTGAAAGTGGAAATATTTTGAAGTGCTCCAGGATTATTTAGATTTGAAGCATGTGTTTCAGCTTCAATACTCAGGTGTATGGCCTGGGACCAGTGACTTGATTTCTAATTTCTCAAGTTTCAATTTCCCTGTCTGTGAAATGGGATAAGAATGCTTCCTACCTCATCATGGTGTAATTAAGATTTCAAAAAAATAGTGTACAGATTTTGCAGCCTGGCACATTCTGTGCCTTCAACGTATCTTGACTGTTGCCATGACTATCGTTATTCCTTTTCCCTCTCTACGTTATGGTTATTCAAAGCATAGACTTTGGAAGCTAGCCTGTGCTTTGGTGGTTAATCATCCAGATAACATTTCGTAAGTTAACCCATCTCTGAGCCAGTTTTTGAGGCGTGAAAATACAGTGCCCAGCTCACAGAGCTGAGTGAGTATGAAGTGAAACACTATAGATAAACTGGCATTAGTTGCTGTGTTTTGTTTTTGTTCTGTTTTGTCCCACATACTTTCAGGTGTTTTCTGTGCACTTGACGAGATCTGACTTTCTAAAACCCAGCTTCCCTCCTACTCACACACCTGGATTGGCAAACCAAGATAGACAAAGTAAGTCAGGCATTCATTCACAATTTTCTCTCTATCTTCAGGTACACCTCTGATCTCTCTCAGTTTCAGCAGACTTGTTACTACCATGCAGTCTCCATACATTGTCATGTCCCTTTCCAGCCTAGGTCTAGAATGTCTTTTCTCTATGATTCAGATTCTGCCTCCCCCTTCCATGTTCTATTTGAACCCATACTTATTCCAGGAACCGTTGTCCAAGAATTGCTAATATCTGCCTGCTTCCACTACCCTTTTGTCTGAACCCCCTTTTCAGATGTGAAGCAAGCCTTTCTACTACAGTGATCAGGGAAGGAGCTATGACTTTATCCTCTTTCCTCTCTCCCATCAGCACCTAGTACAAGATTGGGTGTGTAGCAGGTGCTTATTGCATGTGAGTGGAATACCACTTGACACAAGATATTTGGTCTAAGACTAACAGATTCAGTCTGGCAGAGCCTTGGGGCTCTCAGGTAGCAAATAGTCATGACAGGTTCAGGAGCCAGGATGGGATTATCTGTTATATTTTGGCCTTGTGGGATAGAGCATCCAAGAGTTCAAGTCAAGGGAGCTACTGACTTGTCTGGGACAGTTCTGGAGCAAGGCAGGTGAGGAGTAGGAAAGGGCACAGCAGAGGTCCCAGGGAGAAGATATCTAGGAATTCTCTCCTCTTTATATTTAACTGCCTCTTCTATTGACAAGATGTTTGAAAGCATGATTAGAGGTGCATCTCTACCCTCCCCAGGCTTTTTGCCTCCCGTTCTAGCTTCAGCCCTGATCAACAATCTTAAAAGTATATTTCAAATATTACTGAGGACCCTAAAATTAGTTCAAGTGGTCCAGTCAAAATTATTTTCATAATAATTCTAAGATACTACATGCCACTTTCTCTATGTTGGCATTTGCATTTTTTTCAGCAAAACAACAGTGGGTTACAATGATGGCTCCATAGCATGAACCAAGGCAGTGGTGCCAATTAATATTCATGTCATTCGTTGTCATTAGAGTGTTCCTGGTAGACAATGCATCAGTTTTACTTATGCAAGTCTTGATTAAGCAGCTTTAAAGATTATCAATATTTATTAGCTTTTTATTACATTTATTAATAGTTATTAAGCAGTTGAGCCCATACCTCTTTAATAAGTTTTGTGACAAAATAATAAAGATGATTGTTAGCATGAGGGAAAATACTCATGTAATGAATTGCAAGCTAAAGTAGCAAGTTTCTCATGGAATACTTTTTTTTCTTAACTTGAAAGAACAATCGATGGACTATTTTATTCAGACTTGGGTATTTGATCAGCATTATTGTTGATAATGAATAGTGATCTGTTACATAAAATAATTAATAGTGTTTATTATCTGTGGTAAAATTTAATCTTTCCAGTAAAAGGATAGAATTTTGGAAAACCTGTAAGCCACTGTGAACTTGAGAGTTTCTCAATACACTAAAGACATTTCTGATAAGATTAGTAGTAATATTAATTCATGTGGTTCTTTTACATTGTATAATTATGAAATGAGTCAACAATTAGAAGGTCTGTATATTCGGGTGGACCAATATTTTCCAAATGACTAATGCATGATGTTGCAAAATAATGCAAGGATAATAGATCCACTCAAAGTGCAAGATAGAACAGAACGTAACAGAGTGTGAAAGGTTCAATTGATATGGTTTCAGATTAACGTTGCAAATAAACATTAAGAAAATAGCATTCATGAAATTTGGGAGTCGTATCAAAGAAGACAATTCACAAGGTATTAGTTTTCTATTGCAGCCGTAACAAATCACCACAGACATAGCACCAACGTCATACAATGCCCATTTATGTGATTCTGTCATGGTTCTGTAGGTCTGAAGGCCAGGTGGGCTCACTGTGTTCTCCACTTAAAATCATACAAGGCTGAAGTCAAGGTACTGAACTAGATTCTCATCTGGAGGAACTGGGGGGGGGGGGATCTGATCCCAAATTTGCTCAGAATGCTAGAAAAGTACTCTTTCTTGGGATCATGGGTCCTAGGTCCCTGCTGTTTTGCTGAGTGTCATTCACAGATCACTCTGCTCCTAGAGGCTGCCCACATTACTTTTCCATTGTCAACTCATGAAGGGCATGCCAAGTGTTCCTCATACTTGGAATATCTACATCTTCATTTTCTCCACTAGCCTGAGAAAACTCTCTGTTTCAAAAGGATTCCATGATCTCCCTGGATTCTATCTCTTTACCAAAATAACCAACATAATCATTAGTTAGGAAATCTCATCATAAGCACCCATGTGCAAAAGGGAGGGAAGTTTTATACAGGTAAGGGTAATTTGGGCATCATTTTGAGAATTTTGCTTAAAAAAGCTTTTAAATAACCCCTTTCTCTAATTACATATCTTTGTGAGACTGGATTTTCTTCATATACTACAGCCAAAACAATGTATTTCAGCCAATTTAATGTGAGAATCAAGTGATCTCTTATTCACCAAGACATTAAAAAGAGTTGCAAAATTGCAATACAAAGCCACGTTTTTGCTATTTTTTTTGCTTTGGAAGTTATTTTTCACCAATATGTTGTTTATTTTTACGGGTAATGAGTTAATAACTTGATTTTGAATTTAAAATAGTTTAACATTTCTAGGGTTTAATTTCTAATATGGTAAATATCAATAGCTATAACCCCTAAAAGCGATAGCAACACTTTGGAGTCTGCAAAGATTTTAACTCATACTTTTTAATCATTTATTTTTAACTAGTACACACATGTCATTTTATTATTCTGTATGACAAAAAAATACAGAATTCTTTTAAGTGTACAGGTCCATGAATCCCAAATGCATAGCTATGAGAAACTATCATAGTTCTAACCACCACAACAATTCCCTGTGCCAAGTCATTGTAGTCAACCCACCCCCCACCCCACACTTCTAAATCTTGACAATCTGTTCCATTAATCTGTTCCCCGTTGCTATACTTTTCTCATTTCAACACTATAATATAAATGGAGTAATACAATGTATGGTGTTCTTAATCTACCTTCTTTCACTCAGCAAGTAATACATTTGAGCTTCATTCATATAGCTGTGCGTATCAATTCCTCTTTATTGTTGAGTAGTAGTATTCTGCTGTACATTTGTGCTAGTTTGTTTTTCCATTTACTAGTTGAAGGATACTAGAGTTGTTTCCGAAATAACTTTTAAGAAGTGTAAAAGGGCCTTGAAACTAAAACTTTTGAGATATGATGGTATTAGAGGTTTCATTTTTACATGGGAAGCCAGTGGATGGATACAAGAGCCATATTTTGAAGGTAAGACTGGAAGTACTGAAGAGGAGAGGAGAGGTGAGGAGAAGGAAAGGTGAGGATGGGAGGGGGGCTTGAAAAGGGTCAGAGAAAGAGAAAAAATGAAATTAAGTCTAACCCTGGCTTAAACAGATTTTCGCAAATGAAGACAGAAGGAGGCTTGGTTTTAGTTCCAAGAGAATCCAGGATATAAATTTTGGGCATGCTGGATTTGAGATGTTTTAAGGTGGTACAAATGGAGGTATCAGTATCTGATGTTCAGAGCAGTCTTAGCTGATGATAAATTGGATGTCATCATAATACACAGGATAGTTGACACCATGGGAGGTAAGTGGGAATGCAAACTGGCAAGAGAAGATCTGGGTCAGGCTCCTGAGAAACACGCATATTTTAAGGGTCTGGCAGAGAAGGAGGAGACAATGACAAAGAGACAAATGAAAGAAACATTGGGGGCAAACGTATTGGGGTCATAGAGCGTTGCACTGAGGTCAAGGGAGCGGAAGGTTAAAATAAGTGGTCACTAGCCAATGCCATTGGTCCTGGAGTCATTTGTGATCTTGATAATAACATCCTGGTTTGGTAGAATGCTGGGCTTAGGTTGTTTCTACTTCCCTCTCTGCCCTAGACCCTAAGTCCTCCTCTCATAAACCCTATCAGCCCTGTCCCCTCACTCTTAAAAACACTCATATTTCTATGAAACTCCTCTTTTGATAACATCAGCTCTTCTTCAGAACTTGCTTTATTCAGTTCTTTCTCAGACTTTCTTCCTCAAAAATCCCTCTCCTACCTCTTCTGCTTTTTCCTGACTAGCCTCTTCTCAGACCCTTGTTTTCCTTCTTTGAATCTCTCACCACTTACCCCTCTCTTGAACTGCCTTTCTCAGGTTGCTATTTTTTCCCTCCTTTCAGATCCTTCTCCATTTCCCCACCTATCTAGTCTTTGGATCTCAGATTACTCAGGAACTCCTGGATTCGATACTGAGGAGTCATAGTCTTTGGCACGATTCCACCAGGATCTGACAGTGCTGACCTGTAGGAAACACAATGTTAGAACCTATTCTTTGAGTGATTGCCAATCTGGTAACCACATCCTGCCAACACAGTGCCCTCATCCGCCCTGGCACCTACCCCTAAGACTCTGCCTTTCCTTAGCCCCAACTGTGTAGAGGTTGCTGTGAGCTGGTAAGTTGCTCCTTTACAACACATCCTACTCTGCATTTGACCAGCATTTCCTACTTGTCAAAATGCTGTCATATTCATTTGCCAGGTCTTGGAAAGTCAACTGGGTGAAGTCTGAACAAAGCTCATATTAGGATTTGTCCCAGGTCACACAGCTGATTGGTCTCTTACACCTCGGTCTTGCTAACTTTTATGCCCAAAGACTCTCTGGTCTTGAAGTCAGGCATGGCTGCCCTTTTAGCTTGTCCCAGCCCGCCAAGAGGGGAGACACCAGCTCAGAAGCACTGCAAGGGAATCGGCACCCCATTCATACTGGTGGATATGGCCATCTTGAGAAGGAAGATGGCTTCTGATTTGCTTCGCTGAATTCATGCTAAGAACAAATATGACTGTTTGCTTTACTATTACTTTTTAAATGGAATAAAGCATAATGATTAGGAGCCAAATGCCAGTGTTGGCCAGGTTTGGTGCCCGAGCCTGGCATTCTGCTTGCAAGACAATGTTTATGAAAACCCTTAGCATTGTGCCTGCCACCTAGAAAGAGGTCCATGAACAGTGGTCACTGATTTTATTGTTTCTACATGAGAACCCTTAGGAGGGAGTCATTGTGAACCCTGGAAAGTTTGCTGAGCCAGGAGTTATCTGGAGACCTGCATTCTGGGTCTAACAATTACTGCTCACCTTGGGACATTGGATAACTCATTCAGTTCCTTTCATGAGCTGAGGCTTTCTCATCTGAAATAGTAATAGCTGCTCTACTTTTGTCCTCTTGTGTCAGCCTTTAAAGCATGCATGCTCTTTGACGTAGCAAACCTATCCTTAGCAGTTTGTAGTATCATTGTGCAAAGATGCTAGGTACATCCATGCTGCAAATGAGATGAAAATAGGGTTGTGTCAATAGACCATGTCAACATCATATCATTACATATTTGAGAAATGATAGACAGTCACAGCATTATAGACAATAATGTGCTTCAATTTTGTAAAACCACTTCTCTTTGTGTCATCTATGGAACATCAAAAATGTCTACAGTTGTATCTCTTATTGATAGTATAATGATGAACCCCTATTTTCTTCTTTTTTGATATTTAGTTTTCTATGTTATTTATATTTTATTTTCTGAATTCTTTGCAATAGTAGCCAGTATTTTTCTAATCAGAAAAAAAGAAAATCTTTTTTTCCACTTGGAGAGGAAATCCAAATGCTGCCTGCCATTCCACAGAATCTTTAAGAGGCTCAGATAACATAGATTATAGGTGGTACCCACTGGGGTAACAGGTAAGGGGTACCTCTGCTGTCTGTGGTACAAAGTGGAGACCCAGGCTTCTCATTGTTACCTTCATTCTCCTTGTAGGGATCTGCTCTCGGAATCCACCAAAGTCAGAACCTGTAGTGCGTCCATCTGCCTTTTGGCCCTGCGGCAGACTTAAGGGTGGGCTAGGGCTGGGGGCTTGCTGGTGAGCCAGGCTGAGTAGAAGAGTCCACAGGGATGTGGGCAAAACACTAGCTCTTGGGCTGTTTATGAGGTTTTCTTCCTGCTGTGCCTCAGGGCCGCAGGCCAGGCACATCTAACAGGTGGGGGTAACAGAGCCCCCTGCTCTCCCCACCCCTAAAGCTGGAATGTTCTGAATTCCTTCTTGGGCCAAACCCCTCTCTTTCCAAGACCTCTCTTGGGCTCACAGAGGTCACTGCACAAAAGCTCAGCTGGAGTTTTTGACAGGAAAAAAACACAAAACACCAAAGTTTTTTTTTTTTTTTTTAAACTCACCTCTTCCATAGCCACCAGGGGTTTAATTCTGATCTGTAATAAGTCCCTGATCCAAGGGTGAGATTTGCAGATGGATTTTGCAAAGCCGTGGCTAACAATTAGAAATCCTTTATCACCTCCACCGGAGGCCCCTTGCACCTTGCTCCCCTCCTCAGGATCCCTTCCTTCCTCTCCAGGGCCATCCATCTCCTCCAAGTCTCTGCAAAAGAACTGCTTCGTAAGTGTCTCAATTCTGACTTATTTGTTACCCTTTGAATCCACCTAGGTGGGTGTTTTCTCCCTACTTGCTGTCAATTTAGCCAGTGGTGCAACCAGCCTGAGCAGCCTCGGTTTTCTGAGAGAAGGGCATGGAAGGGAAAGTTCCGGTGGCTCTTAGATTGGTAGCATTTGCTTCCTCAAGGCTACCACAAAGCTTCCAATCTTTGAAAACACAGGGTCAAAGGAAACATTTTCCAAACCAGATAATTTCTGGAAGGAGTTTTGAGGGCCAAAGGATTGAGATAAAAACACAGAAGGAAAGGAGCTACCGTTTACCCTTCTATCTAACCATGGTGGGTTGGGGAGGACTGCAAGGGGTGCTCCCTCACCCCTTCTCCAGTATCTTCCTTGACATGGGGACTCAGCAGTCAGCAGAAGGTCGATTTCTGGGCAAAGTCATAAAGTCTCCCCTGCAAGCCCTAAAAGAACTCTCCCCCACTGGTCTACAAGTTTTTCACTGGAGATTTCTCCTTTGAAAGAAATTTTGCCATTTGCAACAACATGAACGGACCTTGAGAGCATTATGTTAAGCAAAATAAGTCAGAGAAAGACTTATCTCACTTAAGTTTGGAATCTTAAAACAAAGGTCATAGACAAAAATGACAGAGTGGTGATTGCCAGGAAGAGGAAGAGAAGTTGGGGAAATGGAGGATGGGGGCCGGAAGGGACTAACTTCCAGCTATCAATTAAATTAAATATATCCTGGGATGTAATATATAACATGATCATTGTAGTTAATAATACTGCATTGCATTTGTTGAAAGGTGCTGAGATCTTGACATTCTCATCACAACAAAAAAGGAAAAATATATGATGTGTGGTAGTGGTTGTTATCTAAACTTATTTGTGATCACTTTACAATAAACACATATAACAAAATCATGTTGTGCACCAAAAAATAATACAATACTACATGTCAATGATATCTCAATACGAGGTTAATTTAATTTACAAAAAGGAGAGTCTGTCTTTGGATGGAGGCATAATTCTTGTCAAGTGGCCTCTTTGAGAATGGAGTTAGCACCAAAACAGTAACAGTACAGGTGACTGGAGAGATAATAGGTGATGCCTGTTTTCTAAATTCTGCTTTTCTGTTTTCTAAAATCTGAGTATTTTACTATGATCATCAGAGTAAAAACTAGCTTTTAAAAGCAGTTAGAAAATCTAAATGCCATTGTTATTCCCTAAACTGACATCAATCAAGGAAAGACAAACTGCTCCAAGGATAAACTTTTCAGATAGCAGGGCTTCAACAGATGCTTTGCCATTTAGTAGAGCCTTGGGTAGCTGGGATGAGATAAAGAGAGGAGTGCAAACCTTTCAGGTTTCTGGGAGAGGCTGTGAGATCAGGGAAAGAGAAGAGAGGCTCCCATCACCCTCAAGATGCCACATTGCATCCTTCCTTGGGCATGAGAACACCGCCTCTCCTTCTATGGGTGTTCCTGAAGAAGGAGTATCACACAAAAGTCTCCAGGAGAAAGGGGGAGTCTGGCAGGGCATGTACCCAGTCGAGAAGGGGTTAATTCAGGAGGTGCTGTCAGTCTTGACCTTCCTAATCCTCTCTGGCAGTTTCAATCCCTCCCCTAAAGAAGATTAAGTAAGGATCCTAAATGAAGCCTTCTTGCCCAGCCCTCGGGCCATTTTGGCTCTAAGCCCAGAAGACAAATTCAGCTGGTAAGGTTTACAGTTCTCTGTTCCTCCAAAGTCACTAGGAATTGATTTTTGCGAGGATCCCTCAAAAAGAGGAGTTTTTTTAAAAAAGCTGCCTATTCTAATAATAGTTGTTCAGTCCCGTATTTATCAAGATGGCCTACTGTTCCCATTAGCTTACTTGAGACTCGACCCTATGGAGGTGAGGAGGACCCAGGGAAGAGACACAGTCAAGGTGTTCCACACAGAGCCGAGATAAAATGCTTGTCTTCTGATTCTCAAGCCTGAATTCTTTCTCTAAATATTCAATTGCTCATCATACAAGTGAAAGTAGAATCTAACCTGACCCACTGCTCAACCACTTGCTATTTTTGTCCACTCCTCCCTTCTTGACTCTTTCTGAAAGTTGACTCCCATTGGGTCATTTCTCTCAATTGAATATGCTCCAACAATTTGTTCTTCCTTCTGCTCTGCTGTGCCAAGTCAGACTCTCCAAAGATTCCAAGTCTCGCTGATGACATTTTTTTTACTCTGCCTACCCCTGCCCCAAACCTCTTTCTTACTTACTCTTACTAAGTCAGGACTGCTCGGGGGAGAGACTCTCTCTTGGGGCTACTCTGACTCTCATGGGAAATCAAGCCCGGCTCCTCTGCCAGCATGCCAGGAAGGCTGAAGCAGGTGCTGTTCCTCTGGGAGGCAGGAGGTCTTCTTCTTGAGAACCCCAAGGTAGCTCACCCACGCCCACTGAAATCCAAATAAAAATAGAAAGTACAAAGGAAAATATTGAACCCAATCTGGGTGGGAAGTGGAATCCAAGGAGGGTTCTGAGGAAAGGAAAGTTCTGAAGGCAATACTGGATGGGAGAATAGCAGCTTAAAGGTGTGGAGACAGAGAAAGGCAAACTCAGAAATTCAGAGACGTACCTACAGTGTCCGAATACGGCAGGCTTGTGGGTGTATGTGCAAGGGGAGCAGAAAGCACGAAGTTAGAGGTTTCTGGTGAGAGATGAAGCTGGGAATAAAAGCAGGGTCAGACCATGAGAGCTTTTCTGGTTTTCTGCGCAAGAGAGTTTGAACATCCTTGAAGCATAGTGACAGTTTTAAAAGTGTGGCAGAGGGGTAGGATGGCACTTATGATTTGATTTTTGTTTTAGAAAGATCTTTGACTACCAGGTGACTGATTGCAGCAGCAGGGCAGAGCAGAATTAGAGAAACCACTTTGAGGTGCTTATGAGATTTCCAAATGGACAAGTGATAAAAATTGAGTAGTTGGAATTAAGATTTTTGGGTATTAAAGATAGGAAGAATTGGCTGCCTTTGGGATATATTTGAAAATACATCTGCTGGAACTTCCTGGTTGATTTATGTCAAAAAGAAGTGAGGAATCGCCGGGCACGGTGGCTCGTGCCTGTAAGCTTCAGCCTATGAAGCAGCGGGGTCTAGGGATCGCGGTTCGAGTCCCACGTGGTGCCCTAAGTGAGACCTAGTTTCAAAAAACAGCTGGGCGTGCTGGTGTGTGCCTGTAATCCCAGCTACCTGGGAAGCTGAGGCTGGGGATTGCTTGAGTCTGTGGTACCCCGGGCAACGAGAGCCTGCGGTTCCATGGGCAAAAATAGCGAGACCTAGTCTCAAAAAAAAAAAAAAAAGTGAGGAATCAAGAATGCTTGGTTAGGGTGACTGACTGCGTGATGACCCCATTCAGATACGGAACACTGTGAAGCATAGTTTAGAGTGGAGAGAGAAGAGGACAGAGGTTTCAGCTGGAACAATTTCACTACAATATTCAGGTGGCACGACTGCTCTGCAGTTGACTATACAAATCTTGAGCTGAGGGCAGAGATCTGTGCCAGAGAAATGAATTTAGAGTCCTTAATATAGGGGTGGAAAGGACCAGCCCACCTGTGGAGAATGTGAGAAGAGAGGAGACAATAGGAATAAGAGAAGGTTAGAAGTCTAGATGAAACGCTGGGGGAGAATAGTCAGATTTATGGCATGACCAGAAGAGGAAGTTATGAAGGAGACCTAGAAGAATCATTCTGAAGAGTAGGGAAAACTGGGGTGTTACAGAAAATAAGGGAGAAGACAGTTTAATAAAGGAGAAAGCAAGGTGAGATGACAGCTGTATGACCATTGGATTTGGGGACAAAGATATCATTGATAACCTTGGTGGCGACATTTTCAGTGGAAGGTTAATGGCCGAAGTCAGGCTGCGGAGGCTGAGCAGTCTGAGCAGTGAGTGGGAAGGAGAAGAGGTAGAAACAGCACTATTCACTGGCTTAGGAGTTGTATCTGCTTGGGATGGGGTGACAGGAGAGGAGGTGCAGCAGGGAGCGCGCAGTGAGTGGTGTCTGCAGCAGTCATCCCGAGATACTCACCCGAGACAAGCAGACGGCCAAGCAGCACTGAAGGCCTCTCGGAGATGCAGTCGTGTTCGGGAGAGGTAGAATTCTTCCCAGGGTAGCAGTGAGAAAACCAGTGGCCGGAAAGGATTCGTTCAGTGTCACCACTGGTAAGTGACGAGCAGAGATTCCAAGGAGATTTTCCTCCCCACCTCCCAACGAGTGTTTATTGGCTTCTTTCCACGCTGCTTTGCATCAACATTGGCATTGTCACAGCCATCATGATGAATAGTCTTATCGACCGCCTGCCAATGCTGCAGAAGCACAGTAGTTTAATATATGCTTTCCTCCTTTGACTTGTTTAGAATTTAGTTCAACTGGCAACATAGTCAACAAATGCATATGCATAGATAATGATGACCCTCTTCCTATCTCTGTTCTTTGTCTCTCCCCCTTCCTGTCTCTGTTATCCACCCCCCCCTTTCCCTTCTTCTTCCTCTGGTTTCCTCTCTGTCTTCTTTTCCAGCCTTGTCTCTAGCTCCTTACAGAAGTGTCATTGATGCATTAGAAAGCTCATGTCTTGTAGTCCCTCAGACTTCTTTACCACTTTTTGTCATTCATTGAAATGATATGTTTGAACAACTGTTCTGGGCAATGCACTGGGCCAAGCACCTTAGACCCAGAGATGAAGAAGATGCAGTCCTTGCCCCCGAGGAGCCCAAAGTCAAGTCGGGGTGGGGAGAGTAAGGATTTCAAGAGGCAACTAGGAAAGAGAGCAACAAATACTAGCCAGACCTCACTGCCTTTGTCCAGAAGAGATTATTGATGCTCGTTACAAAGCACTGCTGTCATGAGTTAACATACGCATAGTGCTTACAATAATCACATAGGAAGTACTAGACAGTGTATGTTGCTATTATCCTTATCACTTATTATCCTTATTATTGGTGCTGGTTCATTGTTTATTATTACTCTGGAGGTAAGAAAAGCAAGACACTCTATGCCAGGCACGGTGGCTCGTGCCTGTAAGCTTTAGGCTATGAAGTGGCTGGGGCTAGGGATCGAGGTTCAAGTCCTGCTCAGGGCAACACAGTGAGACCTAGTCCCAAAAAATAGCTGGGCGTGGTGGTGCGCACCTGTAATCCCAGCTACCTGGGAAGCTGAGGCTGGGGATTGCTTGAGTCTGTGGTACCCCAGGCAAAGCGAGCCTGCGGTTCCATGGGCAAAAATAGCCAGACCTAGTCTCAAGAAAACAAAACAAAACAACAACAAAAAAGAAAGAAAGAAAAGCAAGACACTCTGAGATCATAGAGGAAGGGTACTTGATCCAGACCAGGGTAAGAAACATCTGAGCTGAGTCTTACAGGTTGACAAGGTGTTAAACAGATTCCACCTACAAGGAACAACCTGTGCTCAAGTCTGGCAACAAAGGACAAGAGCACATGACTGAGAAACTGAGAGACATTTAGCTCAGCAGGAGTGTGAATATGAGAAGGGGAATGGCAAGACATGAAGTTTGAGAGTCCATAGGGTCCAAACAGGTTTGGACTTTATCCTGTAACTGATGGGGAGCCACTGGAATGTTTTATGTGCAGCTGTGACCTGGTCAGAGGAATATGTTGAACCATCACCTTAGCAACAGTGTGAAGAATGAATCTGAAGAGGCAAGACTGGACCTAAGATCGGTTAGGAAGTCACTGCTGTAGGTCAGGAGAGAGAGGATGATGATGCCCTGAGGGGGGAAAGTAGCAGTGGGGCTGGAGAGAAAGGTGCCATGTGATGGGAGGTCAATTCAAGAGGTAGAGTTGGTCGGACAGTGACCGTAGAGGGTGAGGGATAAATCTGATGGTGGTGCCAAGGGTCAGGCTGGAGCAAGCAATGGATTGTGGTATCATTCCATGACCACAGGAAGAATAGTCTGGGGAGGTGACAAGGTCTCTTTTGAACGTTGAATTGGAGGTTACCTAGGGGGTTTCCAAGGGGCTATTTCCAGTGGGTGATTGGTCTGGCAGTTAAGGCACTCAGGAGGGTATTCTACCCTTGGAATATGGATTTAGAACAGGAAGCAGTGGATAGGTAGTAGATTAGGTCTCAAGGGTGGATATGTTTGCTCAAGGACATAGTGTTATCTGAGAAAAGCATGGACTCTCAAGGAACATTCACCTTCAAGACATGAACAGAGAAAGAGAAATCTTGAGGAGGGCTAGATAAAACAGCCAGATCTTGATGGATTGAAACTATTGGGCTGGAGGGTCTTGTAGAGGATGGGAAGGACATGTCCTTGTATTCTCCCCTGCCAAGAGTGGGGCTCCTGGGACACTGCAAAATCTTGTGTCTCTAAGATGCCAAAGGATTAGCTCGGGACCTCTTACGAAGTCCTCCGTTTCAGAACTGCTACCCTTTTCTCTGCCTGCCCTAGTACCCCTAAATAGACTAGAGAATTTCAGGGTTCCCTCGAGAGCTTGGATCAACCTTTGGTCCGGAGTCCTTCCCACATCATCTGCCAACTTCAGGGTGATGGGGACATCAAGCTGGGGAGCAGACAGGGAACGTCTGGAGTATTATGCACTCAGGAAGTCTCAGGCTAGTCTGTGGAGGGGGATTTGGGCAGGGCAGAGATGACCTGAATTCATAGAGTGGGCAGAGGTTTTTAGAACCTCTCCAGCCTGCCCTGGAGTAGATTTTCACCTTGGTCAGGGTGAGCCAGGGCTAGACCACTGCTCTCTAGGCCTTGGCGATTCAAAAGGCCTCTAATGACTTGGAGTCCAAAGTTATATCCTAGGACCTCCTCCTCTCCAGCACCCTGGAGTTTGGCCTCAGTCTGCAATTGAGGGGCCCCAGGGCACTGTTGCTGGGCAATGCATTAAACAGCAGACCTTGGAGACAGAACCGTGCCAGCCAACAGCCCGACCCAGAGCTAACATCACCACACCAACCGCCACTGCCAACACGACCTTCTCGGAAAGCAGCCACCTGTCTGGCCCCTGGCTTTGTCTGGCTGCCAACTTAAGGCATGTGCCTACGCAGGAGGCAATGACATTTTGGCTCCACTTTCAAAGTTTTTTTTTTTTTTTCTTTCTCATGTGTTATTTCTAAAGATAACAAAGGTCAAAAGGCATTCAGCGTTTTCTGGTTTCTCATAAGCTTCTGGTCAATATTTAATCTGGTTTATGGATTTTTTAGGTCTTCTAGATGCCTTCTTGAGCCTGCTTGTAGCCACCCACAGACACTTTCAAGGAGGAAAGGAGTCGGCCTGACAGAGAGATCCTGAAATGAAGGATTAGAGGCCAGGATTCAAGGAACAAGAGCTGCAACCAGAAGGTGCAGGAGCGGGCCCTGAAGTTACTTCCACCAAACGGCCTGCCATGGCCTCTCTTGGCCTCCAACTTATAGGCTATATCCTGGGCCTCCTGGGGCTCTTGGGCACCCTGGTCGCCATGCTGCTCCCCAGCTGGCGAACAAGTTCTTACGTTGGTGCCAGCATTGTGACAGCAGTCGGCTTTTCCAAGGGCCTTTGGATGGAGTGTGCCACACACAGCACAGGAATCACCCAGTGTGACATCTACAGCACCCTTCTAGGCCTGCCTGCTGATATCCAGGCTGCCCAGGCCATGATGGTGTCATCGAGTGCAATCTCCTCGCTGGCCTGCATCATCTCTGTGGTGGGCATGAGGTGCACAGTCTTCTGCAAGGATTCCCAAGTCAAAGACAAAGTGGCGGTGGTAGGAGGAGTCCTCTTCTTCCTTGGAGGCCTCCTGGGTTTCATCCCTGTTGCCTGGAATCTTCACGGGATCCTGCGGGACTTCTACTCTCCACTGGTGCCCGACAGCATGAAATTTGAGATCGGAGAGGCACTTTACTTGGGCATTATTTCCTCCCTGTTGTCTTTGGTAGCTGGAATCATCCTCTGCTTTTCCTGCTCATCCCAGGGAAATCGCTCCAACTACTACGATGCCTACCAGGCCCAGCCTCTCGCCACTAGGAGCTCTGGTCAACCACCCAAAGCCAAGAATGAGTTTAACTCCTACAGCCTGACAGGGTATGTGTGAAGAACCAGGGGACAGCGCTGGGGGGTGGCTGGGTCTGTGAGACCCTGTGGACAACCCCACCCCAGGGCCATGGGTGAGGGACATTGCCACTGGATCATGTCAGAAGGTGCTGCTGAGGATAGACTGACTTTGGCCCACTGGATCAAGCGAAGGCAGAAATGGGAGTTGGTGTGACAATTTTCAGGTTGAATTGCCAAGATATCATTACAGGCTTTCTGTTTCCTTCACCTTGGCCCTCTTACCCCAAACTTGAGTCCCCCAATCTTCAAGTGCAAACACCAAGCCCCTGCTCTAGGCCTGGTTCCAGAGACTTCCCTCTGACCTTTGGTTTACCTGGGAATCCATTTAAAAACCCACTAATCCCATCCCACTGATGACCCTCTGTACGACCAAAGATTATCTGTCTTTGCTCACTGCTGGGCGATGGGGGGAACAAGGAGGGGTGGCTTCTATGGGCATTGTGTTAACCTTCTCTAGCCTCCCTTCAAAGAAATAGATTGGCCAGTAACTAGTCCTGGAGCCTCCATTCCACTCTTGTTATGACTCCAATTCCACTGTGTCTACACTGGTTTATGCAGGACCTAAAACAAAGTCAGCCTGTGGTACTGAGGGAGCAGAGAGTAGCTGGGTGCAGGATGAGAGGGAGGGAAGGACCTCAAAAAAGACCAAAATCATTGCCTAGGGCCTTTATGAATATTCCCTTGTGCTCATGGGCTGGGAATCTGTGGCTAGAGAAAAGCACAAGGAAAGAAGATATGGTGGAAAGGTCAAGGCAGCAGCAGACTCTGACTCCATTGAGGAGATGCCGCAGAAGCTGCATCTCCAACTTTCACTGAAACCCCCACCTTCCTTTGGGGCACCTAACCTGGCTTCCTGCTAACCAACAAAGCTAAGGGTCTACGCCATTGTTTCCTGAGGAGTGGGGACTAGTATTTTTGGACATGGTCCTTGGCTGTAGGATGACAGCACGGGAGCTGTGGGGGGGTCTGAGGAAAATACCACCTTTTGAATCTGCTTGAGAAAGAAAAAGAACTTTGGTGTCTAAGATGCTGATTGGATGTGTGTGGGGGTAATGAGGTCGGGGGTTTCATTGGGCCAGAGAGTGATGATGTTCCCCAGGAGAATCTTTTGGCGTAATGGAAAGTCAGCTAATGGAAAAGACTGAGTTCAGTTTCCTGGGGATACACACAGAGCACCACAGCCCCTCAGGTGCACCAAGTCAGACCCCTGTTAACCTTTGCTTTTCCACCACCATTTTTCACCAGACATTCCAGAGTGGCTGGAAGTTAACCAAGGGCTCGACATGGAAAAATCATGTCCAAAGGGCTCTAGCCTTGATCCAAGCACTAACGGAGCTGCTGCTTGGAATTTCAGTTGAGATGGTAGAGGAGAGAATGGTGCCTAGGTAGACAGTGCCAGCTCCAAGGTCTGAAATTGCTGTTCCCCCATGAGGTGAGGGGAACCAAAGGCATTTTCCCTCACCAGCCCCAGCATAACCAGCTTCTCATAAACTCCAGTACATCTACCCAAATGTCCGTGCCAGTAGAAGGGGCCCCTTCATTTTCTGTAATATGCCTTTCACTTCTCTGCCTTCTTCCTATGTTTAAATAGTTCTCCCAACCTGGAAGACCCTCTCTCCTTAGACAAGTCTTCCTCCGGCTTGGAGAACTTACTCAGCACCGCCTCCTTCACTGAGTCTCATTTGACCACTCCATTACTCTCCTACACTTTTCTCCTTCAACCCTCAATATGTAAGTCGCTTCTTTGATGCTTATCATTTACGATTTTTGATGAATAGTTGTATTTTTCATGTGTGTGTATCTAATTTCATGATATATTTTAAACTCTTGGAGGGCAAGGGCTATCTTTTTGACCTCTCTATTCCCCAGACTGTCTCTAAGAGTGCCGGTACACAGTAGGTGATTAATAAATGTTTTTTGATCAAGTAACTGTTTCGTTAATTCAAAGGGACTCAATCAGGGCAGTTTTGATGGAGAGAATTTGGCTAAGGGGAGGTTAAGATGGGAATTGGTACAAAATTCTAGGTCATATTGAGACATTATAAAAGCAAGACACCCCCTTCCCAGAGAAACTAACCTTTTCATCTTCCCCAGGACGCCTCACTTTTCACAATTGTCTCATTTCAGTTACTATTAAATGGTTGTATGTTAATTCCTTTCATTCTCTGACCCACCATTATGAAGTCAGTGAAATCAATCTGATAATCTCCCTTGGCAGTTGGGAAAACTAAGGCCCCATGTAAGTGATGAGACTTTTTCAGGGCCACACTGTTGTTATTAGTGTCCCATCCCCTGTGCCCCAAATAAGACTCTGTTGACCAACAAAACTCACAGCCAATCGGGTTTGCCAGAGGTCCCCAAATTGCCCAAGGAAACCAAATTATGTCCAACAAAGTAACAGTGAAGAGACACAGGCTCTTCCATGAGGGGGACCTAGGAAAGCAGGGCTAATTTACCCAATGTCCCACCTGGAAGTACCCCTGCTGCTATGCTGGCCAGCTGGTCTACCTTGGAAGGACTGTCCATGGGGTTGGGAGGAACTCCAAGCTTACATTTGACTATAACACAACACCTTGATTCCATTTCCCCTAACTCTAGAAGTGTGGGACTTTAAGAGCCCAATGACTTGGTTCTGTTCTTACCTCACTGGGAATTAACAAGGTTTAGTTCATAAAGATATAAACTGTGGTGACAGTGGCAACTGAACCTTCCAATATCAACAATGAACAGCCCTTGGCCTGGTGAGCATCAGCACAGAAGAGCGTGTAACACCAGGGACTTCCCTATACTCCTGACGTGGACCTTCTTTGGTGCAGAGACTAGGCTTTCAGTATCCAAGCCCATTAAGAGGAAATGGCAGTGGGTAGGAATAAGGATGGAGAGAGAGGGCTTTCTGGACAGAAGCTTTGTAAGAAGTCATGTCTCTGGTCTGGCACCAAGACACAGAGTCTTTGACTTACTGGGGCCACTCGAGGTTGGAAGATGACATGGCCTTACTGACTCTGCTAAGTTGAGTGGGCAGCAGCCTGGTACAAGCTCTGATGATCCACCACTTGGCAGCCATAGCACTTTGGACCTGAGAGCTTGTTGCAGCCTCCAAATACGCCTATAGGAGACAAAATGGCACCCAGAGAGGTGAGTAATTTCCTTAAAGTCACAGAGTGTCAGTCTGCACATCATCTTGGAAACTTTTCCCACAACAAGGTGGGTCTGGGGTTCTGTCTCAGAAGCTGAAAGAGTGTTGCTCTTCAGACTCCCACAGCTTTTCTGTCTCTGCCTGCTAGTGGAACTTCAGAGCCTTTGAAGGAAACAGGGCACAGAGCATCCCTTCATTCTAGGATGAGGCTGATATGGGACATGCTCCTTTTCTTTAATCTGGGAAGAGTTTATAGAAGGAGCTAGAAATTTGTCCTCAACTAGAAAATCAGACAAGAATCAATAAATAGCAACTGCTCCTTTTGATTGGTTAAGCAAACAAAACCTTGCTCTACATAGTTTCCTAGAACTCTCCTTGAGTCTGGGTCCAAGTCGAATAGCTTTAAGTTCACCCCATTGCCTTCCATCATAAAGCAATTTAGATTAAGCCATAGACTGAAGGAATGGTAAAGACCATTCATTGTGTTTATGCCCCTGACCCATGGCTCTGACCCTTGCACAAGGAGAGATGTTTCTGCCCTCCCTCATTTCCCTGATAATAGTGTGATTCATAATTTCTCCCCCTTGGGATCCACTATGACATGATTATTAATGATGGGCTAGGGAGGCTGAAACTGACTTCTTGGTGGAAAGGCAAGCCCTGATCTTCATGCAGCCAAACAACAATTCATCTAATCTGGCCAGCCTGCCCACTAATTGCACTCTTACTCTGAGGCAGGCCATGTGCTAAAGACTTTGTTTTGTTTTTGAGACTAGGTCTCGCTATTTGCCCATGGAACCACAAGCTCACGTTGCCCGGGATACCCCAGACTCAAGCAATCCCCAGCCTGAGCTTCCCAGGTAGCTGGGATTACAGCCGCATGCCACCATGCCCAGCTATTTTGGGGTACTAGGTCTCGCTGTGTTGCCCCAAGCGGGACTCGAACCATGATCCCTAGCCCCAGCCACTTCATAGGCTGAAGCTTACAGGCACGAGCCACCATGCCCACCTACAAGCATGTGCTAAAGACTCTGAGGACCACAAGGGTAAGCAAGGTAAATTCTCTGATTTCTAGGAATCACAGGTTGATTAGGGAATATGAGGTATACACACTTAACTGTGGTACAAGACACAATGTGGCTGATCTCATGGGAGATGAGGGGGAAAATGCTGGAAGGAAGGATGTCAGGGCTACTCAGGAAAGGCATGTAAAGTCCCCTCAAGTCCCAATCTACGTAAAACAAGGGTCTGGCACTACTTGAGTTTCGGGGGGAAGGACAGTCACCTGAAACTGCTTCTTCCAAATGAAGGACCTTGGGAAATGGAGTCAAAGGGTAGAGAGCAGGATTAGGGTGGAAACAGGGGTGCACTATGAGACTAACCCAGCAGGCATTTGAGTTTGCCTCACAGGACCCCTAAGTGGCTCCAATGGAGACAGTGACTCTGGTCCTCAAACTCTCCTCCTTCATCTCCTCTTGGAGAGGTTTCTGGAAATTTCTAGGGTCTGCAGAGGCAGTGCCTATCCACTTAACCTGAAGCCTTTAGATTCTGAATCAAAGGAGAATGTAGACTTAGGGGAAGGGAGAGAATAGGTTAGAAACCTAGTGCAAAAAGAAGGCAAATGAAGCCTTGAAAGAGCAACAGCTGCCTCCCCTTGAGTCCGGGGCTTGCAGATAAGAGATTTTCTCAGCCTCGGTGACTGCTCACTCTGGGACACAGAGGCTTGGGGCTGGGGATTGCATGTGTTCCTCCTTAGCTGGCCGAAGCCTGGCCTTCACCCAGCCTGGTCTCCCTGCCCCAGCGGGCCCTGGCTTTGATGGGAGAGTCTGTTATCGCAATGGAGAAAAAAACTCAAACAGGAAGTCCAGCAGGTTATCTCTCTCTTTTACCCTAAGTGGTGGCTCACTTCTTGCTGTGATGTGATCACTGATAAAATATTAACAGGATCCTATCAGACATAGCTGTTCAGAGACTAATCCAACCACCCCCTCTGCCTCACATAATCCACTACTTTCCTGGGAATTACAGTTTAGGAATTCCTAGCTAACTCTTGCCTGCAATTCCCTGTTCTAGCTCTCATTTCTCCATAAGACAAGCAGTGGTGTCTTATTGCCTGCCAAAGCAAGAAGTCACCACACAAGGGCAAATTGTCAGGTCCTGCATTTTTTTTCTTCATCCCTGAAGTCTTATTTCTCCAGAAGCCACCTGTACCTCTTCACAGGTCACTTAGTAGGAAGGCTTTGAAATATTTTCTATTTGCAAACATTGCCTCGAGGGGATGCCACTGAGAAAACTCACATGCTTTTTAGATACTAAGGTGTATCATGGGATGTGAAATAAGATGTCAAATGAGTATGAGTATTGTTTTATAAGCAGGCCAGGGGGCAGGGGGGCTGGGAGGCAGGTGAGCTCCCCAATCTCCGCTCCCCCCCCCCAAACTTCATGATCTTCCTCTTGACTCTCTGGTGTTTTATTCCTAGTGTTCTCTCTTTCTCTTCATGTTCTCTCCTCTCTAGCATTTTGCCCTGGTGTTCCTCCTGCCCCCCCAGGGTGATGCTGCCCTTTTATCCTCTCCTTCCTGGGCCAAGGTCTGCGCCACCTACACATGTGCACATCCTTTGGGCACAGGTATGTACAATCATGGGGATCATGCAACATCAGAGGTGCTGGTCAGAGAGGTTAATGATGGGAGGGTATGAAAAAACCTGATAATTCATTTACTGTACAGTCATGTGGTAGATAACCCAGCATTTCAAAAGTAGCATAGCTCCTTTTTTGCCAGTAACACTATCAGAGTCTGTGATGTTCAACACAGTTCTGTGTGAGGTGCTCAGGAGAAAAGTCAGCCACACCAAAAGTACAAAGAGAAGATGATCCTTGCAGACGCTTCACTTGAATTTATTTCTATAATTGCCCAGTGGGATTGGCATCCCTCACAAAGGATATCTGAGGATACTGTGAAGACACTACCCCCTTGATTTAAGGCACTAAATGCCTCAACTAATCAGAAAGTATATTTTCTGGAAGACAAGCATGTTTATCTATTCACTAGTCATTAATGTCAGAATTTGCAGTGGTTCCTCATGTTTACTGAAAGGAGCCAGGATGAGACACCAAGTCAGTGATTTAAAAATAAAACACCATCTCTGAGACAATGGAGGGTGGGATTTGGGAGAGCAGGAACAAGGAACTCTGAGTAACATTATGTACCCTTTGACTAAATGATTGAACAGTTTCAAAAGTGAAGACATAGCAGAAATCAAGAAAACAGTAACAGCGTGAGAAAGGTGGCAGCGTTTCCCCTTGGTGATTCCAGAGGCACCTCATGTGGTTAATTTTACTCCTCTCTGTGTAATAATAAACCAATAGGTTCTCAAGTGTCACTTTCTCAACCCCCAAGAAACCTGCTCAAGTCAGCATTATCTGGGGAGGTTGGGGGTGCAAAGGAGGGAATGCTCACTAGCAAAGGCCAACAAGTCCAAGGCCTCCTGGGGTGTAAGAATAAGATCTCTGTGACTGTTTTGATATCAGAAAAGCTGCCAAGAGACAGCCCCCAGTGAAAACCCAGTCAAGAGGAAATGAATTTCCATGTTGGTTGGAGACATATTCATTACATAAGTGAACCATTTCCTGATCATGAGTGCCGTTAAACATTGTGTGGGATTGTGGAACTTTCTTCCTAGAGAATTCCTCTCAGTGTGGGTATGCTTTAGCATTTTCTTATGTAGAGGAATAAGACAGGTTAATCATCTTCAAGAACATCATTTTTGGCCCAGTGGGAACAGAGTCTAGGTGCTGGAGTCAGACAAACTTTGACTTGTTTTTTGCCTCTGTTTTCTCTGTATGGCCTTAGGCGAGTCACTTCAGTTCCTTACCCTTGTTTCCTCATCTGAAAAATGAGTGTGATCCCTGTGGCTTTCCTAATCATAATCTCCACAAGTTCCATTGTCAAGACATTTAGTACAGCCCCCTCTTACTGGTATTCCTGATCCTTAGTTCATTCTGCTCTTTATAATCTAAATTAAATAATTCACTATTTTGCAAACATTCTAGGGTGAACTTTTATGTACCCTCCTCCAGTCTTGCAAATTTGATTGTACTATTCCCTTCATCTGGAAAACTTTGCCCCATACCTCCCCCTTTCTAAGCCTTACTTGACTTAGCTTGAGTTCACCTGCAGCTTTCCAATGCAGATGTCCATGTTTCACTCAGAACTGTACTGTAGGAAGAGATTTTAATTCTGGAGATCGCCCTGAAGAGCAGAGAGCTTGCCACATAAGCCCCTGCCTCTAAATTGTTGTACCAGGTTATTTACAATCACTGGGCATGGGCAAGGGGCTCTTCCTTTCCCTGAAGCCACTGATGCAACCCTCTTCTAGATGCCCATTGATTCATCCAGCCAGTGTGCACAGACCTCCTCCCTTGTCCTGGAGGACTGATTTCCCTGAAGCTTGCTGGCTCTGTTCTTTGCTGGTGGAAAGCTCCTCTTTCTTCTCTTGAAAGAAATTCTCGTCTACTTTGGAAAATGCTCAGAACACCTGAGGTAAACACCCTTTGTGCTTTGGAGCCTTTTTGATTATCCTAAGCAAAGATTCACTAGAGAGAAACACCGGGTCACCACATCTCTCACCAGTTGCCCCCATATTAGCAGCATCTATTATCATCTTGCTCTTTCATTTCCAGTGTTTAATGTGCAGGATGGTTGTCTACCTCACACACAGTGCATTCATCCTCTGAATGAGGCATTTCAGGCCCCTTTTGAGGGAGATATAAACATAACACAATTCCCATCATAAACTCATTCACTAACACTTATATATTTATAGTCTACCATATGACAGATACCATGATAAGCTCAGGGATATGGCAGTTGGAAAAAAACAGTAATCATCCTTCTCATGAAATTGATTAGTCAAGGTAGAAGGCAGGGACCATACATGTTGTGTTCACTACTATAGAGCATGCAGCACATAGTAGGGGTCCAATAAATATTTGTTGAATGAGTGAAGGCAGCAGTATGATTGATTGCAAATCATGAGAGGTGCTCTGAATTAAACAAAACAGGAAAGCAAAAAAAAAAAAAAAAATCTGCCCGGTAAGTGTGAGAAGGGTCATCTGAAGGATGAGAAGTCACCAGCCATGCCAATACTGGAGATACAAACATTCCACAAGAGGGAACAGTGTGGGAAAAGGCTCTGAGGTAAGGGAGAGCTTGACACGTTTCAGTGGGATGATCATAATTAGCAAGGGGAGGAGTGCTAGCCCACGAGGAGATGCAAGGGATACCACCAAAGCAGGTGGGGGTCTTTAGGACAATGTGAAGAGTATAGGTTTTATTCTCAGTGCAATGAATTGTCAGAGAGCTTTACCCAGCGGCCACATGATCTGATTTGTTTTAAAAAATTACTCTGGCTGTAGTGATAACTAGGAAAAAGAGTGGAAACACAGAAGCACAGAGGCCAGTTAAGAGATGCAATTATCTACAGGAAAGGATGGCAGATTGGACTGAGATAGTTGTGGTAAAGTGAGTAAAGTCAAGGTATACTTTGGAGATGGAGCTGACAGACTTCCTGATGGACTGCATATGGGGGACAAGGGAGGAAGAAACTGAAAAATGGCTTCCAGGTTTATAGCCTAAGCAACTAGATGGGTGGAGGTGCCATTTTCTACAATGAGGAAAATTGGGGAAGTGACAGGCCTGGCATGTATCACTTTATTTTTTTGATGTTTGCTGGAAATGCCTGTAAGTATAAATGTCATGTAGAGTGTTGAATTATTTGAATCTTGTTTTCTAATATGGAAGACAAGACAAGGAAGTTTATTAAGAAGAGCCTTAGAAGTGACACACAAATGTTTAGAGAAAATGTCATGTGTGGTTGAGTTCATCAGAGGAATTATCAGGTAAAATATTGACATTTGAGTCAAAGGAGAGGTGATGAGAGTTAACAATGGGGATGAAAGAGCAAAGCCAGAGGAGAAATTTTCAAGGCAAAATAGTTCAGTTTGTGTGGAATGTGGTTTATGTTTGGAATGTTGAAAGAGGAGTTGAGAGAGCACTGTTGAAGCCAGATGGGAATTTGTATTCACTTGGTGGACAACCTCAGAACACTAGCCAGTCTCTGAGGCACAACTTGACAAGGTCATAGCAATTTAGTGACAGTGGGTGGGGTGAATTGAAGGAGTAAGAATAGGAGGCAAGGGAGGTGAGTTAAGAATCTATTTCAATTAGCAAGGCATGGGGTAATAATGTTGATGTGGAGATGCAAAGTTAAAGGGTCAATGCAACTGACATTTGGAAGCAGAATTATGTTAACCTAATAGGATAGCCAGGAGGAGGCACACAGTTTTTAATTTTGAATGTCTTTGGCCTCCACTGTATCATAAGCTCTGGAAAGGCATTGTGGAATTTAACATTGGTTAGAAGGACTTGCAGGAACGTTGGGATGGTTTCATTGTGAATAGTAACAGAAAGGTAGCTCAGATAAGTGTAGTGAATGGACTCACATAGGGAAATGTTGCTGGAATGGCAGGATGCAAGAAAGGATCACGGACTAGGAAATGGGTGGAGAATTAAGTGCTAAAGCCTTAGGAATGTGTTTTTTTTCTTTTAAAAGTCTAGTTGCAAGAGCTCCTTCCCACTTTGTCGCTGCCCTCACTTAACATAGGCACACATTCACACAGTTACCCTCTCTCACATACAGGCTGAACCTTCAAATACTCAGAATGTTTTCCTCCACCACCCTCCATCATATTACTCTTACCTGTGCAAAATCCCACACCTCACAGCCCTCATCTCAAGAACCACCATCACTGAGACTGGCTGAGTGTGTTCCCCCCCTTCCCTTAGTGATATTTATATTGAACTGCACAGTCTTCAGTATCATAGTGCAAAGGTTTGGCTTAAGCAGTAACCCTACACCAGCAGGAGCTGCAGTGAGGTAAGGGTAAGGGGGCAGTTATCTTTAAGCACTGCTTCAAATGGAGCAATCTCAACCCCCCACCCCCTCCCAGTTCCTTGGGTAAACTAAGTTTGGGAGGGGCTTCTGAAGGAACTTAGCAGTGGAGAAACAGGATGAGAGGTCAAAATAGTCCACTGGGCTGGCTAATCTGTTTGCAACTGCTTGAGCCCACCTGCCTTTTATGGTTTCTCCTTGACTTCCTCTTATTCAGTTGGTGTATTTCTATGTGTTCATTGTTCAGTGTCTTTTGAAGAGTACCTTGACCCCTTCAGAGCTACGTGCTGTATAAATATAATAAAGCCATGACTAAATAAAATGTCTAACTTTTACAAGACTGTTTTATTATTTCTGATACAGTGAGATCTAGCCCTCACTCCACACAGCTTGAAGAGCAGACAGGTGTATTCCGAGGGAAATCAAACACATCCTCCCTGCCATAAAACCTCCCCCACTAGATAAAATCCCCGAGTTTGGTGATATGTATTTTCTACTTTAAATTTGAACCCTGAAGATTTCCTTTTCTAAGAATCCCTTTTTCAAATGTCAATATGGTGGGGCTGGTGGAGGCTGGGTAGATGGGTTTTGATGTGACCTTAGTCTCTTTACATGAACTCATCACTCCTACCAAACATTTTTCACATTCTAGTGGGTTTTTTTTTTTTTTTTGGTGCTCTTGTCATTGCTATTCTTCGGGAGGTGAATGTCACATATAACGAAATATAAACATAAAATTACCTTATAGTTTTGCACAAATTCTCATTTGATCCCTAAATCTGAGCCTACTCAATCTTTTTTAAAACAGTTTATTTTTTCTCCAATGTAATAACAGGTTTATGATAGAAAATGTGAAAAAGGTAGGGAAATAGGAAGGAGAAAAAACACCGACCATAGTTCTACCATCTTAAAGAACTGTTGTTAACAGGGTGGTGATGCTCATTCTTTGAACAAACCTTAGTTTAGGTCCCATTTCTGAGGTGATGCCTTCCTTGAGCTTCCTCTCCCCACTTGACCCCGACATTTTCTATAATGTTTGTGCCATTTGCATGTACAAGTAACTCAGCGTGTGCCTTGTTTTTCCAACTAGGTTGTTAGATCCTTGAAGGCTGAAACCATGAGTTAGACTTTTCAATTTACCCCAAACACCTGGTGCATTGGACCCAATGTTTATGATGGATTTAATCTAAATGAATACAAACCATTTCAGAAAGGATATGAAGCGGGCCAAGTACTGAAATCATGAAAATGAAAGCCTTCAGGTCACCTGTTCTGGTGACTGTTCCTTTTCTGTTCCTGAACTCTTGAAAGTCTATTTAACTAGCCTCTTTCTCCACACCAAAACCAAACAAGATGCAGACTGAGTAAGAGCCAGGATTTACCCAAAGATTCTCTATGTAAGGCATAAAGGTGAAAGAGAGAGAAGTAGCAGAGGGAAGGAAGGAGGAAAGGAGAGACAGGAGAGGAGAGGAGATACAGCATAGGTGAGGAGGGGAGAGAAAAGGAAAGGAGAGAAGAGAGGAGAGGAGAAGAGAGGAGAGACAGCAGGGGTGAGGAGAGAACAGGAGAGAGAGGAGGGGAGGGGAGGGAAGGGGGACAGGAGGGGAAGGGAGG
>PVHY01000359.1:40644-70998 GCA_004024945.1 Uropsilus gracilis | reverse complement strand
TTCTGAGTCAAACCCGATCTCACGAAGCTCCAAGTGAGGGAGGACAGAAGTAAGGAGATAGCTGACGTGGATACGCAGCCTCGTAAGCTTTGCCAAAGCCCTGTATGATGGAGTGAGGGGGCAGGAGAAGAGATGACATGAAGTCATTAGCCAACCGAACAAAATGAAGCTCCTTAAAAATTGGCCTACATTTCTCAACAATTATGTTTCCATTAACTAGAAAGAAGAACGCACAATACCACCAAGCGCAAGGAGACTGGCTACAACTCTCTAAGAAGCAATTCCTCAATCCTTGGTGGCCTACAAATTAATCAAGGCTTCCTCCCTTATCTATGACCAGTAACTGGGGGTCCTAAAGGGTGCTTCCCATTGGCACTCACAAGCTGATAACTAAACCCTAGTAATTAACCTTTCTAGGTCATCTCCCTCTGGGGTCCGGTAGGAGACCTGAGCCTTCTGCAGCACTTCCAGGTGCATCTCTGTCTCCTTCAGTTTCGCTTTTAGTTCTTGCTTTTCCTCTTTGGTTCGTTCCAGCTCAGCCTTCAGAATTTGGAATTCAGCTTGGCGATAGCCCATGTGTTTCTTGCTCCAATACAAGCCTTCAGTCTCTTGAGTACTGTAGGTCACCAATTCATGCTGGACTTTCTTGAATTCAGAATGCCAGTGATTCCTCTCCTGTTCCAGCTCTTCTACCTGCAGTCCAAGAAAGAGAAATTCAGTGAGCCCACATACTGTTGAAAGTTAAAGAGGACCAGATATTGTCCCAAATACATTCATTTGTGAGTCTTCTCCATGCCGTCCTCTACTTACGGACCTTTTCAATCCTAAAATATGGGAGGAGAGTCAACTAGGGTTTACTCTATTTGAGACAAACCAAAGAATGACTGAATATGTATTTAGTTTAAGGGCCTCAGAGCATGAAGTCATAGAGCTTCAACTCTCTGGTACTTTGATAGAACAATCTCTTATTACTAGTAGTAAGGTGTTGCCCTAACCTTTTGCTGGAACAAATTCCGTTCGGCCAAAACACGCTCCAATTTTTCTGTAGTTCTCTTCAGTACTTCCAGCTCTCTTTGGTTCTTCATCTTCGGTGTATTACGTCCTCCACTTTCCTCATAGCCTCTTTCTTTCTCTCCAATGGCTGCAGCAGGGGTGGTGCCAGAAGCCACAGAAGAATATGGCACCGGGTTCCATGATTCAACTGCTTTTCTTCTCTCAGCAAGCTCCTCTCTGTTAAAAGGGATCAGCTGAATGGGAGCTCCTGAATCTTGAACACCTTTGGCCACACCGACAACAGCTACAAAAGGTCCCTTGTTTACCTCCTCCTTGTTTATGTTTGTGCTGCCTCTATTAGATTCTTCTGCTACCAATCTTGGCATCTGATCTTCTACTTCTTCAGGAAACAGGGACTCTTGGTGTTGGTCTTGGACCCCTGAATATAGAACTGAAACCTCCCTACTCTGACTGGTATTCTTGCCTGCTTCTGGGTATTCTGGGGAGAGGTAAGGTGGTGTGCTTCTCTCAGAGCTAGATTTATCTTGACTGTTCTCCCCATCTGGGATGGAAACAGAGGCTTCTACCCTCCTGTAAGAGCTAGGCATTGAGTAGTCCAGAGGAGGTGTTGTCAACTCATTCTGGAGTCTTCTTCGTTTTTCCACAGGTTCCTCACCAAGGATCCATTTGTACTTACTGCAAGAAGAAGAGGCAATTAGATTTTAAGCTGTCACAGCACAGGCTAAGTATGTTCTTATCCTATGGAGCCTGTTTCAATTTTTTCCCCTATATTAAATCTGACCCCAGCTGTGATCCACAGAACATTTTAGGTCAGGAAGACAGCCCTACCCCTAGCCCCCACTCCCTTCACTCATGAAATTTTGGTAGGTAGCAACTAGCTTGAGGGAATGATGAAATAAAAAATGGATGTGGAGCCAGCCTTTGGGTATAATATGACCATGATAAGAATTCAGAAAATAGGATTGAAAAGCTGTCTAAGTTAGAAGTTTCCAAAATGCAAGTATAGGAGAAAACCATAAAATACACATGTAAAATTCCCCTAACAGGAGAATGGAAAAAAAGGTCACATGAAGCCTACGTGAAGGAGAGCAAGCCAGCTCGTTAATTTAAAGTGCCACAAAATCCTTCCAAATATCAAAGACTTACACACATTTTATTATAACAGAATTATATAACTCCTCTGCCAGCCAATTGGATTGTGGAGATTGTCATTTGTAAAAGTTAATTAAAACACAGTGCCCTAGTCAGAAACAAAAAAACTGAACTGGCCAATTCAAGTCACTTCCCACTAATGACAAAAGAGTCCCCTTCTGTCTGGGCAAACAGGCACTCCCTCAGTTCTGAAGGAAAGTCCAGGATGGTGACCTGAAATCACCTTCCATTTCTGGTTAAGATCTGAACTAAAAGTTGAAGGAAATAACAAAACTGGCACCAGCAAAATTCCTAGGTCATTTTATTTATAAGCAGGACAGCACCCCCAATTTCATCCTTAGAACTATTTTGCCCTTGCTCTAGAACATTAAGAAATTTCAAGGTAAAAATCAACTTTTACATTTTCAATGAGAACCGAGTATACTGGCCACCGCACAGTATCTCAAAGCTCTGAAATCTCTAAGAACACCTATAAGAAATATCTCAAACCTCAGCTTTATAATGCCCTGTACTTCAAAAGAGAGCAGTTTCGCTGATTTTTCTCTAATTTTTCTATCTTCTATTTCCTATCCATTTAAATAATTTTATTATTCTTTTCCTATCTGCATGATTTGAGTTGATGTTGTTCTTGTCTTTACAGTTTTTTAAGGTAGAAGTTCAGGTGATTTGAGATCTTTCTTCAATTTTAAGATAAGCATTTACAAATATAATTTTTGTTTCATCTTAGAAGTTTTTTTTTTTTTTTCATTTTTGTCTTTTCAAGATATTTTCTAAATTCCCTTGTGATTTCTTCTTTTGCTCATTTGCTATTTTGGAGTATGTTATTTTATTTCCACATACTTGTGAATTTCCCAAATTTTCTTTTGTTGTTTACTTCTAATTTAATTCCACTGTGGTTGGAGAACATATTTTGTATGAGTCCTTATTTTATGATCTGTTCTGTAAAATATTCCATGTGCACTTGAGAAGATTAGGTATTATACTGTTTGGGAGTGGAGTGTTACGTATACATCTGGCCTCATAGGTTTATATCAATTTTCAACTCTATTTCCTTGTTGATCTTCTATTTCTTTGTTGACCCATTACTGAAACTGGGGTACTGTGAAATCTCCAACTGCTATTGTTGTCTTATTTCTTTCTCCCTTCAATTCTGTTTTTTCTTCGTGAACTTAGGGGACTCTGTTGTTAGGTCCCAACATGGATTTCACTGTTATCGTTCTTTTTATTTATTTATTTATTTATTTATTTTTTAGACTAGGTCTCGCTGTTTTTACCTGTGGAACCGCAGGCTCATGTTGCCCAGGGTACCACAGACTCAAGTAATCCCCAGCCTCAGCTTCCCAGGTAGCTGGGATTACAGGTGTGTGCCACCATGCCCAGCTATATTTTTTTGGAACTAGGTCTCGCTATGTGCCCCTGGAGGAACTCGAACCATGATCCCTGGCCCCAGCTGTGGCTTCCTAGGCTGCCGCTTACAGGCATGTACCACCATGCCCGACCCTGTTATCTTTCTGATAGGACTTTATCATTATGAAATGTTCCCCTGCATGCAGTAAAATTTTTTGTTTAAAATCTATTTTTTTCTGATATTAATATGACTACCCCAGCTCTCTTAAGGTTGAACTTTGTATGATGCACCTTTTTCTCTATTCTTTTATTTTCAATTTATTTTTTATCTTTGACTCTAAAGTATATTAGATTCTAGTATATTTGGATATTTTAAAAATTCTGTTCTGATAATCTCTTTTCGTGATTGGGCTATTTTTATTTAATGTCATTATTGAAATGACAGAACTTCTGCTATTTAGTTTTTTGTTTTCTATATGTGTCATGCCTTCTTCATTTCTTTGTTCCTCTACTGTTCCTCTTTTCATGTTGTACGGGTATTTTCTAGTTTAACATTTACAGTTCTACAATACATTGTTATAATTACTTTACATGTTTTATGTCCTCTGAGGAAACTGAGAAAAGTAGAGCAAGCACATATTTATAATATTCATAGAGTTGCTACATCAGCCTTTTTATTTTTCCATTTTTAGTTTCCCTCATTTCTCACTGAGAATCTGAGCTACCATCTGTTTTCACTCCCTTACTCCAATACAGATTTGCTCCCTCCCACCCACCTCTCTTGTGGTGTTATTGTCAAGTGTTTTACATCTATATATGAAACAATAATATCATATACACATGAGGTCATATACAAATATATATATTGTTTTATGAAACTATTCTTTAAATTAGTTAAGAATAGAAAAAAGAAACATGTCATTATATTGTATTCTATAATTAATTATGGTCAGTACTAATTTTTCATGTGAATTCAAATTGCTATCTAGTATCAACTTGCTTCACTGAGAATGTATTTATTTTACTTTTACTTTCTAAAGCAGTTTACTCAGTTTAAGATTCTTGGTTATCTTTTTCCCAGTATTTTTTTAAAATTAAAAAAAAATTTCATTTTTGGATTCCTTACAATGTAAGATTGTTGATCCCCATGGGAGTTTCCACCCCTTGCCCTGACACCCGCCCCACCCCACCCCCCTTACTCTGTCTCCTTTTTTATTGTTATTTGTTCATGTTTGGCTCCTTTGGTCTTTTTGTTTCCTGAAGCTGTGTCCTTATCCTAGGTGAAGATGTGCTTTCTTGGTATATGGTAGACCGTGCTACTTAGATTTCCAGTCCTAATTTTGCCATCTAAGGCTAGTCTGTGTTCATATGGCTTGTTTCAATGCCTCTTTGTAGTGGTTCTAATATGTCATCCCACTTCACATTGCTTCAGGTCTCCATTATTTCTGATGAGAAGACACCTGTGACATCTACTGAGGTTCTCTTTGTACATGATGAAGTAAATGGGAGCAAAGGTGTATTGGA
Source organism: Uropsilus gracilis (assembly GCA_004024945.1). NCBI lineage: Eukaryota > Metazoa > Chordata > Mammalia > Eulipotyphla > Talpidae > Uropsilus > Uropsilus gracilis. Next base: position 65,961 of record PVHY01000359.1, on the reverse strand, counting down.
TGGAGGAAATTCTATTTCTGCCTTTGAAATTTTGTCTTTGCCTTTGGCTTTCTGTATTTTTACTGATATACCTAACAATCTCTTTGCATTTGTCCTATTTTGAGTTCACTGGATATACAGATTAATGTTTTTCATCAAATGTGGAGGTTTTCCATCATTATTTCATTTTTAATTTTTTTTAATTGATGGCACATGTATATCTATCTGTGTGTATATATGTACATGTACATATATGTACATGTACATATATCTGTGCATATCTATTACATCATTGTCCACCCCGAGGTTCTCCCATCACCTTATCACTGTGAGCGGTTTCAGTCTTTTGTGCCCTCCCCTTCCCCCATTTCCTCCCTTCTCCCCCTCTCTCATTCTATGTTTCAGTTCTATATTTTTGGCAGTTTGATATTTTTCTTGTCCGTTTGTTTTTCCTAAATCCCTCATATATGTGAGACCATTCCATATTTCTCTTTTCTTTCTGGTTTATTTCCACTAACATGATTCCTTCTAGCTCCATCCATGTTGCTGCAAATGACATAATTCAGTCTTTATTTCTCTGAGTATTTTTCTACTCCTTTTTTCCCCTTCTCCTTGTACCTTCTCCTATTTTGCATATGTTGGTGCACTTAATGGTGTTCTACATTTCTCTAAGGCTCTGTTCATTTTTTTATTCTTTTTTCTGTTTTTCAGATAGCATAATCTATAACCGATATACAAATTCGATGATTTTTTCCCCTACCAACTCTAAAATGCTGTGCCTCCTAGTGAAAATTTCATGTCAGTTATTATACTTTTTACCTGCACAATATTTATTGTTTCTTTTAAAAAAATAATTTATGTCCCTTTATTGACATGTTTGACAAGAGACACGACTCCTTTCTTTGAGTGTATTTATAATGGCTACTTTAAAGTTCTAGGATCTATTCCCCATAAAGTCCGTTCCTTCATCTAGAAGGAGTTCTTCATATTTACAGCCTGCCTTTCTCACTAAGGGGAATTTCTATGCCATGGGGTCAGGGACAGTGGCTACCTTCTCCAAGAATGAATTTTTTTTTTATTAGAGGCCTGCCCTTCTGAGGTGAAACCACAACTTTATACTGCAAGCTAGGTGACAAGAGAGACCCCAGCTTCTGAACTACACGTACCTTGGACAGTTTTCATAAAACACAGCTCGGCAGGGGATGGGAGTAGGTTAAATGTCATCTACTCTTGTTCTTCCTGAGATTTAACAAGATTGCTTGAATGAATTCTTCCCCATTCGCAACATGCCTTTAAGGCAATTTCTAAGAATTGAATATGTTTTTTTAAAAATTTTTCCAGTTGAAAGTCGGGCACGGTGGCGTATGCCTATAAGCGACAGCCTAAGGAGTCACGGCTGGGACTGGGGATTGTGGTTCAAGACCTGCCCGGCGCAACATAGTGAGACCTAGTGCCAAAAAAATAGCTGGGCATGGTGGTGCGCGCCAGCTACCTGGGAAGCTGAGGTTGGGGACTGCTTGAGTCCATGGTACCCCAGGCAACCTGAGCCTGCAGTTCCACAGACAAAAATAGCGAGACCTAGTCTCAAAAAAATTTTTTTTTCCAGTTGAATGGTTGTTAGCGAGAGTCTATCAGGTTCCTCATTTCTCCATTTTGAAAGTCTCTCCAAAGATCATATTTTAAAATGTTTACTTCAGCACCTGAATCAATCTTATTCATTTGCAAAGATCTTCTATTTCTACCTCATGTTTGTAGTTTCAAATAATCCTTAAACATATTAGAATGTCTCTCCTTCCACAATTAAAGTGTAATTTGAATTTTTTTCATTATCCTTTTAAAGCATGAACTAATTAGCCTTTGACTTACAGCTACATCAGTGGCTCCCTAAATAGCTATATAAATTAAAGTCATCAATTCTCACCTCTGTCCATATATTTGTGGCTACTTAAGATCTTAGTTTGTAACCACTCATATGAATCCTAGCATGTACTGTATATACTTACATATAAAATGTTGACTACCATAACTCTTTCATTTCTAATTCCATCCCTGCCCCAGAACAGCACCTTTCATACAGTAAACACTCAAATTACAGAAAGGGATTATTTCCTTTAATAGAAATAAGTTGTTTTCCCATAAGAGGCTGTACAGTTTATATACTAGTTAAACCTATTCTATATTTTAGGTCTTAGCTTCCTCTTGCTAAATTTGTGAGACTTCCAAAACTGTTTCCAGTGACATATTTTGAGATCATATAATCTACTTTTGAGAGCTCTTTTGAGATCATATAATCTACTCCACTAGAACTTTTCAAAAGCATTGATTTTAAAATAGGTGCAGGTTTTATTTTATGTACAGTTAGTGAGTTGTACAACATGACCCAAGAATCCTAATCAGTTTCAGATTCTGATAACAAAGGTGATCTTGTAACTCATGACTAAACCTATTATTCCACTAACATCATTTACCAGGAAATTCTATACACATGAGCATTTTATTTTTCCCTAATAAAAAGTCATACCCTATCCAACCAATCTGGTCCCCCTATGTATGTAGTTTGAGATGACAAAAAAATAATAATCTATGAAGCTTACATAACACACACAGCATTAGTTGCATCGATTATCATGCATCACTTTCTCTTGAAAGGATATTATTCTCAGATTACCATGACAAATGAACAAAGTATTCATCTTCTATAGCTAAAACCCAACTGTGAATACAGCAATTCTATAAAGATGCATACAAAAATCCCTGTAAAGACTATTGAAGTATGCCACCCAATGGATGTACTGACATTCTGCACTCATAAAGTAGATACATACATAAATTAGCATTGCAGTCTTCCTTTAGATTACCAAAAGCCACTATAAAGTAGCTGAAGAAAAAGGAAAAGCCACAGCTGGGAAAGCACTATCACCTTGGCAATATCACTAGTGGCAATTCTGATACATGATTATCTTAAGGAGATCAATGTAGATAGATAAAAATGTGCCTCAGAAAGACACAGCATTTACTGTATATTCCTCCCAGTCTATAATGGGAATTGGAAAACTATGGATAGGGCACAGAGCAGAAATGGGATGAATCCCCTAAGACTAACACTGAACTATTTTTTTTTAATCCTGGCCATGTAGTTCAATCTTAGAAATTGTTACTTCAATATGATGCAGATTCAAACAGTTATTGAGTACCTACTATCCTCCAAGGCACTGTCATAGACTCTTTCAATTTATTCGTTCAAGTTTCTTAGTTTTATTAGCTTTTATTAGTCTCAACTTCTCTTGAGACTTTTTGTTCATGTTTGGTGGATCACAGGACTTTTCCAACATACAAGGGCTTAATTGTGAAAGAATTATCAAATAGGGGACTTGTATACCTGTAGGGATGTTTGTCTAAACCCACCAAAGGAGAAACAGTGAAAAGTATAAGTAACAGTGGAGGGAAAACCAGGAATCCTTTTACCCTATTATGCATTCCACTGCTTCTATCCTACAATATGTTACAAAGACATTCAAATTAAATGGGTTAATGATAGCCTATTGTATAACAGTCATATTACTTAAGACTGTAGAAGTGTCTATTATCAGAGAGCAACTCTGTTTCTACCTTATGGTTTAGCCCTGCCAGAGGAAACATAGGAAAGTGATAATCAGGGGTTTTGAGCTCCAGTGTCATGGTGGAAGACGCACAGTCATATATTTCATTGGCTTCAAATATTTCTCTCTTTCTTTCTTTTTTTTTTTTTGAGACTAGGTCTCGCTGTGTTGCCCTGGGTAGTCCTGATCCCTCAGACTCAAGTGATCCCCAGCCTCAGCCTTCCAGGTAGCTGGGATTACAGGTGCCCGCTACCACACCTGGCTGCTTTTTCGAGACCAGGTCTCACTATGTTGCCTAGGGTAGTCTCGAACCTGCAAACTCAAGCAATCTTAGGTCTCTTGCCTCCCAGCACTTGGACTACAGGTGCGCGATACCACGCCCAGCTAATATTTCTGATATAAGAAAAAGTAAGTTTTTCTCCTTTGTTTTAAAAGCTAATAAAATAATATTGATGAGGTGCTAGATGAACTCAAAGAAGATGGTGCTAGAAGTAAAGCTCAAGCTGGAACTTATATTAGTAATTTATTCAAGGAAACAATGAACTGGAAGCCTTACCTAATGGTACCAACACCTAATAGCTATTTTTATATGTGGTCAATATATACCAGGTTTATGGGGGCCCCCAGAGAACTTCAATATCCCTAAAAACTTAAGGAAAGAAACAACGCTTATCTGTATAAAGTTGCCTTCAATTTGTAAGCACATTATGTTCTTCAAATTTTTCATGTCTGTATATCATTTCTCTAATACCCAACATAATGTGAACATATAATACATAAAGAGCATTTGTTAGATGATCACTTCAAAAAAGTTATATATATATACATACATATTTATTCAAATGTATGTATGCACACACATATACACATACTCAACACAGCAATTGTACATTAAAAAATTGGGGTACCTGGAATACATATTTCCACCAACCTAAAATGTCATTTATACTTTCAGAATTCCCTATTAGGCTCTAGGAAAAACATAAGCACAATAACCGCACCAACTTACTTTACAGGAAAATAAACCTGAGGCTGACTACCTTCTACCCACCTGGAAAATTGAAAAGCACTGGTATCCAGAGGCTTAAGCTGAAGAGAAAGTGTCCTGCTTTCTTCTCCAACTGAAAGAAGCTGGCTCGCACTATCAATTCCCTCATATCCAATTGTCTTGTTATTTAATTCATCCATATCTTGAATAGTAGGGATCTTCAGTGGATCGGTGAATATCTGGCAAAAAAAAAGAAATAATTCATAAAAATCTCAATTATAAACCAAATACCAAAGGATGAGTCAAATCCTTCTGATGCTAGGAAAGAATACTTGGCCAAATAAAAAGAAACTGTTTTCCTACACAAAACAAACAGCGCGCAGTAATGTACACTAGAACACTGAACCCAGGCACATTCAGTTATAACCTTATCAGTTGGACATCAACAGACCTCCCCAACTCACTTATTGGCTCCTAGTGTCATCCCACCCATACTAACCCAGGCCCCCTAATCGCCATCTAATTCTCCCTTGTGACCCAGTGGAAGGCTGGGTTTACACTCCTTTGAGATCTGCGATGAGGGTAGGGGTGGAGGGATTGAGCAATGCAGCAAGTGTCTGTTCTGGTTTTGGAGAAATGCATGCGAGAGACTAACATATGTTCATAGTGCACACACACAGAGACATGCGTCTGGGATCTTGTGGGGGAGCCAGCTTATGAAGAGTGATGAAGGTGAAGGAATATAAAGGGCAAGGTAAACTGAATGAGGACAGGGCAGTCCCAGGAAATCTCCCAGTGTCTAGATCAGAATCTTAAACCAATATATTAGGATATAAAACCTGTTTATTCATATACCTGGGTCTTGGTAGAAGGTCAGATGAATTGATATCAAATTGCCTCTATCCTCACCAGTATGACCTACCCTGACTGAGTGGGTGGAAAGTGAATCTAACATGCGACTAGCAGATATCTCTGGGGAAAAGGATCAAAAGGAAAATCATGCAGAAAGGCAGGGTTGGGTGGGGAAGATATATGGGTGCTATGGTGGCTGTCAGGAAAGGAGTGTCCCTGGAAGGACGGCCAACCTTATTGCACCCTTCAGCGTCCGGAGCTGGGCAACCATGTCCGAGAGACAGTGCTCCTGAAAATTCAAAACAGCAGAGTCTTTATAAAGCCAGCCAGCCTGAAAGCAGGGATAGGGGAGGGACACAAAGAACCACCCCTTCTCCCAAGAGGAAGGAGGAAGGAATCACCTCTGAATCCTGGAAAAAGGAGACTGAGGAAAACCACACACTCAACAGGAGCAGCCTGTATGAGGATGGAACACAACCCTGAATATTCTTTAATACTGAATATGACATTCACACAGAATTAGTACTAAATCCAAATATGGGAAGTAAAAATGATTTGACTCTTCTATTTTTGGTGCTCTGAACACCAGTAACAACAGATCCAAGGAAAATTGAAAGTCCCAATAGAAAAACAAGACGCCAAAAGAAGTGGTTCATTATTTCTATGCAGCTTTCAAGGTTGCTGCTTCCTTCAACCTATGTCCTCTGTTGGGGAAAATTTTGTGAGGAAAAGAAGAGAGCTGACTGTCCCTTACCTGGTGACTCTCATTTTCTGTTGGCACCTTTTTCTTCTCCACAGTTTGGTCTCTAGGAGAAGACAGAAGTGCTATTTAGTTTATCCTGTTCATGGAAGTTCTCAGTAGGAAAGAGGTTACCAGTTGTAGATTTAGGTTAAAATGTTCCTTCCAAATTAGAAAGAGTGTAAAGGTCCATTGAGTAACTAAGGGTGCCTTCCTGAACTCTGCTACTGAAGAGAGATTTCAAAGGCCCCATTAAAGCAAGGAGTTGGAGAAGGCTGGAGAGAAACTAAGAGCAATCACTAATTGAGACATTTAGGAGAGGATTAGAAGGAATACAGTGTTGCCAGAACAGAATGGCCAGGAGGGAAATCATTGAAAAACAAAAAAATTATCTCTCCACAAAAATAGCCTGAAACTATCAAGAAGGCTCAGGTGCCTCTACTGCATGTTACAAACATCACCTCAGGTATACTCAACTGCTTCTTAGTTTTGCTCAAGTATAGGTCATCATCAGTGAGTTCTTGTTCCTCTGGAACAGAGCATCTCCTGCAGTATAAAGAAGAAATCATTGTTTGGAAACAAAAATAACCTTCACTTTTAACTTTCACTTTTCTTACAACTATGATAAGCACACCAAAGGGTAAAAACTCTCTAAAAGTTCAGATTCTACCCACATTACAAAACCTATGCACAGCTAAACGTGTAGCAATTCCTATTTCAAGGCACACCATCATGAAATTATTTTGGGTGCATATATCATCCTTTAGCCAAGACATTCAAAATACTTTACTGTCACAAAATTCAAATGATGGTAAATAGCATGAAACACAATCTCTGTTTCTACAAAGTGACATTCTAGTACAAGAGCAACTTGCTGGAGATGTACAAAGAGAGTAGGACTGAGACTACAACCTTGGTCTTTTGCCTCCCATCTTCGAAGAAAGTAATACCCAAGGTGTAGTCTAGAAGCATGAAAGTCCAGAAATTAGGTGAAGATGCCCAAAGAAGACTATCAGTGGTTATGATAGAGAATAGCAATATGGGATGAGGAGTTTATATCACAGAAGAACAGGATGGAAACCAGAAAAGAGGAAAAAGAAGGAGACTTCTGGAATATTTGAGTGTGAGGAAGATAATTTTAGTATTAAAAACCAAAAAAAATACTAAAGTATATTCATTGCTAAGAATTTTAGAATCAAACAAAAATTAATAATTGGAAATGCTCTTAAACCCATTTTGTAAGGGGCAAAGTGTCCTAGAAGGCTATGTCTCTTAGACAAATGCAAACTTACAGGAGACACAGGATTTAAGATTGAGCATTCTAAGTACTCAGTCCATATTCTACTCTAGTCATACAATTCTAGTTAATCTCCACAGAGAGATGCTGAGGTACTTGTGGAGACTGGGAGAATGCTCACACATTACTGACCAAAATTTCATTTATTTAATTTCCTCTTTTGAACAAATTTTTCTAAAAACAATACTGTGGTTTAGCACATTTTATGAGCATTTATCCTTCAGAAAAAAATTTAAAAAGCCACTTAATACATCAGCAGACTTACATATTATCATGAACCCATGTGACTACTGATCCAAACAATAAAGCATTTGCTAAATTGACTTGAATGTTTATGGATATGCCAGGTACTAATCACATGTTAGATGCTGCAAAGAACCCATGACATACTAGGAATGTAAGGAACACTGAATGCATAATAGACACTACAATAGCTTCAGGTATAAGAAGCATGTGAAGAAAATCATCAACTCAATGTGAAACATAAAGGCCCTATTATCAAAGAGTTAAAGCCTCTTGAAGAGTCAAAGTATATACATATGAACAACATCTGAAAAATACAAAATAGTAAAGTGAACAAATGTCAAAAATTAAATATTACGGGGAGCCAGAGTACAATCACTGTAAACTGTCAACAGGAAATGTCTCACACAAAATACTTAAGCTTCCCAGGTGGAGATGATTTGGTTAGGCAGCTGGAATGGAGCAAGTCACTGATTCCTCTTGCTTACATTATCAAAGGCACGGAAGAGGGAACAAGAGTGGTATGTGTAGAATAGTCAAGTCACAGGGCCTGGCTAAAGCATCAGGTTTGTATTAAGGTATGATGAGAAAAATAAGGCTTAATATTTAGAAAAGAAGCTTCACTGCCAGGCTGAAGAGTGTAGAAGTGAGTAGTGTTTTAGAATACAGAAACAAATCAGTTGCTACCTTAGGCAAAGTCCTGCATCCTAACCTCACCTGTACTTTGGATGTGAATTATAGTAACAAAACCATCTTGCAGGTAATGTAGATGGATCAACCTTGCCAGGAAGTTTCCTCCATTTAAGACACTCATCACATTGTACCCATGTCTGGTCAGGAATCTTCCTGAATGAAGGAAACAGAAGTGTGACAATTTATATCCTGCTTTATATTCTGTCTTACATTAGAAAGGCACATCCTAAAAGTGAAAAGCAGATTTTTAAATACAAAAATGTGTTAGAACTGTCACAGTCTAGGTGTTAAAAATGTATGTACCCTGACCTTTACAAACAAAAATAATTATAGAACACTAGCTATGGATATAAAAAAATAGTAGAGTATCAACATAGTGGCCAACCACTGTTTATAGTCAATATATTTATCTTGGAATCTCCTGTTCATTTTAACTCTAAAATTTATTAACTATGAAAAATGTATTTATTACAGTAAATTATTACAAGAAGTACAACCCATAGAATCATTTGCTTCTATCCAATCCCATGACAGGTTTAAAATCTATTTGTGGGAGTCACTGAAGCATCATCATCAAAATAGCTCACCCATCTTCTTGCAGATGCCCTAGTCCTCTCCTTTTTCCCTTTCAAAAAAGGTTTTCATTTACCTTTTAGTCAGAATGTTAGAGGTTGGTGCTCCCAAATTAATCTTTAAAAATAATATACTTTTGATTAAATTTCATAATGAAATGACTACAAACCAACAGTTGGGTTAAATTATTAAGATAAAACTCTTTTAGACTTCTACTCTTATAATACATACACACTCCCATTCACCTCAGCAAGTGTAGCCCAGTCACCTATACATTTTTTTTAGAGACTAGGTCTCGCTATGTTGCTCAGGATTGTCTTGAACCTGTGGGCTCAAGTGATCCCTAGCCTCAGCCTCCCAGGTAGCTGGGATTATAGGCATGCGCCACCACGTACAGCTCCAGTCACCTATACTTTAGTGTGAATTTCTCTGTGAAAGAAGGTAAACCATATATAGTAGAAAGAGGCAGAACTTAAAGTGTGAAATGCAGGCTGGCATGGGTAATGTTGGAGAAAAGATAGAAAAAGAAGGTAGACTAGGGCCAATTTAAAGAAACATTATTTAGTCAAGGGCAAGTTTGTATATGCTAAGTGTAAATGTAACACTGTGCTTATACTACACATTTCAGTGGAGTGTTGTGATTCTTTTATGTCTTAATTCGATGTTTTTCTTATCTTTTTAGTATTTTCCCTAATTATAAAAGTAATATAAACTCATCTCAAAAAATGGAAAATACAAAAGAATATCAAAAAGAATATAGAAAGTATTTGGAGTTCTAGTGTGCAAATACAATAGTCCCTTGTTTGTTTTTTTAGACGCGATCAGGCACGTTCAGGGTGGTAGACCCTTGTTTGTTTTTTTTAAACTCTGCTTTAACAAAGAGATTTTGCACACATTTTTAAAATATATAGCTTTCCGTCTCCTAACTCCAAGTCACTCCAGCCTTGCAAACCTCTAAAGCTCAGGCCTGACCTCTGGTGTCTATATATGTCCATACAGCCACTGTTTTATTCACAGTCAGAGCCAGCAAAAAGTGGGTAAGGTAATAGTGGGAGAGGAAGGAAATGTCACATAACTTTTGGTTTAATATGTACACACACAGAAAAATCCATCATAGAAGCATGCAAATATTTATTACTCTCTTGTGGACAAGCACTCTTAGAGATAGCACCTCTCACCGCAGGTTACATGCAGACCATGATAGATCCTTGTATTCAGGCAGATAGGAGAGGCTTTTTGTGTGTGCTTGCCATAAATAGGTAGTTAAGGTAATATATTATATTCTCCTCACTGCATCCTTCCAGAAGCAATGGGGTATGGCAGCTTGACTACATATACTTGAACCTTTGGATCTACCACTTTTTACTTGTCTAATCTCAAGCAAATTACTTAAACTCTCACTGTATCAGTCTCTACATCTTTAAAGAAGTAATAATAATATCTATCTCTTTGGGTTGTGGAGATAATTAGATAAGCGTGAATACATATAAAGAACTGAGACCAGTGCCTACCTCATAAGTACTCAACAAGTGACCACTATTACAATCCTGCCTACAGAAAGGTTATTTAACACACATACGCACACTTCATCAGTATATGAACACCTGCTTCACTGCATTAATCATTCCTTATTTGATAAGCAAAAAATGGCACCTCATCTTAATTTACATTTCTTTGAAAACCATTCAGGTTGAACATAAGAAGTCCAAAATAAGAAGATTATGATATTCATTCAGCAATCAGGTTGCATTTCAAACAAAGTTTTATATCATAAATTTATCTGAAGATTTCCATTTAAAAAAAACAGATGCCTACCTCAAAATGAATTTTTAACATGTTAATCTTTGTCCTGATGGTGATGTATGTGTGATTTTATACACTTTGTCCTCTGTATTATTCCTGGCCTACCCAGGCATTTCATCCAGATTCATAGTTCTGCATGTATTCCCCAAATTGGGGTCAATAAATTCTACCTTTCCTTTGATATGGTACGATCTCTACTTCTACTCTCAAATTCTTTGGTATAGTTCCAGTAATGTTATCTAGGAATAGAGAAAGGAAGTTTGCTAACAGTTCTGAAAACTTACCATATGTCACGCATTATGTCAAAAATGTTATCCCATCTAATTACTGTACTCAGAGAAGTGAAGTGACTTACTTACCAAAGTTCACCCAACTATTAAGAAGCAGATCCAGATTTTCAACCCAGGAGTGTCTGATTTAAATGGCCACCATCTTCTACTATATCACACTGCCTGTAGGATAAACTGACAGTACTAAACTCTTCATATTTATGATCCAAACCATACAAGTGTTAAAGCAGAATGAAGAGGTTGTGAGGATGACATTAGTACCTATGATATCCTACTTGAGTTAATACAACTTTATGTGAAAGGCATCATCTTACCCTTATTCATTCCATTCGCTATATGGACAATAGCCCTAACCCTCTTAGAGACTACATTTACTACTCACGGTGTTGGCCTGGCAATAGCTGAGTTCTCAAAGTTCTCTTGGGTGGTCTTTTCCTTCCAATAAGCATTGAGCTTCTGGGCAAGGGCATTTATTGTCAATCTGGAGAAAAAAAGAAGAACATTAATGTTTAGTATTTGCTGATCTTTGAGAATCTTCCATTTAACAGAAAGGAAACAATTTAGAATATACAGCGAAGTTCTGAACATCTATACTTTCAGAAACAATGATAATAAATAATAACAAACTACTATCTTTGAAAACTGTATGTCAAAATAACAAAGTCAAAATATTAAGTAGTCACTTGGGTTGAAAAGATAAAATGATCAGGAGTACTATGCTCTCCAAATGTTCAGTTCTTAGAATCATGGTGCATGGGGTAGGGGGTGACATTGGACACTAGGACAGAGGACTCAATCGTAGAGCCAGAACATAGTCAAAGACTGAAAAGTTTATGGGGAGTTATTTGATTGTCAAATGGCAATGGGCAAACAATTCAGAACCATGCTGAAACTCAGAGGGTCAAATACCATATCTTATCCACTACAAATCAATCAAATGCAAACATGTCTAACTAGTCTTTCTACATCATGTAGACTGTAGCAGTTAAGAGGGCCAATGGGCAACAACGTGCCCTTTCACCTTCTATTACAAAGCTGTTAGTGGAAGCTGTACTCCACTTTTAACTCTTGTGCTTTCTCCTTTTTCTTTCCCAAATGCCTAAGAATAGATGCAGTGTCAAAAAATTTAATGTGTATAAGTCAAAATCTAAATTTTACTTTTTAAAACCCTCCAACCTATGAATATTTCTACCTCCATGCTTGTATCTTTCCCTTCAAGGCATAGATGAGGAATTGTTCCTTGTCTTCTAATAAAAGAAGTGGATTAGACAGAATTCTGGGAAAATGGTGGAGTAGCAAGTATCAGGATTCTATCTCCCTACCTAGACTACAACTGCACTAGGCAAAATGTATGCAATAAAACTATTTTAGAACTCTGGAGTCTAGTGAAGGCTTGTAACTTCCAGAGGAATGCTTGAATGATAAATCTGTAATTTCAGTTCTTAGCATAGTAGTAGATATCCATTTCCCACCACAAGCCCTGCAGCAAGGCAGCTGTACACATATTCCAAGAATAGCTTGTACAAGCCAGGGTGGGCAAAAAGGTGGGCTCTGTCCTCCAAATACTGGGAATCTGTGTTCTGATTACTGACTGTTGCTGAGGATAGTACCATGTAACAACCATGGTCACCACAAAGAAAATAGCCATAAAATATACAGAAAATGAAAACGTTAAAGGAGTTTAAATATTTCATTACAAAAAGAACAATGAAACACAAAAGATGACAGTAATGGTAGAAATGAGAGATAAAAAACTGTAAGAAATATCAAAGACAAATAGTACAATGACAGTATCCATCTTTATTTTATCAATGATTACTTTAAATGTAAATGGGTTAAATTCACCAATCAAAATACAGTTTGGAGAATAAGTGAAAACACACACACACATGATCCAAGTCTATGCTATCGAGAAGACACAAATGTCAAATACAAAGATACAGATAGGTTCAAAGTAAAGCAATGGGAAGGATAAATAGTAACCAAAACAAAGTAAGCCTCACTCTACCAATATCAGACAAAAGAGACTATAAGTCATAATAGCTAAAACACAGCAGCAACCTAAGAATCTGCTGGTGGATGAGTGGATAAGCAAAATGTACTATACAATCATGCATGGTTTAGTGATGAGGATATGTTCTGAGAAATGCATAATTAGGCCATTGTGTTGTTATATGAGTGTCAAAGAGTATGTAATTACACAAATCTTTATAGTATATTCTATTGAGACCACTGTAGCATGTGCAGTCTGTCACTGACTAAAATGTTAACTGATATATGACTGTATACATACAATGGAATATTATTCAGCTTTAAAAAGGGGGAGGAACTTCTGACACATGCTGCAAGGTGGATAAAGCCTGAGGTCAGTGAAATAAGAGAGTCACGAAAAGTGCTGCATGATTTTACTTATAGGAGGTACTTATACTAGTCAAAATCATACAGACATGAGTAGTAGAGTAGTTGCCAGTGGCTAGAGAGCTGGAAGGATGGAGAGTTAGTATTTAATTGGTGTAGAGTTTCAGTTTTGCAAAAAGAACAGTATTCTAGAGACGACTGGCAGTGATAGAGAATAATATACTGAACTTAATATTATAACGCACTTAATTCTACTGAACTGCACACTTAAAATGATTAAGATGAAAAATTTTATGTTATGAATATTGTCCACAATTTAAAAAAATTGAAAAAAAAGGAAGTAGATACTTGGTTACTAAGAATTGGAGAGAAGGGAGAGAGGAATGACTGCTAATGGACAAGAGGTTTCTTTTGGGGGTGGTGAAAATGCTTTGGGGTTAGATAGTGGTGATGTTTGTACAACTTTGTAAACATACTAAAACCCAGGGAACTGTACAATTTAAAATGGTGAGTTTTATGTTATGCAAACTATATATTTTAATTGAAAAAACCTGTTTTTTGTACATTCAAGTAGACCTTACTGACATAAAATTTATAAAGTGTAAAATTTATCATTTAAAGTATGTATTTTTATCAATTTTGACAAATGCATACAATTATGTAACCATTACCCAAATCAAGGTGCTGTTCTCATGTAATATGAGACCTCAATTCTTTGCTGTGCAGTTTGCAAACCAAAAAAGTCGTTGCAAACGAGACAAGGAAAACCTCTCTCCTTAACCTGTCCCCAGAAAACTGAGGGATGAATTATTGTATTGACATTCTGAGATTGAAATGGCCTGTTGGCTTCCCTAAGTCAGAGATAGTGACCACCTGCCTACACTCACCATTCCTCAATTACTCTTAGGCTTTAGAATGTTAATTGCCCCTCAGGTTTGTTGTGTGTCTTCTTTGAAATTCACCAGACCCCCTCCCTGTTTCTCTATAAATACCCCTTTCTTTTGCTAATAAAGTTGCCTTACGGTTCATAACCTCCATTAGGCCCCCAGTCATGGCTGGGCAATCTCTCTGTGATTCTTCTCTTGTACCTTGCATCCAGTCATCAACAATTCTAGCAAAACGCCTGTCTTGTTTCCATTATTCTATTATTTCCTCCCTTTGACTTGCCCAACCCATGTGTATGTGGTCTATCCCTAGTTCCTCCTCTCCATTCTCCTGTCTTAATTCCCTGCAATAGTTTCTAGCCTTCAATTAAACAGTTCTTCCCCCAGTGTCATTCTTCTATCAATGATCCTAGCATATCCCAGTTTTGATCTTCGATTCTTCCTTCTCCTTTAAGATTTTGATCTCTGAGTCTTCCTTCTTCTTTATCTTCCTTATCTGAATCTCAATATGCCATCAAAATTTTAAATCTATTTTATAGTATCTGTCATATACTTCCTTTTTCACAGGTATTCTTATTATAACCACTGAAAACACAGATTCACAAAGATATGATGCAATAAAAAGAAATGTAGCTGATTTCGATATCTGGAACTGAGTTCCTACTACAATAAATACCTAAAAATATGGATGTCTTTAGAAATGGGCAGTGGGCAGAGGCTGGAAAAATTTGAGGTGCATGACAGAAATAGCTAAGATTGCATAAAATATGGATGTGAGAAATATGTTAACTCCACTGGTGAGGGCTCATAGAAAGTGAGGAGCTGTGTAAGAAAATGCAAATTTCCTTAGACAAGAGTGAAATCTTGTGAACAGACTGCTAGTAGAAATATGGATGCTGAGGTGTTGCTGAAGGCTCAGAAGGAATATTACTGGAAACCTTGGGGAAAGTCAATCCTTGGGGGAAATGGCAGAAAACATAGCAGAATGATATGCTAGTTTTGTGGAAAATATAGCTTGCACATAATGACATTGGACATTTAGCTGAGATTTCCAAGAATAGTGTTGAAAGTGTATCTTGGTGTCTTCTTGCTGCTATGTAAAATATGAGAATGAGAAATTTCAGGCAAGAATTGTTTAATAAAAAAGAAACAAGACAATGATTTTGAATATTCTCAGCCTATCCAGGTTGAAAGGACATTAAAATTTAGATTTCTTGTCAGGGAAGCAGACTATAGAGCAAAGCCAACGCTATGGTTGGACAACTTCTTGTTAATATCTCAGAAAGCTCAAAAAGTCAGCACATTCAGTCACATAAAAAGATCTTTGATAAGATTTAACTTGTGAATCAAATCTCTACAGCTGTCTCAGGAGAAGCCAAGAATAGAAACAGGAATACCTAGGAAAGAACAATTAAGAGCTTCTTATTTGATAGAGTAAATATTCATGACAGACAGGGGAGACCTACAAAATCCTTGACAATAGTATGTCACACAAAAACCTACTAGATTGGACTGAAAGAGGTGAAGAGAGTATGAAAGGAAAGGCTGTTGAACCTCCAAGACTTCATGGCCGGGAAGCAGGCTTGTGAAATGACCTAGTTGCAAATACATGTGCAATACTGTGATTTTATAACCTTTTGGTCATTCAGGTGATCAAAGTAGATTTCTCATATATATATTTGGTCTTCATCCACAGTTCCCAGGAGCCTCGGTATTTCCTAAATTTTGAATGATAAAGAGCTCTCTTATTATGCTAATGAGGTGACTGGGGCAGTGGCACCTAGGATGGTGTCTGGTTGCAACTAATGATTAGAAGGTTGGACTTTCAGTGCAGTCCCCTGATGCTGTGGGCAGGCGAGAATTCTACCACTGAACCACCCATGCACCGATGCCCCCCTGATGCTGTGGGAAGGGAGAGGAGCTGGAGTTTTTCAAAATTGTCAAACATCGATGATTTAATCAATGCCACGTAAGTAATTTGTCCCCCCAAAAACCCCAGAGAAGTTGCTCTTCAGAGAGATTTTGGGTTGAACACGTGAACATTTGGGGAGAATGGCATGCCTGGAGAAGGCATGGAAGCTCCATGCCTTTTTCCCATACCTTGACCTATGCAACTCTTCCATCTGGGTATTCCTGAATACTATCCTTTGTAATAATACCCTTTGTTCAGTGATACAGTAAGTGAACAGGTTTCTTGTATTCTGTGAGCTGTTAATAGAAAATTAATCAGACCTGAGGAGGGTATCCTAGGAAACTCTGATCTAAAGCCAGTTGATCAAAATCACAGGTAGGAGCCTGAGCTTGCACCTGAAGGGGAGGGAGGTCTTGGCAGACTATGCCTTTAACGTGTGGAATCTGAAATTGTCTCTGGGTAAACAGTGTCATAACTGAGCTGAATTGACTTCTTGGACATATTGTTGGTATCCAAGCATTGATGGCTGGTGTGGGGAAGACTCCACAAAGCCAACAGTCATTGGGTCCAGGAATCTATTACAACATGGTGCCCTTTTATGGAAAGGAAAGATGACTCTAAAGGTGTGCCCTAACCTAGGAGGGCAGAACCTCAAGTCCAGAGGGTGAAACTGTTTTGTAACCATCTCAATCCAGGCAGGTTCATCATTGGCTCTAGCAGCTAAAGAATGTCAGAGTCCTTGGAATTATCTTCATAGGATTTTAATAATAAATGGGAAAAACAGGCAGCAAAGAAACAGGCATTTGAGTTCCCTCTCTCAAGTTTTAATTCTCCCTTGCATTCTCCGCTTGCCTCCCCCCCACCCTCCCACCATGCTCTCTCCTTGTGTTCTCTTCTGGGACTAATGCTGCCCCTTTATTGCTGCCTTCTAGGCCCAGGTGAGCCCACTTACACATGAGCACACCCACTGGGCCCTGGCATACATAATCACAGGGCGGGCACATTACACAGGTGCTAGTCATGGAGATTAATGGCAGAAGGGCAAAAACCTTGATAACAAATTTAACCAATAGGCTGTGAGGCCTAGAAGATTATTCTCAGGCTTTGAAATGTAACGAAGCTAGGCTGGCTGGATTTTGAATTGCTGGGAACCGTTGACTCTTTTTTCCTTCAATTTTATTGTGTGAACTGGAATATCTATAACTGATATCCTACACTTGCCCCATCATTGCATTTCTAGAGCAAAATACAATCAATCAGTCAATCAAATTTGTCTACAGATGGAGTGGAATTTCACACTAGGATACAGCAGACTTGTATTATCACCTATACCTGATTTGGATGATGAGATTTGGGAATGCTGAGTTGATGAATTAAGGTGAAAGTTTAGATTTTTAATTGATGCTGTAATAATTGAGACTTTTGGGGGTTTGGGGATGAGGTGAATGTATTTTGCCTGTGACATGTAAGTGGATCTCAGGGGGATAGAATGCAGAGAATCAGAGGAGATTTTGATAGTTACAGAGTAATGTGACACGAGGATTCAAATCAACATTGATGGCTTCCAACACTGGAGGAGGATGACTATTGGGCAAAGAATGCCAGCAGCCTCTTGAAGATGGAAATGACAAACTGATATATTCTTTCCCAGGGCCTCCGGAAAGGAATGCAGCCTTGCCAATACCTTTATTTTAGCCCAATGAGATTCCAGCTGGACTTACAACCTTCAGACCTCTAAGATATTAATAACTAGTATTGTCTCAAGTCATGAATTTTGTAGTAATTTATTACAATAAGTTTCTACTGTTTGTTGATAGAAATATCATTGTATTTCCCTCAAACACTTAAAATACCCTATGGCTGCCCTGTGAGTTTACTATATGCAACTGGGCACAAAGTTTGGGAACTATGGCTCTAAGCAGGGATAAACAAACTACAGCCTGTGGGCCAAATGCAGGTCACTGTCTGTTTTCCAAAAATCATATTGGTCACACACACTCATACCTTTAATATTGTCTGTGATTGCTGTCACAGGAATTGAGTAGTTGTGACGGAGAACATATAGTCCACAAAGTCTACGATATTCACTTTCTGGCCTGTCACAGAAAAATTTGCAAATCACTGTCCTTTAATTTGCCCTACTCTATCCATCTAGCTCTATTTCCTTTCACTCTAGTTTGTTCACTTTATCCCCACTCCTCATAGACTTAGCATTCCAAATTCCTGTCACCACTTTAGATCATTCTATAATTTCATCCTGGAATTCCCTTCTCTCCCATTTCTAAATCATGTATCCTTTAAGGCAAATCTGACATCATACCTTCCATTCAAAACCTTCCCTATCTATTCCCACCAGGGCATTTTCTCTATAGTATACTACTAGGAATTTGATTGATCAAACAGCCACTACATTGTTCTCCAAAATGTTTCATATATGTGACAACTTGTTATTACAAATAGACTACAAGCTCTTCAAAGACAGCAATCACATCTTGAATTTCTCTGGAAAATTCCACAAAGCCTAGTCACTGTGCCGTGTACCGATGGGGTGCTCAGTTAATATGCCGATTGCATTTCTTAAGCTGAAATTCACTGTAAAAAGTTTGAGCCCTGAAAGCTGTAGCTGAAACCAGATATCCACAACTATTTAAAGTGGTATCATAGACGACTTATTCATAGACATTCCAGTAATATGATGGCTAGCACCTCTTTTAGCATTTGTGGCTTTGTTATCTATAACACTCTAGGATGAGTTTGTGATCACAGACAATTTTCTCTGATCCCCCTCTAAACTTTCCTTATTTTTATCAAAACATCTTTTAATTTTGTATAAAATAAAGTAAAAAAGAGCAACAATGTCAGACTTAGGATAAGAGTTATATAAATTTATTATTCTCAGGAGACCCTGCATGTATATGTTTTCTGATTTTTTGGTAAAATGTATCGCAGATATTAAGTTATTTAAGCCAGAAATCCTATGTATTTAACTGAATTAACCCACTGTCTATGAAATAGCTCTATTCAAATCCCCTGTAATAGCCTCAAACTCATACTGAAATTAAACATCACAAATCAAGAAGCTAACACCTCTAAAATTTATCTTATTTATTTTAAAATATATTTATTTTCTTACATCATTGTTCATTATTGTACAATATTTGATTTCTTCTGTTCATTATTGTACAATATTTGATTTCTTCCATCAGGTGTAGTCCCCATAATTCTGCCACCATCATAGCACCGATGAATCATCACCATAATCCCTTGCACTCTTCCCCTCCCATGTTTTGACCCTCTCCCTCCTCCTCCCCATCCCCTGCTATAAGACTCAGAGCTATGGTTTGTCTGTAAGTTTTCTCTTTTTCCTGATCTTCTGATATCACCTCTAAAATTTAAGAGATGGGTAGGAAAGAATAGTATAGATGATTATAGGAGGTGTTAAATAATTTTTAATATCTAACAGTTGAATTTCAGAAATCTGAACTGTTTGGTTAATTACCAGAAAGTCATTACTCCTTTTATGCGAGAGAAACAGAATGATTTGGCTCTGAGACTTTTGTCCAGCTTATGTCATTTCCAAACTCTCATTCTAAAAAGTTAAGTCCAGTCAGAGATGTCACACTGAAAAGACCATTTTGTAGGCAGAAGACCTTAATAGACACTTCTCCAAAGAAGATGTACAGATGGTACCACACAAACAAAACAATGTTCATCATCATTTACTATCAAGGAAATGTAAATCAAAATCACAATGAGATACCACCTCACATCTGTGAAAAATGGTTATACCAAGAAGATGAGAAACAACTGTTGGTGAGGGTATGGACAGAAACAAACCCTTGTCTACTGTTGGTGGGCATATGAATTGGTACAGCTTCTATGGAGAACAGTATGGAGGTTCCTCAAAAAATTAAAAATAGAACTACTATATAATACAGCAATTCTGCTTCTAGCTATCAATCTAATATAAAAACGCTAATTTCAAAGGATATATGCACCCCTCTGTTCATTGTAACACTATTCATAATAACCAGAAATGGAAATAACTTAAGTGCCTATCTACGATGGATGGACAAAGAACATTTGATATATATACACTATGGAACACTACTCAGCTCTAAAAGAATATGAAAATTTGTGACAATACGGATGAAACTAAAGGGGATTATACTAAATAAGTCAGAAGTAGAAAGACAAATACTGGATGTCTTCACTCCTATGTGGAATATAAAGAAAAAAAAAAGTAATAGTCAAAGACAAACTAAAACAAACCCTTGAATTCTGACTGCAGAACTAGATGGGTAGTGGCAAAAGGGTGGGAAGGATGGGAGCTTAGGGTAAAGTGGGTCCAGTATACTGGGTAGAGGTCATGGTGTGGTAATATATATTTGAAGAAGTTTGAATCTGTACTCCTAAATAGCTGTGGTATTGTAAACCAATGTTACCTCAATAAAACAAGTAAATAAAACACCAGATAAAGTAAAATACTATATTACAGTTTGGGGCACAAAGCAAAAAACATTTGAAAAATTACGTTTTCTCCATTCTAGGGAAAACTTTAGTACTGAGACTAAGAAAAATGACACCAAGTACTCCTACGTGTTCTTCCCATTTTACATATATCCCCCATTACAGCAATTATTTTATAAGCAATTTAAGTTTCTTATTTGCATATATCTTTTCCCATTTGTTCATAGGCATCAATGATTCTTATCTTTAGTTCCAAATGACCCTCGTGCCTGGCACATAGGAGGTATCTCACAATTCTTTATGAGTGAGGCAATACCTCTGTCAAAGTTTTGAAACAATTATATCCTTACTTTAACAACTCCATTCTTTGTGGCCTAAAAGTATACTTTCTGATTCAATCGCAACACCAAGTTCCTTTCTGACTCTTACCTATTTGTCTTACCTATTAAATCCAGATGCTTGCCTGAAAACACACATTGTTCCTGCCCCCCCATACTTTTATCTCAATCTGTTCACTGATTCAGCTTCAAACTGCTGAATTTCAACCAAGTTATTCAATAATTTTAGATCTACTGATCTGTGTTCATAAAGATCAACTTCAAGGCTCTTTGTTTCACCAGAAGCATTTTACTAAATTACTCCTATGCTCTTCCCACAATTTCTAAAGGTGAGATTTACCTTGGCTGGGCTCCATATATCATGTATCAGTAACCTTTCACAAAAAATTCAAATAATTTCACTTCTATGTGGATAAACAGAGCAAACAAAACCAAATAAAACCAAACATTTTAAGAACAAAATGAGTTATCAGAGGGGTAAGGGGAAGGAGATGGTGAAATGGGTAAAGGGAGGTCAGGTGTACGAGAGGGTATGTAATTAGAGTTTTGCTGGTGATCATAATGCAGTATATAGAGATGTTGAATTACAATGCTGTACACAGCATTGACTTATAATTCCGTACACAGCTGTGCATAATATTTTACACCAATGTTATTTAAATAAGAAAATTAAAATCACTTTATTTCTAATCTTAGAAAATAGATGTAAAGGAAATCTCAGTTAACTTATCTGGCTGGGTAACAGAGATCATTTTAGAGGTTTCACAGTCCTATCTTAATGAACTCTCAGAAACACCTCAGGTTGGGAATGACTCACCTGTACTCCTTGGTGTACTCAAAGTCTTGTTTGTTGTAGGCAGGTTTTAAGAAATTGCACTCAATAACTCCAACTACGCCCACACCTTCTCCATGAGTTGGCTTAGAAGAAAAATATTAATTTCAACACTTACATTACTGTTGGTTGCCTGGAGGCATTTCCTTTTAATTTTAAACAATAATAGGTTATATAACATTCATGGGCAAGGAAAGCCAGTAAGATCTAGAGAAACACTCTACTACTCTTCAAATAGGCTGCAAGTATTACATTGAACTGGAACCTCTGGCAAATTCCAGGGTAAGTATTTTCAAACTATGGTCGATAGATCTCTAGGATTTTCTAGGATTAATAACCATTTCTCAGACACTACCTCTACTTTCATCTGTTTTATATTCTGGGATTGTCATAGATTTCATTTGAACAAAGAATAATGCTATAAAAATCTAGGTTATATTATATATAACCTAGGTTATAAAATCTAGGTCATATTATGCACACACATATATATTAGAACATATATATGTTCTAGGGAATGAAACCAATCATCTGAAAAAAAAAGGTTAAGATGCTCTGCAATTACCATACACTATTTAACAAATTTTATATATATGCAGGGTATCAAACAACTAGTAAAAATAGTCAGTGATTATTAAGTATAAGTTGATGCAAGAGAATATTGGATTTAAAATCTTTTTATTTCTTTAATGGAAGAAACTGAGTTAAGGTGTAATTAGACTGGCATATAAATAAGAATTGTTTGCTAGAAAGGATGGCATAAAGGAATTGTATGCTATAAGAAGAAAAAGCAACAAAGACTGAAAGCTAGTTAAGCCAGCTGGGTCTTGTAACAGGGACCCTGAAGCCCCGCAAGCATGGCTGCTGATGCTGGGGATGGTAGGCCAGGAAACGCCCAAGGCTGCTGATCCAGGGGACTGCACTGGAGCCCCAGAGGCTCCCATGCTCACAGCCAGCAGGCAGCTCCTACAGCTGCCAGGCAGCCTTCAGACGTGCCTTCAGGAGGCAGTGAGATACTGAGATGCTGCAGCTGTTGCCCTCCAGGTGCCAGCGCTCACCCCGTGGCCTCTAGGCACCATAGGGGTCCTGTTACAGGATGATTGTCCAACTGCATTTTATCATTCTTTGTGCTTTAATCATTATGTCTGTGCAAAGGGAACAATGCGGTACTTGCAGATATTATTATGTGTCGTTCAGTTTATAAAGTATCTTCACACTATTGATCCCTTTTTAAGTCTCCCAAACTGGTACATTATGAGGCAGGCAAGAAGGTAAAATTTTTCATTTTTATATGTAAGGAAATTGAGCCTTGGAGAAATTACATGATTTATTCAAGGTTACACAGTTTGGAAATGGAAAAGTCCTGGTCATCAATCACTAAATTGTATACATCTTCCACCATGTCTATTTTTGTTGTCCCAAGAAAACAGAAAGAATACCTTAAACACTAATAATCTGATACATATAGTGGAATGGCTTGTGTTCTAAAGCTACCTCTCATTAACGGCTACCAACAGAACGCATTCAGTGAAGCTTCCCAGTTGATTTAAAGCTAGGAGAGAAGAAGCAGAAAGTTTTCAACATAAGACAGCAAAGTTCCACAACCAGATTTAAAATCATCATGGTATTGGAGTCTGTTCATTAATAAGTCTACGCCCTGGACAGATTTTAAATCCTTTCCCTACTCTTTGCAGCTTCCTATGACAAAGAAACATTCATGACTCACCTTCACCTGACACCCCACCTTTTCAAAGGACCTGATGAGTCGGTTGTTATGATACATCATTACTCCAAACTGGTTATTGTTCTTGCAAGAGAACCCAAAAGTTATTTTCACCTGTTTATTCTAAGAAAATTATTAAGGATACAAACAGTAGAGGTTTTAGCAGACAAAATTTTGCACTATACTATAGTGGAAATAATCATTGGATGGAAATTGGTACACCTTTTCTAGAGGGCACTTAAAAAAATCTGTAGCAGTAGTCTAACAACTCTTCTTAACCTTTGACTAAATAATTCTCTTTCTAGGGATTTACACTCCAGAGAAAGTCAGGGAAGCCCAGAGTGTTTTATATGTTACAGAGATCTATCAATTAACTATAATGGCAGAAAAACAATTTAAACATTTGACAATAAGTGAATGATTAAGTAACTGCCACTATAGTGACATGGTTGAGTGTGCAGCTATTAAAATTATATCCTTGAAAAATATACAGGAACATTAGAAAATGTTCAGAATAACAAGCATCTAAATATATATATGTAAATATATGCATAGAAAAGACTGTAAGAAAATATGCTATGATACTCTCTGTGATTTAAAATTTGCTACCAGCTCTCCCAGGTTCTGATAAGAGTTGTAAATGGTATAACGCAAATCCAAACAACTATAAACAGTAAGGTAAGCCCTGCTAATCGTATTAAACACAGAGAAAGCAAAAGCTCTAAGAACAAAATCACTTTTAAAGGTAAAGGACAATAAAAGTCCTTCTGTAATCTATTTCAAGGGAAGCAGTTAATAAGTTTAGATAGATGAAATAAAACATGAATAATGATGAATTTTTAACAAGAACTATTTGATTTAAAAACCAAAGTAAGAGAGTGAGGACAATAAAAGAAGATAGAAACTGAGCTTGTCATTACAACAAATACTACGAATATTTTCATGTCCAAATGAGTTCAATGAAAATTTATCTTTGTCCCGTCTTTAAAAAATGATATCCATTGCTATCTCCATATAACAAGGTACTTGCATCAAATCCATGTGACAAATGAGCTAGGTATGATACTAAGGTGTGCTACAAGTGAGAACATCACACAGTAACATTTGGCTCCGAATATATAATGTTCTAGGCTCCAGAAACTCAAATCAAACTTCAAAAATACCCTATTCCAATGCAAAAACAAAACAGGACAAAATCCCCTAAAACAAATAAACTAAAACTTCACACCATAAGATTAGCCTTTTTATATAAAAATTGTTAAATACTTTCTGTTGTATTCTTATAAAATTCTAAATTATTAAAGAGACTATCTTTGTTCCAATGTAAGTTTTTCCCTCCTTTGTCAAAGATTAATTGGTACAAATGGTGCTGGGAAAACTGGACTAAGACATGCAAAAAAATGGACCAAGACATCTCTCTCACACCATGTACAAAAATTAATTCAAAATGGATAAAAGACTTAGATATCAGACCTGAAACCATAACATACATAGAGGAAAACATAGGCAAAAACCTCCATGAAGTACAATTCAGAAATCCCTTTTTGGAATCATCTGCAGAAGGCAAAAAATTGAAGGAAAACATAAACAGATGGGACTTCATCAAACTAAAAAGCTTCTGCACGGCAAAAGAGACAACAGAAAAAACTAAAAGAAGCCCAACCAAATGGGAAAAAATTTTCACCCTCCAAAAGAGTGATAAGGGATTAATAACACTGATCTACAAGGAACTCACACAACTAAA
>PVHY01000359.1:0-40544 GCA_004024945.1 Uropsilus gracilis | reverse complement strand
GTCTCCAAAGAGGAAATACAAATGGCCAACAGACACATGAAAAATTGCTCAATATCACTTAGCAATCAGAGAAATGCAAATCAAAACCACAATGAGATACCACCTTACACCAGTAAGAATGGCCCACATCAAAAAAACAGGTAACAACAAGTGCTGGCGTGGATGTGGAGAGAAAGGAACACTCTTACACTGCTGGTGGGAATGTAAACTGGTCCAGCCACTATGGAAAGCAGTATGGAGAACCCTCAAACTAATGAAAATGGAATTTCCATTTGACCCAGCAGTCGCACTTCTGGGAATCTACCCAACGGAGACCTCAATGTGGGTACAAAAAGGACACCTGTGCTCGGATGTTTATTGCAGCACTATTTATAATTGCAAGGACATGGAAACAACCCAAATGCCCCAGAACAGATGAATGGATGAAAAAGATGTGGTACATATACACAATGGAGTATTACTCATCAATTAAAAATGACAAATTTGATGAATTTATGGCAACCTGGATGTACCTAGAAGAAATCATTCTAGCAGAAACGAGCCAGATAGTAAGGGACAGAAACCAAATGGTTTCACTAATATATAGTCAACCAAATGAAACTGCACAAGGGGAGAATGGGGACCAGCTGGAGCGGGTGGGAAGGGGAGGTGGTGGGTGACCCCCAGGGACTGAAATGATGTGAAATATATATAAATAAAAAAATTTTAAAAAATAAAATAAAATAAAATTCTAAATTATGGGGTAGGAGGTTCCCCTGAGGTCATTGAGGGATAAATACGTAGTATCAGTGACCCTGAGGGTAATTTTATTGGGGCTTCATTTTATTTATGCCTATAGTGGATTTATTTAGTCCAAATTCTTGTACTGGAAGGTAACTAGTAATGGAAAGGGGGGTTGAGAAGAGTTGATGTACATATAGGATGTACACATAGGAGTTGCTCTGATAGAAACCCACAAAAGAAAGATGCTGAACACAAGTATGAAGTATATTTTCTGAAACGATCAATAGGTAGAAAGCATTTCTTTTCAACTGGTTTGTTAAACTTGGGAATGTTTTGGTCAGGAAGAAATGAAACAAGCTAGATAGTACTTTCGATAGGAAATAGTATGCACAAGTTTCTTGGACCAAGAGCTATGTATGGCTCATTACTAGGAAGTACAAATACAATTCTTAGTGTATATGAGTTATTGACCTTTCAAAAGTCTTTTTGCTTTTATAAAAAACAGTCATTAACAAAGATGCATCTAAAATCCATAGTTCATTTTAAGATTTTCTCAGTGTAATGAGGAGAGGAACAGGAGTGAAAAATGAGTAATAACTTCTCTGTGTGG
Organism: Uropsilus gracilis; assembly: GCA_004024945.1. Classification (NCBI taxonomy): domain Eukaryota; kingdom Metazoa; phylum Chordata; class Mammalia; order Eulipotyphla; family Talpidae; genus Uropsilus; species Uropsilus gracilis. Next base: position 39,211 of record PVHY01000359.1, on the reverse strand, counting down.
CTGCCATTATAAGAAGTACCGGGACATTCATGCTACACCTTTTGAAGACTTATCTCACCCTAGAAAAATCCGTCCTTAATTTCCACTCTCTTAACTTCCATCAACATTAAGGCTGGACTTGTTATGACAAAAATCACACTAAAACCAAAAGATTAGCAAGTTCCAGTCAACATTCTGCTGATTTCAATCAATGTAACAAAATTCCAGTACAAAGGAATAGTGTGGATTACCTCTTATAGCAGAGATTCTCCAACTTAGCTACTTGTTAGAATCAGCTGTGGCTTCATAAAAAGAATTATTTCTTAGGAATAAAAGAATTTCAGAATCCACTGAACTAGAATTTCCCAAATTTCAGAATTTTAATAATTTCCAGGTAATTTATGATAAAAATTTGTGGATAGACTGACATTTAAGAGATACTTCCACAGACTACACATAATAGGATTTGTACTATAACACACAATTTTGAGTTGGTAAAGGAAATATTTGTTTTTCTGTGTCAGCCTGCAAAACTAATCCTAAAATGATGGGGTTAACATCACAAAATCATAAGGATACTGTGAAAGTAGGTTTGTACATATCATATCCTACATTGGCCAGGGTTTTGGCAATCATCTGGGTGGTCACCTTCTTTTGACGCAGAAAAATTTTCATTCGTGGTTTCATATACAGAATACCACAAAATGCCTATGGAACAGCAAAGAGAAAGTCATTATATATTCCCAGTTCCAGTGACATCACCATAAAATACTATTAGCAACTAAGAGCTATTCTGGGTAAAGATTCCACTCAGTTTCTATACTTTTCTACGCCATTAAAATGCTGCAGACCATGTTAACTAAAATGTTTCAGTGGAGACAATGAAAAGGAATCCTAGCACAGTGCTAAAAAGTTATGTTTTTAAAACTGAAACAAGATTTTGAACAATATTTTCATGTTATAGGAAACCTTACCTCCTCCCAGTGTTGAAGAAAAATCACTCTTACTTACCCGTAAAGAATATTCTGTTTCTGGCAGCTCAGAGGTAACATCACCAGTCTCTTTTTCTTCTGTGCCAAAGTCTGATACCAAGATGTCATATTGATCTGTATCAAAGTCCAACTCAGACTTTCCATCTTTATTTCTGGGTAAAAGAGACAAGTACCAATCTAACAAAAACTGGCTCCAAAGGACAAAAATGCACTAGGAACCCAAGAGAAAAGAAACAATATGAGCCAAAATGCAGGTTTCTATTTCTTTCCCTGACTACCAGTGCAAAGGAAATACAAACTACTTGGCTTGAAGATCACATAATATATTTAAGTGTATTTCCAGTCTAAACAAATCTACTATGTTTCACAGAGGTGGTGATGCCAAGTAAAGAAAAGGGGGGTGGGTAGGGGGGAACATGAGAATGTCTGTGATCTGATAAGTCAAATGAATGTCAGCTATCCTCAAAGCAGGATCTTAAAATAGATCCAAATTTTCTTTCTGGGTATTGCTGGGTAGGTCATTCAACATCATTTTCTATAACCGAATGAATAGCTATATCAAAACCTACTTCTAACTTCAGCAAAAGTAGGAGATCTAATGAAATACTAAGCTTTCCCCAGATGTAACCCTATTTCTTAGAAGGAAAAAAAATGGTTGCAATAGAAATAGCAAAGAGTTGCTAGCTCTCTAGAATGTCATTTATGAACTTAGTATTTAAATATAATAGTATCCATATTCCTTCTGTAAGGACCTTTTTCCTTCCATAGGCTTTTTAGGTCACTTAGCTTTGATCCATTCCAAGACCCTGGGCTACATCACTAACAACTGCCAGGGGCAAAAAAGGCAAGACCCATCTTTGTTCCTAGAAAAAAAATCCAAAGCAAATGATGGGTTATGGAGCAAACAGAAATATCAGAACAATGGTGTTCAAAATTTGTTTTTTAGACTAGTATTCCCCCCAAGATAGTCTTAGGTAAGAAATAAAGAGAAGCTGATGATCAAATAAAATGGAGAAACAATCCCTAGCTCACAGTCACCTCAAGCTCTAGCAATTTTCCCTCATACTTCAGGCTCCACAAGCTCAGAGCTGCTGTGTTGAAAATGGGGCTCCTTCTTCAGCGTTGGTCAGAGTCACTAAGCTATGTAGCCTGTATAAAATCTGTGTCACTACAATACTATATTCTGGATTTTCCAGAATAGCCCTGATTTTTATTACTCCACTCCCCTCTCATGTATATATACTGTGAAGAGATTGCCTGTCCTCCCTACTGCATACCATTCACATCCAAGGCAAAGGGAGAAACATTTTTGAAATTGGGAAATACTGTGTACTGTGTACTAAGTACTGCATCTCTTAAATATTTTGAGGGAATATTGGCATATTAAAACCCCTGGGAATTCCTGCAATAAAGTGACATGACCAGCTTTTCCCAAAGTTATTTGACCATGGACTCCTTAATTTACATAGCACCTATTACCATGTAACTGAGAAACAATGTACAAAGAAAAGTTAGCTTAGTGTTTAGATCACTGGAAAAAGATCCTTTATAATATAATTGTATTACTTGAGGTTTCCCTAATAGGACATATGAAGATCTAAATTACTTGTATGGGAATCCTCTTTACTTTTTTAATTAAAAATACTCCATATAGTACTATAGCATGGTTTGTATATAAGCTATACAAAGCAAAGTAATGATATGAAATATCTGACCTCAACAGAGAAAGAATGACTATATTTGGTACTCTGTTCTGTGAAATAAAGTAGTAAGACCTCTATTTCATATTAAAGGCATTCAGTCTTAGTGGACACTGTTAAATGTACCACATTTGACATGACAAGATCAAATAAATGGTGTATCCTAGAATATTTCTAGACTGACTAGGGTTTACCACACGGTCTGAAGTCATCCTCATTATAGTTCAAATTTATCTGTTTCAACAATTTTCTACTAATCTAGGTACTCTAAAAGCAAATGATACATTGGTCTTTATTTGTATATTCAGTGTTGTACTGTTACCTTGATTTCTCTTTCCATACTTTATTTAATCATTGTCAAATAAGGTAAAATAAATATCATCTACCTACCTCAAAATAAAAGCCCATGAAGAAAAAATACATTTTAAAATGGATTTTGAGGATCTTAGAATAATGTCTTGATTACTTTGTAGGAATATGCATGTTTTCACCTTACCAAATACCACATCTTATGAGCAAGTACTATTATCTCATACAGAACTTTGATGTTAAGTTAAGGTAGGGTATACAATGAGATATAAACGTGTAGTAAATTGATCTATTCTGCTTCACTAAAGGGACTTATTAAATTGTGCTTTGTCATACTACCCTTTGCTAATTAGAATCTACCACTCTTGAAATACTATACCTGCGGATGTTCCAAATGAGAACGCGAGTTCCTTTTTTGCCTGGGATGGCATCAAACTGAGACAGCAGATCATTTTCACTGTTGAAAATTGAATAGTTCAAGATGGCTTCTAGGCTGGGCAGGGAATCCTCAGTAATAATCATTTTTTGTAAAACCAAATAATGTCAAAGAAAAATTAATATCTTAGTATGCTACCAATTGGTGAGAATTATCTTTTGAGTTGCATGTTTAGACCAAAATAGAGACATCAAGCATGTGTATTACCACTACAGAAGGAAAGAAAGTAGTGGGAGAATAGAGAAAGGTTGTGGAGACAAACCCCAAGATCAGTTACTTCTGCAGAAAACAGTTTCAAAGATATGATGTAAAAAGAGACAGTCCTATATGTAAGAAATAGATCAAAGGCTAGATATTTAAGACTCCTTGGAAGCAATGACTTCAAAGCCATGCTGCTTGAGATCAAGACAACTTGGTCTCTAAAATAATCTGTCCAGGTACAGAAAGGTGAGCTAGTCTACAATCCAATGGTGTGTTTTTAGAGGTATGATGAAAATGTAGCTACAATTAAGGGTAAAAGAGAAAGCCCAGGGAAATGGTGGTGGGGTGAAGATACATGATATAGATCAAATCACATAACAGTGAAAATTTCAATGTAGCAAAAACATTTCTTCCATGGCAAAACTAATTTTTTAAATATTAATAAGCAGCAGATATAGGAAAAGCTGTGAAATCTGAGTAGAAGCTACCCTTTGGTAAGAGACATTTGCATGGTACAACTCTAATTGTAAGGGTGTCACCCTTTCTGTACTAGGAAGATGACCAAATTGTGAGAAATTTATTAGTGGAGAAGGCACTGACTTAAATCTGCATAACAAGCATACCCATTTATGGTGCTTTTCCTGGTAACCATCCCCAGACAGCATTCCCCTCTCCCCATATCCTTATCTTTAGCTGAAGATGTTAAAGTAATGACTTTGGGCCTTTTGCAGAAGCTATTCCATTTTCCTGCATCTCTTCCATGTATATAGGAGGTATACGTGTTATTAAACTTGATGATTTTCTGTTTAAAATATTATTATTTTTAGTTCTTTACATGTCTATATAACTTTGGGGATGCATTTTTACTCCTCCATGAATGCACATGCTTTACTCACCCTCCACCAAACTTCCCGTGCAAGTGCCCTACCTCTCTTCCTTCCTCTTTTCTCCCCCTCCCCCCCCCATTCCTTCTGGTAACTAGTATATTTTTCACAGAGTTTAAGAATTACCTTTGCTCTCCTTTGCCAGAATGTGTTCTTTGGATATTTCTATTCCAAGAGAAACCATCCAGTATCTGTATGTATGTATGTATGTATGTATGTATATAGTTTGATAGTTTTACTGGAACTTCCTGCATATGCGGGAAGTTCCAGTTAAACAATACTTTTGAATATCTCTTCAAATGTAAAAACTCTTGACAGCAGGATTTGACCTGAAGAAAGAGGTTGCTATTAAAATTGTCCAGTTAGACTAATCTTTAACCAACATTCTCCATTTCTAGAAAGGATATTGTTTTGCTGGCTGAATGGAACAATGGGTACAATAACAGCCTGGGCCTGGACACATTCCAGATAGGTCTGTGACAGAAGTCCAACAGTGAGTGTACCCCCATTCTTGGTGAAGACTAGAGCGTCCTTTCCTAGCCGCATGGAGCCTGACTTGAAACCATTACCAAAGACCCCGATGGGACACTGGCTCTTCTTTATGACTTTATCTGTAAAGCCAAAGCTGTAATTACACAAGAAAAAAGAAATCAGAAAAGTGAAAAAGCATTGTAAGATGGATAACAGGCTTACAAATGAAGAACATTTTCAAAAAGTCCTCCTGTTTTCTTCCTTTTGCTATTTCTGGACAAACCTATTATGTTGAAAACACAGGAAATTACTATGGGGTAGTGGGACTAATTCTCCTCTAAGACTTGTGTGTGCATAAATGTTTTCCTAACATTGAAGTCGCACTTGCTAAAAGCTGTCTCCTGTTGCCAACTAGCAGAGAGAGCTGGACAAGGCCAGGGGTGGCTGCCTATCTTGTCGTGACAGAACCACTCAGATTGCTGGAAGTCAAGTCAGGACAGTTATCTCAGAGTATACCCTAGAGAGCTGATAGAGGTACTGGTCAGAGGTGTGAGATAGGGATCCCCTAACCTGGTTATATGACCCTCTAAAAGTCTGAAAGTCAGAGGCTATATATTTTGACAATCTCAACTCTCCACCCAAAGGACAACCCTTCTGATTCTCACCCCCTGCTCCATCTGCTGGGACAGTGCACTGGATTGTGGCCAACAGATAAAAATAGGTAGTTCTACTTCTGAGTATCAGCAAACAGCTGCAGTATGTCTCTCTTGTTCTATTAAGGGCATTTTACTAAGCTACCTCAACAAGTCTTTATAATCAGCTTGATCTGGGAGCCAGATCCCTTCCCTTCCTTATATTCTTCATTCAAACTCACACAAAATAACAGAAGCAAAAAAGTCAGATATGAAATCTAGAAATAACGATTCTCTTCCTCCTGTATTATTGTCCCTCACCACAAATAAAACCACTTTTAAGTGCTTTTTCTCTCTAAATCGACTAATTATACAATGTGCTACACAAGCATTCACTCAATAAATATTTCCTAAGTAGCTATTATGTGCCACGCTTGTGCTAAATACTGGAGACACTATAGTTGATAAAAGAGACATGTTTCTTGCCCTTGTGGTTTATCATCTAAGGAAGGATTTTGCATATTACAGATAAGATGTTTCTCCAACATCAAATAGGTGTTCTGTGTGCTTACAGTTAAACAGCTCGGTCTTGGCGGTCACACTTTTGAGCAGGGTAAGGTATTTATTTTCTAATTCCTGAAAGCTGTGGCTTGTATTTACATCCAAAGAAAGGGTCCACTTTATAATTTCCTATTTCAAAGTGTTATATAATAACTATGTCCTTCTAGAGTAGACATTTTACAGGTACTTTGTATATCATACAACTAAATCTAACCATAGAAAAAGGCAGTATCTACAATAGTGGTTCCTTTAAAAACACCAAAAAAGCACCGAGTTTCTGCTGTCTATGGACTTCAGTATCCCAGAAGTACTAAACAGACTTAAGAGTTGGTAAGATTCAGGCACTTCTAATTCCTCTTGTGGAAAAATTGGATAGAAAAGGTGGGTCATTATGAGGATAAAACTATATGTTGAATGCATAACACAAATTATAAAGAAGTGTTCCAACTTTAACTTTAAAATAACTCTTCAACTTTCTCTAATGTCAAAAAGATAGATAAATAAATTTAAAAAAAAAAAAGCTTCAAGTAGGTGGTCAAGAGAAAGTGGCAACATCCAGGAAACTACAGGGATCCCTTAATTTTCTACTCATTCCTGCCTCTTCTTCTATCATCTCTTGTTTTCCTCTTTAAGTATAAACCCTCGTTGTGTTACTTGGTTGGGACCCCCAGAGGACTGTATAAGTTTGGGAAGATAAGGGGTAGGGCAGGGTGAATTAGAATGCAAAAGGATAAGAATAATGAGAAGAAAGGAGCTGGAAGTTCTAGATTTTGTTGCTGTTGTTAAGTTCCTTCTGTTGCTGTTATATTCCACTGAACTCTTCTGTGTGCTCTTATTCCACTTACATTCCCATGTTAGGTATTCAATTTAATTGAAAATTGCAGAAGGGATGCCAGATAGCAATTAAATAACTACAGGCATGCCTCAGAGATAGTGCAAGTTTGGTTCCAGGCCACTGCAATAAAGCATATATCACAATAAAACAAACCCTATGAATTTGTTGGTTTTCCAGCACACATAAAAGTTATGTTTCCACTAGACTGTAGTTTATTAAGTGTGTAATAGCATTAAATCTTTAAAACTATACATAATTTAAATTTAATTTCTTGTTTAAAAAGTTCATCATCTGCCACTGCAGTGAGTCTTAACCATTTGACTAGAGGAGGGTTACAATTGTAACCTCAAAGATTACTAATCACAATTAACATAACAGATGAAATAATAATGAAAAATCTGATATATTCTGACAAATTACCAAAACATTAGAGCTATGGAGCACATGCTATTGGAAAAATCGTGCCAATAGAATCAACTTCCTTGTCACAAATCTTCAGTTTGCAAAAAAAGCAGCATCTACACTGTGCTACAGAGTGTAATAAAATGAAGTATGTCTTACTGAATATAAAACCTTCAGAGTAAATAATAATTGAAGTGTGGGAATGAATTCCATATATTTCTGAACTGCTTGACCATTTTCTACAGAGATAGCTTAGTTTAGACAGGCGGTCTTTACGAAATAAGTCCTACTTCATCTTCTCACATCAAGGGGCTTGGATACTAGCATGCTGAGGAGAATCTAGAAATATTGAAGCTGGGCTTTGGATCCTTAAAATGTCAAGAAGCTAGAATCTAGAGAGATAAATTTTAATTGAGACTCTAGTCAATGAAACCATCTTGAGCAAGTCCATGGACATAGAAAGGCAGGCACTGCTGTTGCTTGAATATACTGTTGACATAATATGCAGTTTAAAAGGATGAAATACTGCTAAGCACACTGTTAATCTCTGACTTATTACAGAACAGACTTACTAGGATATGCACTTCTATGCAGAGCTAGCAAATACCTTCAATCTGTGGATCTGTTGCTGCTTTTAATCCATGACCTTTGTAAGAGGTGTTTCACCTTGCTGAAAATATAGATTATCTGGTTCACACACTATCCCCAGAAGCTAAAGAGAATTAATCATGCACCGTAAAGAAACTCAACTATAGGCTTTCCCTTTTTAAATTGATTTCATGGGATTCTGTATATACTGGAAAGAGTGTCGCCATATTTATATAGCTATTCTATTCGTCTGAAAATAGGAAGAAGAGCTTAAAGAGTTAGAAAATGTGGATAGAATTATATGTTATAGGTCAAACAGATTTCTGTAGGCTTAATAATTTTGAATAACCACCTTTATCATTTTCTTGAAATATAAAAGTAGTGCCCTACACTAAAGACAGAAAATTTAATATATTTAATAATTTTAAAAGCTATCTCTACAGTTCAGCTACTAAAGAATGGGGGTAAGCAGAATCCTTGGCTAGAAGTTATGATTGGACTGAATGATCTCTTTCAAATAATAGGAACTTCTAGCTGATTCAAGTTTAAGACACAATTACAGATTAAATCCAGTACACACACTATACATAATTCAGCATTTATTTTAAAGGTGCTCATTAATTGTAAGTTGGAGAAACAACTGCTCAGCTTAAATTAATGGGAAACCTATTGGCATGCTAATGACAAAACATGTTATAGCTAAAAATGTTTCTGTCCCCTTTTCTCTGTTGTTATGTGGGGAGGACCAAAATTTTGACTGAATGATACATATCCTTCATATTTCAACTCAAACATCATTTCTTCAGAGTAGGGTTTTTGATTCATAGACTAGATTAAATTCTTTCATTACACACTCCTATAGAGACTGTACTATTCATAAAATTTACTACCAAATGGGTTGACCTATTCAGTTATATTACTAGTCAATTCTATCTCATTCACTTGTCAGCCCCTTGAGAACTAGGATCTCACCTGTCTGGTTTACCACTTTATCTCCAGTGACTTTCACATTGATGCTCAGAAAAAAATTTGTTGAATGAATTAAAAGAAAGATTGTCACAATTATTTTAAAACCATCCTCCCCCTTCCTCCTGCCTTATAAGTTATAAATGTCAACTTTCATAAGTGTAGTAGTATAACAGGGTAATCCCCAGGGGAAGGGGAGGTTCCAGGTTCCCTGTCCCACTCTAAAAAACAGTGGAGCTGAGCTGGGAGGGAAAGCTAGAGAAGACAGGGAAAAGGAAGAAAGAATGAAGAGGACCTGGAGGAGGCACATGGAGCAGAGAGACATGTGAGAAGCTGTACTTGCTTCTGGACCACAGACTTGTACCAGGAACTTGGAGTACATGGGAGGAGACACTCGAAAGAGAAAGACCTGTGGGGAGGCTGACAACGGCAGTCTTTATCTTCACTTGGGTTTTGACGTTGCCTTTTTCTTCCAGACATGCCTGGTCCCTTCTGCCCCTTTCCACTGGGTCCTTACCATAAGGTGCCTTAGATTTGTGGTAAGCTTTTGGGCCTCAGTGGTCCTGTTTTAAGCCAACTCTGTTTGACTGGGCATTTACCCATGAGGGTATGGGTAATTTGGGGTATTTAATTGAAAACTATTTTATCTATTTTTTCCCTCTTCTTCTCTTATTGTACATTAATTATTTTAAAGTTATTTTCTATTAAGGGTCTTACACACTAGAGTATATCTTGTCTTGACAAGGCAGATGGCAGAAATGACTTAGAGTAGGCAGGTTTGAGAGCCCTGGAGTACCCCTCAGTAGGCAGGTTTGGGAGTCCTGGAGTACCCCTCACCCTGCCCGGTAACAGTTCCACAGACAAAATGGAAGGCAGAACGATTTTCTGCAGTTGCTATTTGACACCCATGCAACCAGGATAAAATGTGGTGAGAAGGAGTGATTAAGAAGATAAATTATTTTAGGAAAAAGAATCCCCATGTATATAGAATTGGACATAACCAATTTGGTTCCATTCTATCTAAAATAATAGTCTTCTTTATATGAAACAATAAAGTTAGGAGACTAAAAAGTGATACCAATTCCATATATTCACCAACGTATTGGTCATATCCGTCTCACTTTAGAGGTTTTGATCAAATATTCTTCTAATTAATAATGTCTGAAAAGCAAGGTACACAGATGGCTGAGTGGTTAAAAAATAACTTTATAATTTGTATGGCCAAATTTCATTTTTTCCATTGCAGGATCAAAGGGATTTCCCTACAAACAGGATTATAAAATTAGAATATCTTCACAGAGATCACCAACCAAAGGAATGTTTTCCATTTTCACAGTTTGGAGACCTTTCCCTCCTCCACAGCACCCTTCATTGTTACTCATGCTCCACACAGTAGTTCAGGAAGCCACATTGAAAATAGTGAACCTCAACTACTAAGAAGGAAGCCAGAAGGGAGTTGAGGAAACACGTTTACTGAGTGATATGCGAAGATAATGAAGCACACTGTTAACAAAACTTTGAAAGAAATGAAATGAACTGACAGCAGCAATGGTAACCTATCAGCAGCTTCAGCAGGTACAAAAGAGCACTTCCTAGTTTTCCACACCACTACAAAACCTTCAAAGAGTATGTGAGCTAATCTCTTCTGTTTATCTTTTCTTGAGGCTTGATTATGCCCAGGCACCTTCTTGGTTCCAATTCACAAGTTGTTCCACCTCTAATATTTCTGGTTTAAAAGTGAGTTTGGACTAATATAAACTGGAGAAGGTCTGATACCAGTGAAGGCATCAAGGTCTTCAACCTCACTGTTCTCTCTGCCTGAACTCCTATCCCTGGACCCCTTTCCTTTACCTTGTTAAATTCTATCCACTCTCAGGTCTGATTAAATATAATTTAAAGGGCCTTTCCTGACCCCCTAGATCAGGTTTGGGTCTCCTGATGATTTTTCCCACTGCATCCTGTACCTTCCTATCATTACACTTATCATTTCTAATGATTACCTGCTTGTCTGTATTTCCAGCTAGACTATACATTCTGTAAGAATAGTCTGTTTTATAACCAGCCTTGACACATAACAGATGCTTAATTAATATTTGTTGAATGAATAAAAGGAAAGTAAAATATTAAAGAAAACTATGAAGCTTTATATAGAGCTCATAATCTCAAGACAAGAGAAAAAGAATGAAGACATTTTTACCTGAGCATTCGGTGTAATTTATGAGGTGTCATCCCGCATCCATCATCAGTAAAGGTCAAACAAGACTTATTCTTGACTTCCTCAACATCTATAAAGATCGTCCTGGCAGATACATCTGGATCTACAGCATTATCTGCAAAAGGTAGAAATCTGTGACACTAGATACTTTTTCTAATATTCTATCAATATCTTCAGTTCAGTCCCTATGATGTGGAAACTATCCTATATTCTCATGTCTGTTGCAGAAGGCAAGCCAGGAGGATTAATGGCGGTGCACTTACAAGGCTATAGGAACAATAGAAATGATGGCAGATGGGCTTAGGAAGTGGATTCAAGATTTCATACAGTGACTGTTCTGCAATCTGCCTTTTTCCCTTCAAAATCCTCTTTCACAAAAAGTATTGTGCCCTGTTTTTGTCTTACTACTTCTCCTTTAGCCACTTTGTGGCTCATGAATACATCCTTTATGGCTTATGGAGAAGAGGTAAATCTGCAACTCTGCTAGAAATAGGTGCATATTACTTCATTACAACTTATTTGTGAATATCTTATTTTCTACTTTTTAATATCACCTCTTCTGGTAATGGACACAGGTATTATCACCACCCATGTTTTATAGCCTAACAGTCATTCAAAGAGTCAGAGGTAAAATCAAAACATTTAATTGTCTACATAGATCCCCGCAAACATCTTTAGAAAGGAGGAGTGATTCTGCGTCTGTAGTCATTTTAAATAAAGCTATCGTGAAATGGAGATCATAGAATTAAAGTAGAAAAAAATACAAACTTTCACAATTCTTCCTGAGTTAAGTCTTCATAACAGTTTCTTTGTTTAAGTCATCGAATATAGTCCTATTCTTTTTTTTTTTTTTTTTTGAGACTACATCTCACCGTGGAACCGCAGGCTCATGTTGCCCGGAGTACCACGGACTCAAGCAATCCCCAGCCTCAGCTTCCCAGGTAGCTGGGATTACAGGCGCACGCCACCATACCCAGCTATATTTTTTTGGAACTAGGTCTCGCTATGTGCCCCCGGGGGACTCAAACTGCGATCCCTGGCCCTGGCCACGGCTTTCTAGGCTGCCGCTTACAGGCATGCGCCACCATGCCTGGCCTATAGTCCTATTCTAATATATGTGCTAGGTCCAGGATGGTAAGGAGTGTCACTGCCTAGAGGCCACATCTTTTTGTCACATGCTCATGTGTAATTGTCAGTCACTGATGGAGCAGCACGAGAGTCCTATGCAGTCTCACTGGCCTGAGCAGGAAGAAAGTCTGTGCACTCTGTGGGATGGGTTCCTTGAGCACTTTTCCCATTCCTAGCCCTTTAATGAGGACAGAAGACTTCCTACCCCTTCCCTTTTGCTGGCCTCCTATACCGCATACTGAGACCATGTGGCTGGGCTAGCAATCAGGTGGGTTTTGAACAATCCAGGTGGGTTTTGAGCTGTGCAATTGTCCCACCACCACTATTCAAACTGGGGCACTTCTCTACTGGAAGCATCCATCACAAGCAAGAGAATTATCACATATTCAAAACATCAGTTTTTACAGTACAACTAATAGTATCAGTTACAGCCACTAGGATGTGTGGAATGTCCATCAAATATAAGACACATTCCTTTCAAAGGCCACAATGGAGTCACCACAGATACTGAAAAATGGTAGAACAGTCGTTGTAACTTGGAAAAGTCTCAAGAACAGTTATGGCATCACCCACAGTCCTAGAAGGGTGTTGAGAAGTTTGATATAGTCAATTTTGAAGGCCCAGGTGAGGCCAAAGCTCTGTGTTATATGGTAAATCAAATGCGCCAACTTTGAGGAGGAATCATAAGTTTGCCAGGCAGTATTGGCTTTATTACAAATATAGTGTTTTACTTTGTACAAGAGGCAGTTGTTTTTTCTTCAACTGACACAAGGATTCAGTACTGTGAAGCTGCCTACGTTGTTTTAAGAAGCCACTTGGCAAATGTGAGTACTTGTGAGATGATGCCAGACCATGCTGAAACTGCCAACTGCACTGTGAATGTGCCCCCGCAGATGGCCCTGGGGACCTTGGAGGACACTGCCAGCTGACAGCCCTTCCACCACGCAGGACCCCCCTGTGCAGGCCTTGAAGTTCAGAACCCAGGTCAAAGGCCAGCAGGCTCAGGTGGGATGAACCCTGATAACAGAAAGAAGCCAGAGATCCTATGCACACATAGTGAACTATCTGCCAAAATCCCACTCAAGCCACATCTGACATGACTTGTTTTCAGGCCCCACCTTGTATCCCTCCTGGAAGAAACGAGTCACACACTGAAACTGTCCCTGAACCAACCTGCCATCACATCTCAATGCCAGATACATAAAGCCTGTATGCTCAGACTTCTCATAGCACCATGTCTATGTAGGCAACACACCTCCATGTGGCTTTCCAGTCACAGACAGGGGTACAGGGACCAGGGTCCAGGTCTGAAGTCACCCTGCCAGAATCAGAACCGCAAAATCCAGAGGGAAACCACAGAACTCTGGACTATGTTCAGTCCTTGTGTGAGGTCCTTAACCTGCCTAAAATCCCCCAGACTCCAAGCTGGCCTTTGCATGAGAAAAGCCAATCCCCCTACCAACTGGTGTCTGTGATGGAGATACAGTGGCCTGGGTGACTCCAGTACTCATTTCTGGCACCGCATCACTCTGTTCTCCCTGTGACATGCTTGAACAGTCTAATTCTGCTTATTGGGGAGGCTTTTATGTTTTGTGCATCAGAGATCTGACTGGCTTTAAGCCGGCCCTGAATTGTTTGGGGACCTATCAGTCATTTTTTCTGGAAGACAGCAAGGGATATTGAGATGGATACCATTAACCTGTCATTCATTTCTACACTGAAAACTCCAGACATGGAGAGTGATTTTCCCCTAACATTTTATGAACACACAACTCCAACATATCAATTCTAACTCTACCATGATTTAACAGTTCATTCAACGAATCAACTCGCAGGCCTCTCACAAAATCATTTTTACTTTTTTCCTCTTTGCAGTGAGTCTTGTCCAAACTCACTAGGTGCCTTTTTGTAGGAACACCCGACCCCAAGAGTTTTAATGCAGGCACTTTAGGAGTTACAGAGTAGCTGCCAGGCATAGCTAGACATTTTATCTCCTTGGTTGGAAGCTGGTGGAGTATGGGGGGGGGAGAGGGATGCAAGAGGCTAGGGTCAGCTGGAATGGTAGGGAACAAGAGGTCAGCAGGCTTGGCCGACAGCAGTAAGCACAGCTTTGCACTTACTTTCAGTTTTAAGTGGCCTTCCACTAGGCCTCAACAAATGAAATTATAGTAACAACAAGGTTGATCTCAGCAAATGAATTTATAATAATATTTATAATAAAATACCAACTAATCTGGTGGCTGGTTGCAATCCTACCTCTTGCTACTTAGCCTTCCACAGAGTTGTCAGCACCTAGGATAAACTATCAGGACCTCAGTAATCAATCTTTGCTTGTCCACCCGGTCAAGAAACAGGACAGCAAGAAAACCCCTACTCTTTACCCCTTGTACATCATGCAGGCAAGAGCTACACTACCCAATTCTAGGGTGTCTTTATCCCCTAACTTAGCCCACACTATCCCATGTACTAGCAAATCCTTTGTGGGAGGACCCTGTCTCTACCACCTCCTTGCCCACCATTTTGGGAAAAACAACCAGATTCCTTGTCTTCTCCCAAAGCATTGTAACTGAAGCCTCCTCATCAGAACCTGAGAGGCAATGAGAAACTGTCTCATGAAAGCCTCGCAGGAAAGACAGAATGACAAGTGGGAGATGACTCTGAGGTAGGACTTCAAAAGTCTCCTGTCCCTTCCTGTCCCAGGAGGGTGGCCTGTGTGGATTCCTGCAAGGCTGCCAGACCAAGCTGCTGCCCTGTAGACAGCCTGCAAGCACCTCAAAGTGTTCTTGTCTAAACGAAGGGAATAATTTCCGACACAAGCCTATTCTTCTTCTGTTCCCTATATTTGTACATAGTCTCAGCATTCAAATGACCGCAAGTTTGAACTTTGAAAGTTATTTTTTATCCTTCCCTCTCCCTTCCTCTATACCCGTAGGCTCTCTCATATCTTGCTTTTTCTATTCCCATTGTCACTCCCTTAACTGACAGTATACTTCCTCTCATTTGGATTATTGTGACAACTTCCTAATTGGTCTTTCTCTTCTCCAATGCACTTTATATACTACACCAAGATTTCCTTTTCTAAAGCGTAACTCTGATCATGGCATTTCCCTGCTCAGACAACTTCAGATGAAAAGATCAAATATCAGATCCTCCCAGTTACACCCTAGTCCAAGTTCTTCTTTTTCAAACCTCATTCCCTACTTGGTTCTTACAGTAAAATGATTTGTATTTGAGTTCTCTGTTGAGTTCTGTCATTAATAAGACATGTAGCCATGAAAAAAGTCAATTAAATTCCTGAGAATTTTTGTTTCTTTATCCGTAGGAGAATCATCATCATCACCACCATCATTTACTTCAAAAGGTAGTTAAAACTGTATTTGTGAATGCTCTCTGGAAATTCTCTAAGGACCTAGTTTTGACTACTTGTGAACTCCAGGCTCTAATTAAACTCAACTACTCAGCATTCTTCATGCCTTTGTCCACAGTTGTTCCTTTTGCTTGGAATGCCCTCCCCTCCCAACACCCATATCCACATGTCCGGATCCTTCAAATCTCAGCTCAGATGTCACCTCCTCTACAAAATCTTTCCAAGCCCTTCACTTCCCAGTAAGCTGGAAGTCATCGCTCCTTCCTTTGAACTGCCAAGCCCTTGATATGTGTATCTCTGTCAATCTATTGCTTTTACCTTTGTTATCATACAAAGCACAGAGCCTCCTCCATACATGTTTTATTTGAATCTGTGTTTTATTCATTTTTGTACCTGCATGGTGGTTTTTTCCACAGTGAGTGCTATATTTATGCAATGAATGATTCGCCTTATAATTAATGTATAAGTGAAAGAGAAAATTGTTGAAGGAAAACCTGAAATGAAGATTTGGCTCAACATTTTGCTCTCCCTTTCTCCTATTATTATTATCATCATCATCAATCATGATATGTTTTTAAAATCTGCATCTGTCTGTATGCAGGTGTGTGTGTTCATGCACACAATACATATACGTACATGCAGTCATATGGGCCATCTTGGGCCAGGCTTAAGTTTTGTAAGGTAATGCTTAACACAAAAATCATACATATGCAAAATTACAAACTGGACAATCTCCTTATTTTGTCATTTTTGTGACTGGCTTCTTTCTTTTTTAAAATTAAATTTGTCAGTTACTGCATGTCTATATAACTTTGGGGTTACATGCTTATTCCTGCATATCTACACATACTTTACTCACCCTCCAGCAAACCTGCCCAGCCAATGTCCTACCCCCTTCTTTCCTCTCTTCCTTTCTCCATTCTCCCTTATCTTTAAATCACCCCTAAAATTCAGTACACAGACCAACATAAGACACAGATGGTTTCACACTGTGAGAGTACAACAGGCCTCTATCTCCTGTTTTTCCATCATGTAAATAGTTGTTTGCCCCTACTTTTTCTCTTTTTCCTGAGTTGCAAGCACTGAGATCTCAGTCCACCCAGCAGGGTTTCTCTCAAAGCAAGAAGCAAAACCTTAAAGATACAGTTCCTGTTCTCTAGGAGTCAAAACAAGTCAATATCACTTTTTGTGCTGCTTATTCTAATGAACAGCCATACATCTTGTAAGCATTCTGGGTCATGGTCAAACTCATCCTCTGAATTCCCTGTCAGCCTTCCAAAGAACTCTCTGGACCATCTTCTCCTGGTTACAACTTCTTGTTAAAGACAACTCTTAAGGCCATGTCACAGCAACAGCTTAAGTGGTATCTGAAACTCATTTGGGAAGCTTAAAACCATTTTCAAGATTTTGTTAGCTGCTACCTTACCCTTGAAATATGGCTCCCTTCTTTTTATTTTGGAGACATTCACAATGTGCTCTAGATACTGTTCCATCCCCCCTCCACCCCAGGAATGCTTCCCCCCTTTGCTTTCCACACAGTATTTAACAAAGTACTGCAAAAGTTGGTATACTCGGTTGTCTTCAAGGGATCAACCCAAAACGCTTCAAAAAAAGCTTAAGTGCTCAGTATTCATTCCAGCGGAGCGAGGGCGCTCGTGGACCACGGACCCAGCCCTCCCCAGCCGCAGGAGCCAAATGCACTCGTGTCATCTCTTAAGAGATGTCCCATCATTCCCAGACTCTCTGGTCCCAAAAGTTAAAACACCCGTTTTCCAGACCTCTGCCCGAGACCCTACCGCGTCTTCCACAATGTCCCTTTGCTAGGAGGGCGCCCTCCTTCCGTTGTCCATTCCGGTGAAGCCCAGCTGCCTCGGCCCGATATTTTTATGCATCTCCCTTTGATTATTAACGAAGTTATCCTAAAGTGCCCGGAACATCGCGAGCCAGAGAGAAAAAGCACACAGGCGTTCACACTCCTTGGACACGTCTTGTTTCCTCCGCTTTATTTGCGGGATGTGCTCCCGGGAGAAAGTGCCGGCCCCCTACTCCGCCCGCGGGACAGAGGCCGGTCCCGACGCCCCCACTCCAGCCCCGGCCCGCCCGGCGTGGCCCGGCACATTCCTCTCGAGTCCGCTGCACCACGTTGGCACCACTGCATCAGGCGATCGCGGCCAGGCCCGCCCTCGCCACTCACCTAGCAGCTCCGCGATGGCACTGAAGGGTCGCGTGTGGCTGCTGGAGTTGCTCTGGAGGTAGCGGGGGCTCATCTGGGGGCGAGAGAAGGTCCCGTCCCGCGTGAGGCCTCGGCCCGCCGGGCCCTCCCCACGCGCCCCCCGGGGCCCGCGCACGCGTCCGCCCCCCTCGGGCCCCCGACCTACCGTGCTCAGGCGAATCCCCAGGGCCTGCGGGCCGCCGCCCGGCCGGGCCAGCCCGCTGCCTGGCGCGCCAGGGCCCGCGGGGGCCCCTCGATACAGGAGCATTTTTTTGGCCGCCACGATACTCGCTTGCCGCCGCCGGACTGCGCGCCCGGCCGTCCCGGACTAGCCCGCACTCACTCCCGCTCGCAGCTGGCGGCGGCCGTCCCGGGCCGGCCCTCCCTCGCTCCACCCGCAGCTGGCGGGGGCGGGGCGCGCTCCAGCCACCTGTCCCGGGCGGGAGGGGTGAGGCCGGCCGAGCTGAGCGGCGGCCCCGCCCTGCCAGCACCTCTCCCGACCCACCGGCTGCCCGGCGGCCTCAGGGCCGTACAGAAATATGGCGACCTCCTGACAGCCGCTCCTTGATCCCCGCCCCTAATTAATTCTTGGCGTTCGCCATAGGCCAGGCCGCCGAGCGGGAAAGCGCGGGGGAGGGGGCGGGGGGCGTGGGGAGGGACGGGAATGAGCCCGAGGAGGGAGAGGGTGTAGGGATTCCTGGAACAGAGTCCCAGGGAGACTGCATGACTAACGGGCAGGACAGGACAAGTTAGACAAGTTGTAAAGACTGCGGTGTTGCTATCTGGGGAGATAGCAGGGTCGCGTGATGGGAAAGCATTCTGACTACTCTGACTCGGATGCCTCCAGAAGCACTCCAAAACTTCCTAGAAGACTGGTGGCATGTCATCTTGCAAGCTTTGCAAGCAGGTCAGGAGGCTGTTAAAGGAGATCTTGGAATGCCCTTATCTCCCCTACACTCCCCCAGCAGGGGATGAAGTTGCGGAGCATCCATAAAAATGGAAACCACACAGCCCTAAAAGGCCAAAGCTGGAGAGGAATATTTATTGCTGTGGCAAAATATTCATGAGGGAATTAAGGAAATTAGAGGTTATGGCACTGTAACGTAATACCTTTTTTATACTGGAAAAATGAATATATGTATATATGCATAGAAACATCTGCATACATGCACACATATACACACAACACTTGAAATAATATATTCCAAGGTGGTATCTCCAGAAGTGGAATGATTGGTTTTCCACTTTTCCCCGTTATTTGCATGTTCTAATTTTTATACTAATAAACATACATCGATTGTAGAACAAAAGGTTTTTAATTTTTAAAAAATGTACAACATTCTCTGGTATGAATGAGCCAGCATTTATTTCACCATTCCTCTGTGATAATTCAGGTTTTTTCAATTTTGTTTGACAATTTTGCTGTTTCAGACAGCCCCTTGTGAGATTAATTTCTGGTACAGAATATTTCTGTGTCAGGTGGTGGTATATGTGTGAGATGGAAACAATGGCCCTCCCAATTAGGACCACCTATTTTGCCATGGTTATACTACTAGATGGTCCTAATCTTTTTACTTCTTACCAGCTATTTGAATAAAAAGTGGTATCTCCAACTACCAGTGAAGCAGAATCTCTTTTGAAATGTTTATTAAACTGTTTTACCCTTTTATAAATGCCTCTTTATATTTTCCCCCTTGGGTCCTTTACATTTGTTTTTCAGGGGGGCATCTCTACAAAAGTCTTTACATATACAAAAGTACAATAATGATATGAGAACAACGAATTCCCATGTGCGTATTACTGAAATTCAAAAGTTATCAAGACTTTTTCCAAATTACTTTATATAGTCTTTCCTTCTTTTTCACTTCTGTGATTTAAAGCAAATTTTGAACATCATGTCATTTTACCCCATGTACTTCTGCAGCCTCTAAAAACATGACCACAATGCCACTTTCATCCCAAACAAAATTCATAATGATTTATTGGAGTCCTCTACTGCCTACTCCATATTCTGATGTCCTCAGTTATCTCAAAAAGGTCTTTTTACATTTGATTTTGCTTAAAACTAGATCCAAACAAGACAGGGGTGACTACAAAAATACTAATTAGCATCCAGCACCCTTTATTCTGTCTTGGATTCTACTTTCTGGGAACCTCAAATTAAGACACTTGAAACTAATAGTGATCCGAGAAAGCCCACAGGGAGATGGGATTGGGGAGCTAAATCATTTACTGCCTAGTGGGTAATAAGGCTCACTGGGTGGTCTCTGGACTGATAGAAGCACAGAGAGTCCCCTGCCACAAGGTGGCAGTCCTATTATTGTTAAAACCTTCAAGTGGTGAGTTGGGATGATATACTGGTAGAAGGGAATGTACAAGGTAAAGTACAGGGTTTGAGAAATATGTACAAGGTAAAATCCAGGGTTTGAGAAATATGAAGGAAATAGTAATTATAAGATCAATAGAATCTGGCAGTTATTGAGCTCTACAGAAGATTAAACTCCCAATAGAGATAGATTGACTTTGTCAAAATAGGATGCTGCCCGGGAAAGAATAGGACCCTGATACATGATTTGCAGTTATCTAGGTTGATGTCACTGAAATCTTGAATCCCCAGCCTTCACTGTGCTGGCTGAATCTGCAGAATTGATCCAACTTCCCCATTGATCGTCTCCCCGACCCTTGCTTGTTGAGACTGTCTCCCCACAAGAAAATAGATGCACTCACTTCTCCTCCTGACCAGTAGGCCTGTAACAAGGATTAAGTGGTAGAATATACATGCTCAGTCTGAGAAGACAGAAAGTGATAATAGCCAAGGAGCTGTAAGACTAGGCTGGCATGAACTGGCAAGAGCTGTAAATTTTACATGAAATTGGATTCTAAGCATGTTTTAATCAAAGAAGCTGGATTGTAAATTCAGACCACAGAAAGTTTATGAATATGAGGCATTCCCTTGAAATACAGAATCTAACACCCTGGCAAGGAGCACAAGAGATCCCGTAACTGATTAGTAGGATGGCTCCTGGAAGTATAAACAAGTGATGGTCCACCTTAAGTTTGGCTGAAATACCAGTGTGGCTGTGATAGTAGTGGAAGACAGGCTGACAAGATTCAGAGATGAGTATACTGAAATGGATACACTGAATAAAACTGGAAAACTCAAATAGAAAGGCACAGGATGTCCCATTTCCAGGAAGTGCTGGTGAGAGGGGCTCTAACTCCCCTAAGGAAGTCAGCTGTCACTCTCCTGAGAAGGGCAGGCTCGGCAGTGAGAGAAAGACCTTTAGGGAAATAGGCTTACTCTAACAGTGGGGATTGTGGGGCTCTGAACAGATGGAGATCCTGTGACTGAGTGTAACTAGCCATCAAGAGTTGGGCGAATGCAATGAGTAGAATGAGTGGCACAGGTGAAGAAGCTAGGGGAGCCGGAAATATAATTATGCAAATGGTAAATAAAGCATTGTATTCCTAGAGGGGAAACAGATGGGCAAGGACAAGTGTCAATTTTGGCAATGTTTTAACTAGAAACCTTATGTTTGGATGAAACTTTCATCATCTTCAGTGAGTGCGACTCACAGCCATTTATTCCTCCCGGCACAGCATATTTTGGGACCTTTTGGCTAAAATTTACTGATTTGCCATTCATTTGTCAAGCTGTAACTTGTGGGTACAATATTCACTGTTGACATGCATACATGCTTCACTCACCGAAGTTCCAGTGCCAATAACATTACCTCCACTTGTCCTTCCTCTACTCTTGCAGCTACCATATTTTTCAGAGTCTTAAGGGTTTTTTTTGTTGTTGTTGTTGCAACACAATATTTTGAAAGCTGTGTGCAGCCCTTGTTCTTAAAGTGATGTGTTACATAACAATGGGGATAGTACTGAGCCGACCACTGTGGCTCTGCAGGGCCAAAAAGGGGCCATACTGGGAGGTTCCACACACTTCATCAACAAACAGGGCCTCTGGAATGTTGTGAGGGAGGACTCCAGCAAGCAGAAATCCCTGGTGAGTACAGCATGGTTGCCATTTGTGACATCCCAGGGTCTGGCTGGGAAATGAGCGCTGGGATGTATACTAGCAGGGGATGGTGGGGCGCCCTGTCTTGGGGTGGGGCTTTCAATATCAAGGTCAGTCTCATTCCAGTCCAAAGCCTTGGGTCTAAGCCCTTAGCCATTGACAGTAACTTTTTATTTCAGCCCAGCCCAGGCCGAGTTCCCCAGCTGCCACCCCAGTTTAGCATGGGACCCTGAAGGAGTCAGAAGGGCACCTCACATTTCCTCCTGA
Source organism: Uropsilus gracilis (assembly GCA_004024945.1). Taxonomy (NCBI): domain Eukaryota; kingdom Metazoa; phylum Chordata; class Mammalia; order Eulipotyphla; family Talpidae; genus Uropsilus; species Uropsilus gracilis. The sequence goes on along the minus strand of PVHY01000359.1, from coordinate 17,045 downwards.
CTGGTTATCCTCTAACAGGAAGTGCTCGTGGTTTGACACACACATGTTCTCCCTACCAGTAGAGCCTTCCCAGGCCAACCATGATGCTTCTCCCAGCATATTTTGACTGGATCTCTAAGATCACTTGTCCCATTTTCCTGCTTGGATGGGACCCTAAGAAGAATCACGGTGGGAGATCAGCCAGGTGTGCAGAAGAAAGTCAGACGTAGGTTCCTGCCCTAACTTCACTAAACTGGCCTGTGACCTTAGGGGAACAACAGGCCTTGTTCCCAGGGAAATGGAGTGTCAAGCAGACCTTTATGAGCAGGAGGTTTATTGGGGAGCATTCTCAGGATCAACACCTGAGAGGAGTGCAGAAAGCAGAACTGGGCTGAGGAGGAAGTTGAAATTGATGTACCCACAACAAAGGCCTCAGCTGATCCCATGGGAGCATCTAGAACCCACGTGGTCCCTCAAAGTTAGTTTAAATTATGGTAACGGGACAAGGGCCTTATGCTACTGTGCTGACCAGTCACCTAAGATGGGTGCACACCCCTGGCCATAGTGGCCCTCTTCAACCAAGGCCCTTCCTGCCCAGTGGCTCAGCTGTGGGCTACTGATCACCAACATTTCCTCTAACTGGGGACACAAGGGCTACAGCACTAAAGGGCAGGGGGAGCAAGGCAGTGCCTCACTGCATCCTTTCAGCAAGTCCCCTCTACTTTCTGGACCCCAGTTTGTTTGTTTGTTTTTACCTATCAGGTGAGTGACTAGGATGAACCCTAGAACCCCTTACAGCTCCAAGCTCTATGATTCTACCAGCTCAGCCTCTCTGCTATGGCCACCATCTCTTCTCCTCAGCTGCACTCATCTTAACATGCCACCCTTTCTTAAATATTTGTAACAGCTCTTTACTGACTATGGTAAAAGTACAAATTTTTAGCTAACTTTAAAGGTTATCATCATAAAATCAAGCCTTGATCTACTCCTTCAGGCTTCTTTCTCATTACTTCCTCTCCATGGACAAAATTTTGTTTCTATCACGTTTTCCCTGAAAACACTCGTCCTTTCCTCTACTCTCTCAGTTAAGATACATTTATGACAGGGCATAGTGGAAAGAATTCAATCTAGACAACCCAGGTCCAGCTCTTTACAAGACATGTGATCTTAGGCAGGTCACTTACATAATCCAAGGCTTGATTTCCTTCTCTGAAAAAAAAAAATGATGTCTTTTTTTGATCAAAAAAAAAAGGTATGTTTTTTTGGGAGAAGTAAATGAGGATTTATATATATATATATATTACATATATATATAATGTGTATGTATATATATATAGAGAGAGAGAGAGAGCCTAGCGCAAAACTTAACAGAGCTCAATAAATGTTAATTCTCTTTCTTGAAATGACCCAACCTTAGTAACATCATCCAAACACTAAGTTCAAATATATTTGCAATGAATAAAAACTATATGTAATTTGCTATTTTTCCCAGGAATCCTTAAGTCAAAAAAATGAAGTCACTCGGAATTTTTAGTCTGACACCAAATAAATTCCCAGTCTCTGTTCAGGCTGCTAGTCTCATGTCTCCGTGGCCAAAGCCTCTCTGCCTCAGTAGTAAGAACACAGAAGCCTTTTTATTCCTTTGGCTGAGATATCAGTCGACATCACCTGGGAGCTTGTGAGAAATGAACATTCTCAGTCACCACCATCTCAGGCATACTGACCTGAAGCTCTGGAAAAGAGCCCAGCAATATGGGTTTTGCCAAGTCTCCCCACCCAGGTGACTCTGAGCCCCACAGTTAAAAGTGACCCTACTCTATAGCATGGATGTGGGGATGAGGTTCATCTTAAGCCAAGAGCTTGGAGACTATAGTTCCCTTCACCACCCAGAAGAGGGAAGCACAACACCCAGAAGTTAGACCGCTTCAGAAGAGAATGGACCTTTGACAGGCAGTCCCCAGTGTAACCTGTGTTCCCTTGTCATCCACTATAGCTGGCTAAAGCCTCCAAAGCCATTTGCTGAGTTCTGCCCGAGGCCTGGCCCCAGGCCAAATGGTAGGCCTTTGTCCCAGTCCTCCCAGGACCAGGTACTCTACATGTTAAGACCTACTCAGCACTGTCCCTAAATCTCTGATTCTAAGAGTGAAGTCCCCAGACCAACAGCAGTACCACCAGGGAACATGTTAGAAACACAGATTCTCAGGCCCTACCCTAGAGCGATTTTAGGTGATTTAGATATTGGTTCAAACATGACAACCACTGGCTTAGATTTTGCAAGCTATGCTAACTGGCTCTTCTGACCTCCCCACTCTCTGGCCACTTCTTCCACACTACACAGAAGGTAAAAAGGAAGATAAAAACATATTGAAGGAAAGAATATATAAAGCCTTGTTTCTTAACCAGAACCTCCTTTCCAACTTTGCCCTTTGAATTTATTTATTCTGAACTAGTCACTTTGAATGGGGCCCATAGCTGGTCTGACTTGATTTGATATCTATTTCCCCTATAGCTTGTTGCTACTGGTGAAAAACTGGGCATTTGGAATACAATATGAGTTAGCATTTTGAACAGATATTTCATTTCATTACAGCACTGGCATGGTGTGTTTTACAGCTCTGATTTCAGTTCCAGTTGTGAAGACTCAGGGAAGGCAAACAGATTTTGGAAAATAAAGGGAAGAAGTGGGGGAGTTATACTCTCCCACTGGCAGATCAATTAGGAATCTAAATAGGTCCAGAGAACTAAATTAGTCAGGCAGTTTTATAGCAAGGGGGACAGGGGGGTGCAGCACTGGAGCATAATTGAGCTGTGGAGCCCTCATCATGGAAGGAGGGGGCTGGGGGTCAGCAGCATTGTCTGAGGGATGGAGGGGTGGGTGTGGGACCCAGGGGGACATATCAGGGCCAGGACTCAGGCCCCAGGACAGCAGACTGGAGACTCTAGGACCCCTTGCAATCCAGAGTGGTGGCTCCAGAGGAGATGGGCAAAGACAAAAGACTCCCTGGAACATATCTGGGCACCCACCCTGTGAGCCTGCCAGTCTGGGGGAGATGACAAGGAACTAAGAGTTAGGTGAACCCCCTGCTTGTCTTCCTTCTAGTGCCCCATGCCACCCCTGCCCCCACAAACAGTCTGTGTGAGACTTGGAACCTCTTCCCAATTTACACAATATCGGGGGAAGGCCTTCCCACAGAAAGCCACTCTCCTGCCTGGGATTTCAAAGGAAATTTTTCTCCCTCTTTCTCTTTGTAGGGTCATCTGGGGGGCCTGAGTGAACTGTCCTGGGGCTGCAACCATGTTCACCCAGAGCAGGTATGTTCCCTTATGTCCATTTTGCCATGATGGCGGATCTGGGCAGCCCACCTCTCAGGAGAGTCACTCCAGCCTCCAGGAGGGAGGAAAAATGGGGAGGAGGGATGGAGGGACCTGTGTTTAGGGGAGGTGGTGAGGGAAGGGAAGAGAGTGCTCCAGATCAGTCAGGAGTATGCTCTTAGCCAAAAGCCAACTCTCCCAGGAGTGCTCCTGGTGCCAGCTGGCCAGTCTTCAGCTGTGTGTCAAGATGTGTTCCCCAGTACATGGGGTTCAGAGGGAAGAAGACATTTGTGCAAGCTATGCACAGAGCTCATTAGGTGGGATAGTCCCAGGTGTATGTGTGTGTGTGTGTGTTGGGGGGTGGAACTTACATAAATAATAGGATATGTGTATCTATATGTCTCTTTCAAAAGTCACCAATAGTATACTTAAGATTTGTTCCTTACTGAAAATCAACGTGTGTATATACTACATTAAGCTCACTAAAAAGTAAATTTCTATTCTTCACCATACAACTATTCCCTTTTCCCAGATATACACACATTGTCTTATAGTCCAAGAGTTTATTTTTTTCTTTAAATAGTTCATCATTTTATTTTCTCTATATACCACATAGTAAAAAAACCATGACATTCCCTTCCTTCCTTCCTTCCTTCCTTCCTTCCTTCCTTCCTTCCTTCCTTCCTTCCTTTCTTTCTTTCTTTTTTTGGCCTGACTTATTTCATTAAGCATATTTCTTCTGCTTCCATCCATGTTCCTTACCATTGAATAGTATTCCATTGTGTATAGATACCACGTCTTCTTTATTCACGTATCAGTTGATGGGCACTTAGAGTACTTCCAATTGTACTTTTAGATAAATACCCAGAAGTGGAAACTTATCTAAATTGTACTGCATTGATACTTCCATTTTTAAAAGGGTGAGGGGAAAAAAAACACGAAGGAAAGGAAATTGGGAATGTTAATGGGGAGATGATTTGGGGGAAATATCACTAGCTTATTTTGTGTGCCTCTGAAAAATCTACATAAATGTTACTATACGATGACTACCAATTACTTTTGACATTTTACTTGATATGTTTCTAGCATATCTATATTTTGCTATTTGAAGGACTTATTTATTCATTTTGCTTTCTGAATAATATTTTATCTGTCTATAAACTTCAATTTATGTAGTCATTTGCACTTTCAATAGATATGGAGATAACTTCTAAGATATTACTTAGATGAATCTCTTGACATGTATCTGTTTAGGAGTTTATTTCCAGGAATGGAACTGCTAGGTCATAATGTAGATGCATTCCATTTTCACCAATACAAATAAGTTTATTCTAAAAAATTGGTACATTTCATTGTATGAAAATTTTGCCTAAAGACCTGTAAACAAACATTGATTTCTAATATGTGCATGTTGAATTGTTTCAAAGGAAGTCTCCTAATGCCTGCAAAATACTTTGAAATGGCATCAAAAATTTAGATGGTTTGACAAACACATGGATATGCATGTGATAAAGGGACTATAATAGAAATGTAAAATTTAAAATCTACTGATGTCATTATGAGTGCTAACTGTATTTTGCCTTCAACTTTCCAAAGTTTGAGAATTTTCCATAATGAACTGGTGGGGAAAATAATACTGTATTTGACATGGAGGTATGGAAATTAGTGTTATTCTTTTTTTTTCTTTTAATTTTATTCTTAATTTTTTTCTAAGTTTTATTTATTTTTATTCTTTAAATCACAACTTCAGTAAATGGTTTTTGGGATACCCCGCCTCAGGTGCCCCCTCCATTCTTTCACACCCTACTCTTTGTTGTTTGCTAGTCTGTGTTAAGTCCATTCATCTCTTTCTTTCCTGTAGTAGTGTTCTTTCATTGGGTGAGGGACTATGTTCTTAGAACCAGGCGAGCCTTGATGGTAGGTTTTCAGTTTTAAGTTTGCGTTGGGCAGCCAGTCTATATTTATTTGTGGTCTTTTCATGCTTTCTCATTGGAGGCTGTCTTCTCTAATCCCATCTCTGTTGTTTTTCTGCTTTATCTCATGCTTATGTAGGGGTTTTTGACCTTGTCAAACCTATATTTCATTCATCAATCTGATCCCTGGGGCAAAAACAGATCATAGAAAATGACAGACTGTTGTAAAACAATTAGTATTCCTAACTGTTACCACTGAACTACTGTGGTATATTTGCCTCAGTAAATTAACACAGCCTCAAGTACATCGTATGCTGTCATTAACTTGGTGAATGTATTCTTTTCTATTCTGAAAAGAGGATCAGGAGATATTTATAGTCATATGGGACAGGCAATAACATACCTTTGAAATTTTGTGCAAGACTATATTTAGCTCTTTTCTTATCTGTCATACATAATATAGTCTGGAGAGATCTGAGTACCCCACAGAACATTACATCGATTCATTTTATGAAAGAAATAATATTAATCAGACCAGCTGAGTGAAAAAGGGTTTGCATATTCATGGCTTTAGTGATACACAACCACTTACAACATGGGTGGTAAACCCTGTGAGGATTTAGGAGTTTGGCAAGTCTATAGTTTTTAGGTGTTGTTCATTAAGGGCACACTAAGGAATCTTGTCCAAAGTGAAGTACAAGCTATTGTAGTTGCAGTGTAACATCTGATAGGTCTTTTCTGGTTCTTCAGATTCTGGTCTGATCCATATACTGGATTATGTGAAGACTGAAAACTCAATTTGAATTCAGAGTAGAAGGACTCTGCAGCAGGTCTACACTACAGTGGTAGCAACCCCGCTGCTTGGGTCATGTGACTGGAGTTTCACCTATGGATATAAAAGATAACAATGGTGTGGAAAGATGCTTTGTGGTGTCTATGATGAATCCCATTGATTTAAGCCACGATGCAGACCTGGGGTTTTGAAACAGGCGGTGCCATATTCAAAAGAGAATTCTATGCTTTTCAAAAACAACTCCCAGCATGCTACTGGATCTTAGTAGAAATGTAGCAAGGTGATCATGGAACATCAGGCGAGCATAAGGCCACAACTACTCATCATGAGTTGGATTCCGTCAGACCAACCAAATCAAAAGGCCATCACAATAAACTCTCATAAGGAAGTCATAAAACCAGGACAAGTAGGAACAGAGGACTCAGTACCTATATGAGTAGGCAACCCAGATTCCCATGTTGATTCACCACTATTTTATCAGCCCCTCTTCCCATACTCACGTTTATGGAATATGGGAGCATCCCTCATAAGCAGTTATAAAGGAGGGAAAATTCCAGCAATATCCATGGTGGAATGTGGTAGTCACAGATGTAAGCTCTAAATGAATGACAGCTGCAGTGCTGTTCCAGTTGTGATGGCCTTAGTGAAAGTTAGGAGTGGTGACTCTAAAGGGCCATTCTATCTCAGACTATCTCTGGTCCTGCATCACAGCTCTACTTCTCCCTTTGCCTACCCTGCTTCCTTCCTTTCCCTTATGTTGATCCAAAGATGTCCTCTTACTGACCAACTTGCTTACTAACACTGCTTTAGGGTCTCTCCTACCACAACAGTGCCCTGTTGTTTTTACTTCTTTACTTTTCCAAAATACTTTATTTTTTTACTTTCTCACCTCAATTTTAAGACTTCTTTGTATATAAGGAATATTAACACTCTGTTATATGTGTTGCAGATATTTTCTCCTAGTCTGCTGTGCCTTTTTTACTTTGCTAACTATGTCTTCTGAAAAACCAAAAATTGTGGGTTTTTTGTAATAGAATCTGTTAATTTTATCCTATATCTACTAAAAGATAATGTATTTGATGTATAGGCTGAAAGGATAATCATGCTATATTGTTAAGATATAAAAGCAAGTTACAGAATACATAGAGCAGCATTTAGCAAGCTCTTCTGATCATAAGACTTACTAAAATTCTGTGACAGCTCATATTCAATAAGCTTAGGGTAGGGTCCAGGAATCTCTATTTTTAAAGCACTAAAGGTGATTCTATGATCAGATTCATTTCGGTACAAAATATATCACTCTTTTTGTAAAAGAAAATAAGGGAAGGAGACACTTTATATTAGTGTATGTGTATGTTTGTACGTGCATAATATATGAGCATAGAGGAAAAGGTGTAAAAAGACACATCAGTTTTTTTCCCAAATGGATGAAACTAGAAGAAATGAGATTTTCTTTCTAAACTTTTGTTATTCTTAATACAATGGGCATTACAATTTTTATAAGTTGAATAAAATTCTCCAGTTGCCTTTGTTTCTTCAAAAAGAGTGAGGTGAAAAAGGAAAATCATTATGAAAGAGTTTTCTTAATTCTTGGCTCAATCTTCTTTGCAAGTTCCACTATGGAACTGGGGGTTTTCCCTCTTGTAAGACAGCTAAGTCTGGCAGAGGGTGAGATTTACACTTATGTGACAAGAAGTAGTTAATAGAATTTCTGTGTTGTTAAAATTTTGGTTCACACCAAAAATAATTTATACAGGTTGTGTAAAAGCTGCTATTGCAATTATGTCTAATGGAAGGTTTTGATTCACACCAAAAACACTTACATGTGTTTTGAGTGGCTAAAACCTCTGGTTTCCTAGGAACAAACTACACAAATCTCCCCGAGGGACTCTGAAATCATCCTTCTTACTTTTGCCTGGTTCACTGCTTTGGAAACATTCAAAACAGATTGCTGATCTACTCGTAGGCACTGGGCTTTTGAGAATTTCTTGTCCCTTTTATTTAGAAAAAATGTTTTTCTTATTATACGAGTAATTACATGCACACTGTATAAAATTTGTAAGAAACAGAAAAGTATAAAGAGAAACAGAAGAAGAATCACTCATAACTCTACAACTCAAAGGCAACCACTATTAACCTTTTGGCATACTGCCTTTCCATTTTGTTTCCAAGGACTTTTTACATAGTTGAGATCATCCTGGATATATAATTTTATATAGGGGTTTTTTTCACAATGTAATGAAATAAAATAAGTAATTTCCCAAAAAGCATGCTTTTGTAAGATTCTATTTTATATAGATTGCACTCTGTTTTACTTTACTATTCCCTTTTTATTAAAGTGTTTTTCCTATCATTTTGCCATTTTAAGCATGCATGGAAGCTTGTATCTCTAGGAATGAAACTAACTGAATTTGAAAACATTGTGCTTTTCTAACCGAGCTGATAGTGTAACCTAGCATCTTTAGTCAGATATGTAGAACTTTTCACACTATCATCACTGTGAATTCAGGATAGCATAAGCCCACCAACTCAGAGGCAGCGTTCCTGAAAACAGGGGACAAGGAAATAAATGAAATCATAGGGCTAATGATAGAAAATACAAATATGTTTTCTTAAAATCCAAATATTCTGAACCTTCCACAACAGTGATGATAGTGTTCTTTATATTTAGCCAGAATGCCTATGTATGTTTTTCTATGTTGTGCTTTTTGACCGATATGTCTAGTCAAAATGTTTTCCATTCTGTTTGCTCTGGCTGTACTCATTCAGAGAGAGAAGGGCCAAAGACACCTTATGCAATTGAGTTGTGCATTTCTGTCTGAGCTAATGCTGCAAAATAGATTCCACTAAAATGGGAATAGTTTTTTTGAAATTAAATTAAGACTTAAGACACATGTAGTTTAGAAAGCATGTATTTTCTCATTCTAATATGACACCCTTTCGAACCTTTCTCAAAAATACCACCATAACTGCTTTAAAGTACTCTAGAAAAAAATTTTGTCTGTGAGAAAAATGGATGGAACAAGGTTTGTGAAGTGTTGGTAGTTGTTAAAAATAGGTGATGGACATGGGCTATTTTATTTGCTCTACTCTTGGGTATATTTCAAATTTCCCATAATAAAAATGAGTGTGTGTGCGAGTGTGTGTGTGTATGTGAAAGAAAGAGAGAGAGAGATCACTAAAAGGAATTCAATCATTAGAAGTAAAAACAAAACAAAAACGTGAGCAGGGAAGGAGAGTGGTAGGTGAATCCCAGATTACAAAGATATGAAATTTGTATATAAATTAGTTATTTAATATTAATAAATAAATAACTAAATAAATAAATACTGTGAGATCCCCAATCAAAAGCTAATGTTTAAAATTTTGTTTGGGTTATAATCTTCTCAGCTGTAACTCACTTTCTAAAGTATCTAGGAAACTGCATAACGAGTTTTAAGGGATTCATTCAATTATGAAGTTTACGGCCTATAATAATTTAGCTCTTTGCAATAAGTTGGAGCCTTATTGTTCCTACATCATTGATAAACTTACAGTGCATTGACTTAGAAATTGCACTTCAATTATAGACTACCATCTTTCAAACCTTGCAGAAGAAAAAAAGTAGATGAATGTGAATGATTGCAACTTTTCAGAGGCCAGTCTCACTTTTCTACTATACACAGAAAGTGGATATTCCATTAGTATGAACAAAGCATGGCCTTTGATCCACTGTGACATGTGGCATCCTTTTGATACTGGCTTCCTCAATAGAACCAGTTATCTCACTAATTTGTCCAAGTGTCTATCCCAACACCCATCATGTGATATTCTGATATATCTCCACTGGTCTTCCCTTTTAGAATGTCAGCTCTTTCAAAGTCAAGAGGTTATCTTATTCAGTTTTTGTTTTCACAGTGCCTAGTATAGTCTCAGGAAATGGGTAGGCAATATAAATGTATGATAAATGAACAAAGGAATAAATATATAAAATTACTGGATATAATAGAGTATATAATTAAAGACTAAGGTCTGGCATTTATTAATTAGTTTATAACAAGTTTCCTTGGTCTATGTGAATTTCAGCAGCAAAATGGGAATGTCAATGCCAAGTTTTCTCACTTAACAGCGTTATCAAAAGGCCCACAGTCAACTTTAGTATATACGAAGCTATTTCAGAAAGCAAAAGAAGGGAAAACCTTCTAAGGAAGGAGGCAGCAGAGTGTGGTGTCTATGGCTTTTATCATTGGGCTAGTCTGAGAATTAAATGAGGCAATATATGTAAAATATTTGGCAAGGTAACCTGAGACAAACTGATTTTTCCAGAAGTGGAATTGGGAGACTAGTCTCTTGTATGTAAAAAGGCCCATGCATACCATCAAGGCTTGCATGTTTCTGAGAACACATTCCTTCAGTATGAAAGAACACTACCACAAAAAGGAGACTAATGGACTTAACACAGACTAGCAAACATTAAAGAGTGGGGTGTGAAAGAATTGAGGAGGCACATGAGGGAGGTAGTTGGGGTAGATATCCCACAAACCATTTACTGAGGTTGTGATTTAAAGAATAAAAAAAAATGAAAAAAAGGGAAAACAATCCTAGCAAAAAGTAAAAACAAAACAAAATAAAAAAGGTTCATACAGGTGAGGGTGATGTGACTACATGGCAGCTGGCAAAATGGAACAAATGTTCTTTTAAAAAGATCACTTGGCTTCTAGTCAAGGCATTCTATGCCTGAAGATATGCCAAGTATATTCCAAGGCATCCTATGTCAAACAAAGTGTACATGACTCTGTATGCATTTGCTTTGTCTATATGTGACTATGTATATACATGTATGTATATATATATATATGCTATGTACATAAATTTGTATTTTCATTAATATGTGTGCTTTTATGTCAGTGTGTATATTGGTGTCTGTGTATGTATCTCAGTTAGGGATGATTGCCTTGGCTGATGTAAGCAGTAGGGCAGACAGAGGCTATAGGCCTTGTCAAGTCCCCGACTGGAGTAGGCTACAGCCTTGTCAATAGGGCTGTGGGATAGCTGGTTAGGCATTGGTGAAGAGGCCAGGTATGGCTAGGTAAGGATCTTCAGTTTGACCTATTTGAGGCAGTGCTGAGTGTGTAGCAGAGGGCAAGGAACAGAACATTTGGACGTCAAGAGCTGTGGTGAGAAGGGGAAATTATAGGCTGGTGAATGATTTTTCCTAGTTCCTTCCACTGATGAGAAGTCAATGTGACTGCATTACAGTACAATTGCCACAAAACTCTCTCATAGGACAGCACCCTGAGAGCTGGAGCCCAATATTAATAAAACTGGGTTTGACACTCTTAGCACTCAGACCACAATTTTCTTCAGTCAAGTTTTGTGAACGCTGCAAAATCACCCTCTCTGGAAAGCAAATTCAACCTGAAGATAATTGTAACTTCAGGAACTATACATTCAAACAGCCCAATTACCCCTCCCCTTAAATTAATATATGGATGATTTCACTGTGTTGAGTGTATTTCAGAGACCTGAAAACCTAACTTCAAAGCTGAAAACCTTATTGAACTTTCAAGTCAGAGATTTCAAGCTGTCTCATTTTAGATGATATATGACACTCAGGAGAAAAAGTGGCAAAGAATTCTAGGAACATTAGTGACCTGACAAATCTTATGCATGAATTTTCTTGTCTTAACTTCAGTTGGAAGGTGAGTAAAGTGATCAGTGGTAAGAGGCCTTTTAAAAAAATAATTTAAAATTAATATCTGTAATCACCCTTTCAAGATAACTTTTATTGGAAAAAAAAGTAATTCATATACATAGAAGCAGAAGATAGACTTTATTAAATGAAAGCCCTCTCTACCCCATCTATCAGCTCATCTTTTTGAGAACAACTACTTTTTATCAGTCTTTGATAGTTTTTCTTCACTTCCACCCAAAAGTGCTCATTTTATTCAACTCCTCAGCAGCATTTGTCTCATAGGGCTATTCCAATCTCCTCAAAACATTAACTCACTTAGCTTCCAGACACCACCACTACCACCCTGGTTCTCTTCCTTCCTGCAGGAGGCATTTTTTTCAGTTTCTTTTATTTATTTTTCCCACATATTATTGCCCAAAACAGACCTGATAATATTCTACTTCCTCATCACCTGGGACTAACAAATGGAGACAGGATCATTTCCAACTCTAACAAAGATAATTGGGATTTGGGTGCTAAAGATTACCATCTATACTACTTTCTTTAGAAGGATAATCACCACAGTCTCTCCCACCATACAAGTTCTGTGCAATGTGACTTTGTTGTTCCTCTCATGAAATCATAGTGTCTATTTTTATTATCCTTGAACTTTGGTTGGCTCTGACAAATTGAATGCAGCAGAAGTTCTATGAAATTCCTGAGACTATGTCTGAAGAGGCCTTACTTATTCCTATATTTGCCCTTTGGGGAGCTATTCTGCAAAGAGAAACCACATGGAAGAGAACCTAGACATTAGAACCAAAAATAAGAACCAAGATCCCAGATATGTCAGTTGGGCCATATTAGGTCTTCCAACCTCAGTGGAGCTGTGCCAGGCCTTACCATATGGAGTATAGTGGTAGCCTATGAATTTCTAGGCCTCAGGATGGTGAACAGATATGGTTATGTTATCAATATATTTTGGGTTTGTTTTCTATGTAGCAATTGATAACTGAAATGAAAAGAACCATATTCAACCACCAAACCTGCAAATTTATGGTTCATGAAAGCAAAGTTGTAAGATGACCCAAAAGGAGGATTCATTAGTTCTCTTAGTGCTGGCATCAGCTAGATAGAATTACTTTTCTCTGAATTTTTGCTTATGTAAGTATTCAAAGATAAGTTCTTAAAAGTTAAAGGTCTCAAAGATATTTTTTAATGAGTCCACTGTATTCTGTTTAATCCAGGTTAGAGGCAAAAATGGTCCATTAACCACAGTCTGGGGCAATGATGGACATATTACAGGTTCCGTTTCATCTACTCCCTCCCACAACAACTCATTTCAAATAATTCATGTTCTTACTTTACAAATGAGAAAACTGAGACCTTAATCTAACAAAGTTGTGCTTAATATCACACACATAGGTGGGAAGAGTTGGAAGAGGGATTACGTTTGAGTTTTCTAACCCTAGATATGCCATACTGTTAACCAGCATGCAGATTATTCCCACTCATTAACAAGGTGACAGGGTTTGATCCTTATGATGTCAAAACTGTGCTATGGTAAAAGATGGCTCAGACTGGAGGAAAGGGAAAGGCTATAGCAATCTCAGTTTGTCCCCTCAAGTACTCTTCTCCCTTCCTACTCTCATCCCGGATGGAAAATTCCCTTTATAACCTTCTGAATATGAATCAAAATGCATAGTTATATTTCCCCAGGAAACTGTCAATCTACCAGCTCTGTGATCATTCAGAGAGAATTTAAAGGCTGTGTGCACTAGGAAGCATATACAATATTCATGGTCGCACTATTTTGCAACAGTCAAAAACTGGAAACAGAATACCCATCAAAGCGATCAAATTAAAATGGTACTTTCATCCAATTACCTATGCTATAACAATAAAAATGAGTCAATTACATTTATCTGCAACAACATGAATGGATCTCACAATGTAGAGTGAACGATGATAGCAGCGAATAATGCATGCTGGCAATGACAAGTACATACAGTTCAAACATCTGCAAAACAAAATTGTGTTTTTTAAAGAATGCTTATATGGAAGATAGACGTATAATGAAAATCAGAGAAATGATTGTCACAATAATCAGCACAGGAATTACTCTAGAATTAAAAGAAGAATGTCATCAGTGATTGGGGGCTGGAAGGCAAGAGGAGTAAGTGGGCGGGGCTATCAAAGTAATCTATTTTTTATCCAGAGTGGTCATTTTAACTTTTCTCAGTGTATCTCTAATCTTTGTGAAATAGAAAGCAAATTTAACACCTGGGATTGAGGATGTTAGAGGAGATGTTGAGGATATGAATGAAAGGTGATTTGAAAGAAAAAGAGATATTGGAGATGAACAGAATAGAGAAATAGATTTTTTTTTCTCCTTTAAGAATCATTTATTACTTTTTCTCTTTTGGGTAATGTTATCTTATTAACTCCAGTGTACTATAAACTATATACAGTTATACTTGTTACTTAAATTACAATGTTATCTAATGCATAAAAATGAATTTCAAAGGGATTATTATCTTACTAGTGCATATAATTAAGATAGTCATAATACAAAGTTATTATTTCACATTGAGGTTTAGAAAAGTTGATAATGTCTATATGTAGACAAAGATGCACTGAGCTCATTTTAGGGATTTTGGTGTTTTTTTTCTTTCAACTTTTTATACACAGCATCTTTAGTATTAAATCCTACATTCCAAAATTACTTAAGGAGATGTAGATATATTACTGCTCTCTTTTTATTATCTCAAGTATTAAATATCATTTTATATCAGAAAATATATTCACATTGTATCACAGCATAAAATACTAATATTGATTTTTTAAAGTACTAAGGAAAAAGTATACCCTTAAGTTTCACTCAGAATATTAAGTGAAAACAGGTCTATATAATTCTATAATATTGTTTGAGTTTTTACATGAACCAATTTATAAATTATTTAAACTATAATCCATTTCAGTTTTAAAATCCATTCTTACACCACAATTACATATTTTCAAGTATCAACTTACATAATGTAAGTTCAAAGTTTGCATACAAGCAAATACAGTAAACTTAAACAATTACCAGGAACCACAACTCAGCTTGCACTGTTTGCCATACCAGCTGTGAACTTGCCCCTGAGTTATAAATATGAAATTAAATGAATGGTGATGTCAGCAGGAATGGCAGACTAAGAACCTCTGAAAAGTCCCTCTACCATAAAAGCAATGAGAATAATATATAAATGGTCAAAATAAATGTTTTTAAAATTCTGAAAATTAGTCAAAGTTTTAAAACAATGAAGAGAGCATTTATTCATAAAACATGACTGAATGTCATGAAGAACAGTGAAATCTGTGACATTTTAACTTGCCCCATCCTCAGGCCCCTTTCCTTAGCATGGTCATAGTGGTAAAACCCAAAAGCCCTGCTATCCCAGTGAAAACCAGTTTAGTGATCACTGGAGGAGGCAGATAGTGTTGAAGCTCTTTTAAGATTCCATGTCCAAATAACTGTCATTATTTTCCCTAATAGTTCCCTACATTAATAAGCACTCACAATGTTTTTCATTTTCTGAGCTCACCCAGTGTGAAAAACCTTTTCCTTGGGAACTGTTGTCAAGAACAATCAGTGGCAATTGTTTAACTTAGTAGTTACCTGAAGCAGTGACAACAATTGGGGCAAATAACAAATTGTTCGAAAACTTAAAAGGAAAAGCTGAAGAATGAGAATGAATAAGGGAAGTTTGAAGAGTGTCAATATATGCCTAAGAATCTAGAATGTCATGCACCTGTTTAAGTTTTTTGTGTGCCCAGAGTCATGCATAAACACAGGAAAGACCTGAGAAACCTTTAAGTTCTCACCCCTGGTTGATCTTGAGGACCAACAGAAGTTCTAAATAAAGATTAAAACAACGGACAATTTCCTGCCCAAGTGTCAAAAGTTTGTGCCACCATGCACAGAGACCCTCAGGGTAAATGCTGAGGAACTTCTTGATTCCAGGGATTGAAGGAACTAATTCTCCAATCATTACTTGACCGGTAAATTAGCTGAGAATACGTCAGTGACCAAATACAACAAAGAACACAACCTTCACAAAATTAGCTTGAAAAAGTCACTAAGAAATCATAAGTCCTGTGACAGGCAGGAAGAATCTAAATTTCAGAGTTGCCAGATTATTTAAAATGTTCAGTTTTCAACAAAAAATGTGAGGAATATCAAGAAAAGAGTATAGCCCATAAGTGGAGTAAAGAGCCATTCATAGAAGCTGTCCTAGAGAAAGCACAGCTATTGGATTTACAAGACAAAGATTTTGAACTAGTTTAAATGTATTCAGGAAATGAAGTAATCTGTGTTTAAAGTACTAAAGGAAAGTATGATAATAATGTTTTAGCAAGTAGAGAATATAAATAAATAGTATTCTAAAAGAAGAACCAAATAGAAACTGTTGAATTGAAAATTATAAGTGAGTCATACTATGAGGCACGGGGAGGAGAGGGGGAATGGGAGGGGTCAAAATAGGAGGGAAGAGTGCAAGGGACTATGGGATGAAAGCATATATTGTTCAAAAGTTAACAATGGTTTTAGAAAAAAAGTACTAAAAAAGAAAAAAAATTATCATTGATATAAACATTCAATACAGAGATTCAAAGCAAATATGAGCAGGCAGAAGAATGAATTTAAAATCAGTTGAGATTATCCTCTGTATCAGAAAGAAAAAAGAGGCGGCCTCCACAGCCCTGCCATGATGCACACACCGGCTCTGTCTGCCTCTAGAGGATAGGTGGGATGGAGTTGCGGGTTCGGTCCAGAGGGGCCATCCCAACTCATGTGTGGGTGCTGTGTGGGCACCCATTGTGCGACCAGCTTTCGTCACCACCTCCCCTCCCCCCGCGTGGTGGGGATGGAGTGTGGTCGGGGGCTGCTTCCGGGGACTGCCTGGGACAGTGTGCACCACACACCTGAGGACTGCCAAGAAGCTGAATGCAGTGTGCGGGGCAGGGGGTGGTGGGATGGGGGTGGTGGTGTTGGCCACAGTCCCCTCTCATTTAACCTCCACTCCAAGCAGCCCACACTAGCAATAAGTACATGTGAAAGTGGGTAAAAAGAGACTTTCTGACTTGACTTAACTGTTCACAGCTATCTGCCTGCTTCTCTCTACAAAGCAGGCTACAAGCAATACTTAACTGGATACAGCTATCTGCCTGCTTCTTTCTCCAAAGCAGGCTACACACTCTTCATTAGCATTTTCACTGATCACCTTTACCATTGATATGCAAAAGCCAGCCAACTGCTCTCTGCTTTCAGCTCCAAAAACTGCAGAAAAGAAAAACTTTAAAACACAGTTTAAACTTTCCACTCGTGGGTCCTTACCACCATCCCCAGCCTTCT
>PVHY01000358.1:116304-248110 GCA_004024945.1 Uropsilus gracilis | reverse complement strand
TCTATCTATCTATCTATCTATCTATCTATCTATCTATCTATCTATCTATCTATCTATCTATCTATCTATCTATCTATCTATCTATCTATCTATCTATCTATCTATCTATCTATCTACCTGAGTTGTGTTAAAAAAATTTTTTTTTGAGACTAGGTCTCACAGTGTAGCCCAGGGTAGTCCCAATCCCGTGGAATCAAGCAATTCCCAGCCTCAACCTCCCAGGTAGCTAGGATTACAGGCACCAGCCCCCATGCCTGGCTGCTTTTTGAGACCAGGTCTTACTCTATGTTGCCTGGGGTAGTCTCAAACACGCAAACTCAAGTGATCTTGGGCCTCTTGCCTCCCAGCACTTGGATGACAGGTTCTTGCCACCACGCCCAACTGTGTTGAACATCTCTTCATAAACCTATTGGTCAAGAAATAAATTTCTTTCAACTTTAAATGATGTTCTAGTGTCAGTGACGGGTTGGTATCAGGAAACTTTTCTAGCTAATGTTATAGGGACATGAATTATATTACACACTTTTTTTGATTCTTAGGAAAGTCCAAAAAAACCAAAAAACAAAAATTGGCAAAGTGGGTTTTCAGGAGCCATCTTCAAAAGGGGCTTGTGTGCAATTGACTATGCGTGTCTGTTTGCTGTGTGTTGGCAGTTGGCTCTTAGTCAACCAGCTGTGACTTCAGCTTATCTCCAGGAAGGCAGCTCCCAGCAGGGCCACTCTCAAGGCAGGAATCCTTTCCCAGAGAAGGACTGCACTGTAGCTCCATGTATTCACATTTCCTCTCTGTTCCACCTCCCCTGTCCCATCTACTTCTCAGGCAGCTTGTTTGTGTTGACTCGGCTCGTTAAGTTACAATTAACAAAACACATTGGGTGTAGAAACCTCCAGTTTTTAAAGGTGAAGTAAACAGCTCTCTGGACTATTCCCCCCAGTTGTCAAGGTGGCATTTATGTTCATATGTCTTCCCTGCTCATATCGTGCTACAGATGGGAGCAAAGGAGAAAGGCCAGGATGGCATCCCTCATGCATCTTCTCTTTCTCCAAACATGCACTTCTGCCTCCACTTCTCCCCTCCTCCCCCACTCTCTTCTTAACCTGGAAGTACTACATAGGACTTTCACAGTTTGCGTTCAGCCAGGCTTGCAGGTGGGTTGTTCCAGGACACTGCCAAAGTGCCTTGTCTTCCCAGCAGCAGCCTGTTCTGCTGTATGGCTGGACCATCCTTTGTGAACCTGTCCTTCCAAGATGAACCTTAAGGAGCTGCCAAACTTCTGCCTTTGAAAACCATCCTGACCGTGGCTTTCCTGTCTCAGGTGTCTCTGAGACAATAGGACTATTCATGACTGGAAATGTAGATCAAGGTCAGAGGTCACACACACTTTAGACTTAAGTGTGGGTGGATATGGTTGCATTACCCCCAAAAGATACATTCATCATTTGGGCAGCTAACTGTGGATCCAAGCCAAAGATGGGAAGCAGAACTTGGCCAGGTGGAACCTGTTTAGACAATAGAGAGAAATGGAGAAGCGTTGGGTGAGAGGAGATAGGCAGAAGAAGACCAGGGAGGTGTACCTGACAGAAGGTTTATTTGACAGGGTTCAGTTTGCTCTGTGAGACTCAAAGGTGCTGGGACTGAACATGGCACACATGAAGGCTCCATATAAATAAATTCTTCCCAAAAGTTCAAAAGGTGGAGCTAGTTGCTGGAAAGGAAGTGAACTGTTATTCTGTGTGTTTCAGCCCTCTTTGACCATGTCTGCGTGTATGCCTGTGTGCGTCTCTGCATGTATGGATGTGTCTGTGTGTGTGGGTATGTGTGACGCATGTGTGTATGTGCATACAAATGCACTGTTTAGTGGGGCATGGACATCAGGTGAGAAGGTGTCGTAGTGGGTGTTCCCTCTCCAATGATTTAATGAATGAATCAAAATGCAGACAATTATAATTTAGGTGCAAGTATTTATTTGACCAAGTTACCCAAATCTAAATCCCCCCAAAGGCCAGCTGTATTGCAACAATGAGCATGTACTGAGCAAGGCAGACAAGGGTGGGAGTGGACAGATGGACAAGACTGTTTCCATGGGAATATACATTGACTCAGTGGCACCGAGGGGCAGAGGCAGGGTGGCGAGCATGCATATATGGCTGGAGGGTCCGGAAGGGTGTTTACACTGGACTCTGACAGCTAAGTAAGACTTTACTTGGTATGTGTTGGCAGAAGACTCTGGCCAGAGACCCAGAAATTCAAGGCATTAGAGAACTCTGGCTATGGACACTGGAGTTGTGGGGCCTGCAGGAGATGAGGCTGAGAAGGGCATAATGGGGATCAGAGGGAAAGAAAGTAGGGGTGCATGTTGATGATTTGGGATTGTTGGAGATGTGGTGATATTTGAAGGGTTTTTGAGGAGTGACATAAGTCTGTGTCTTCAGAGATGGACTGTCACCTTGCTGGGGAGCTGTGTCCAGGCAGGCTTTCTCCATCTGGGCACTACTGATATTCTGAACTTACAGTGTTTATCTGGGGGATCCATCACTGCAGGCTATTACAAAGCATCTGCCACCCCCATCCTCCAGACACCAGTAGTACTTTCCCAGCTCCCAACTGTCTTCTCTGGAAATGTCTCTGGACATTGCTGATTGTCTTCTGGTGTCTATAGGGGGCATGGAACTAATGCAACATCTGCTGATGAGCACTTGTTTCAGAGAGGGAGATGACAGGAAGCCCTGAGCTGGGTGAAAGAAAATGGTTGCAGTGTGGCTTGGAAGTCAACAGGCAGAACTGGCCAATCTTGGGGATGGGTTGATGAAGCATGAAGCTCAGTTCTGGAGTTGGCAGATACATGAGAGGTGGCTGGTACCATTCCTGAGTTTGGACACTGAATGGATTTGCAGGGAACATTCTGGAAAAGCAGAGTGTACAGTATCTGGGGACTTCTGAGCAGAGCTAACCAATGGAAGTGGGCAGAGGGTTTGGGTGAATCTTGCAAGGACTCTGAGTTAGGGGGTTGCTCTTGCCAGCTGCTGCCCTATTGTTGGCAGGTAAAATAAGGTGTCTCCTTGCCCTCCCTGAGGATCACTTGGAATTTGGCATCATAAATGCCAAGTGGCTAAGGCCCTTGGCTGGTACCGTATACAGGACACGGGGCCGACTCCAGAAGCTTAGATTTCCTGGGCCATTCACCAGGGCCACTCCCTTGAAAGAAGACCCATGTGGTTTCCTGACTAAGGAGGGGTGGCCCTGGCCAGGTTGATCTTACCTGCTCCAGTTGACTGGTGCACTTCTGAAGTAATGGCCGAATGGCCAGGGCTATTACTCTAACTGTAATGTGTAATGGTTCTCTAACACTTAAGAAGGAGCTGGGGTTCACTGTGATGAAAGGTGACTTTTAAAAGTCAGTAATTATACTTTCAGTGAAAATGTGTCTCGGGCACGGTAGGTAACTATAGCATTCAGAGCACCCAAGAATTCGCTCCTGGACAGGGTTTATATTAATCATAGTCTCAATGAGCAGAGAACATGTTCTCAGTAGTTAACCATCCTCTTTCCCCTTCCTTAAAATGTGGGCCTTGTAATCAAAAGAAAGGCATACCCTTAACTATAGCTGGGCTGCTGCACTAAATAAAAAATTATAGTTATTATACATGGACTTCATACTGAGCAGGGTCAAGTAGTAACACATCTGGCAACCTCCATTAAAGAACTGAGTTATGTTCAGCTTGTGTTTTAATTAGCCTGTGATAAACAAAGAATCAAAGGCCATTCCGCTCTGGTGGGTTTTATATTTACGACCGGCTTCACCTGCAGTAAGATACAGGTTTATGAAGTGTAAAAAAGCGAAGTGTACTAGTCGCACTGTCTAGACCATTTACTGTAATAGATCAGTTAGGAGGCTGCGTTTCTGCCCCGCTACATGTTTACAGCAGCCTGCAGAGCCTGTGGGATGCCAGGTTTCCAGAAAGGTCCAGAGCCCACCCAGTCTAATCTCTAATCTCCCCAAGAAGGACTTGGCGCTGACACTGCCGAGGGTTAAAGTGCCTTCCTAGCTGGTGACACCGCCGTATAATAGTGGAGTTTTTTTTTTTTTTTGAGACTAGGTCTTGCTGCGTTGCCTGGGGTACTGCAGACTCAAGAAATCCCCAGCCTCAGCCTCCCAGGTAGCTGGGATCATAGGTGCCCGCCACACTGCCCGGCTGCTTTTTTGAGAGTTGGGTCTTGCTATGTTCCCCCAGGTAGTCTCAAACCCATGACATCAAGTGATCCTAAGCCTCTTACCTCCCAGCACTTGGACAACAGGCACATGCCACCACGCCAGTTAAGAAAAGTAGGGTTCAGAAAAGGAATGGGCTGTCTTCTAAGTTGAGCCCTGAGTCTTCCCAAATGATGAGAAAGGTGACAGGAGGTGATGAGAGAGCTAAATGCAGCTGCCTGTTCTTTGCTGCCAACGTCCCAGTTCACTCAGCTCATGTGAATCCTGGGTAGGTTTATGTGAAAGGTTTGAAGAAATTTTACCTTAAAATCTTCTGTGAGTGGGTGATCTCCCAGGTAGGTGCCAGCTTTATACTCCCCACGTGAAGGATGAATTTAGGCACTGTACTTGGAAGGTCATTGGATCCTTTCACTGAAGGGGCCCATTCATTTGGCTTGGAATAAACATTTTGGGGTGACCCTGCCACATTCTGCCACCTTGGGAAACTCCCTGCCTGCCTCCATATTCTGGAAGGAGATTTTGTGTTGACTCCCAATATAGAGACTGGACTCACAGATCTAACTCTACTTTTAGCTCTTATATGCTTTTTTAGCCACTTTTTAGAAAAGCAGGTAGAAAAATACAAACATGTCCAAGAGCACAAACTTCGTAATCCCCGCACCTGAATCAAAGAAGTCAAATATCCATAGCACCTCAAACCTGCCCACGGGTCCCCTCCTAGTCCCTCTTTCCCCCAGTGTGATTCTCCTGACTTCCAACCTGGATCTGTTTCCCTTCCTTTGGCAGGTGTATACCCAGACACAGGGAACCCATCTTCTGTGGCTTCCACACAGTATTTGTGAGACTCATTGATTGCAAATCACTGTCGTTCTTTTTAAAATATCGCTATGTAAATAATTGGGTATAATTAGATTCACCGTGGTGACCACTTCCCACAGTATACAGATATTGAATTGTGGCCTTGTGCACTCGGAATGCACATGTTCTGTGCCAGTGATACTGAAATCAGGTTAAAATGGGGCAGAGGCATCTAACCAACAAGCCACAGGTGTCTGCATCACCTGCACACACAGCAGTTGCCAAAGTCACAAAGCAATTTAAACAACAGGGTTTTATTTACAAAGAAATCCAACAGGGAAAATGAAAAGTCCTCAAAGCCATAGTGGCCAGTAATCTTACCCTAATCACCATTTAGTCTGAAAGTCCCAAACACATGTCCATGATGGTGCCCTTTCGTCCCTCCAAACCTGAGAGGTAGGAAATTCTGCAAAGTCCAGTCTTTGTCCAGCATCTTCTCTTTACTTCTTCTCCAGCATGCCATGCTCCTCTGCTTCTCCAAGGCTCTTCAAACTGCAACAAAACGCTGATCCCAAAACAGTTTTCCAAATCTGCCGCCTTGCTGTGGTTCCAGGCACTTTCTTTACCAGGCCCACCTTTGATGGTATCTGGCCACATTCACAAGGCCTGCCCTCAGCAGCCTCTGGTCACCCCTGGCCTGCATCCATTCTGACATCCAACTCCACACCAGCTACGTCTCTGCTGGCCACTTTCCCACCCTGGCTCCTTGCCACCACCAGCTCACTCTTCCAAGGGACTTTCTTTGGCCAGGACACATGGATCTGTTCTCAGTCTGCCATTCTTGTCCCCTCACTCCTCCCTTTTTATATGCCCTCTCTTCCTGCTTCCCATTTTTTCTTGCAGGGTCTTTCTCTCAGACTGACCACCAGGGCATTTTGGTGCTCATACAATTTTTAACTGTGTCACTACCTTACAATAAAGAAAAAGAAGTAAACCACAACTACCTAGCCTTCTGCTGTGTGATTCCATGTCCTGATTTATTTATTTATACTTTATGTTGGAAATTTGTCATCCAGTTTGAGCATGTGAAGAAATGGACATTTTTACAGGACATCCTGGCATGGAATGTCATATACACAGGTGAGGGCTTTTTTCCCACATCCCTGCAAGCTCACTGGTGATTTGGCCTCAGAAAGACCCCTCAACTTCTGAGGATGTGCTCCCCATGAAGTATGAATGAACTCAACTTTGATACATGCCCTCATTGTTGTCTCCACCAGACTGAACTGTCTTAAGGAAGCATGTCATCACCCACAAGCTCATCATTCCCCTAGTTCCTTCCAGCTGATGCATGTTCCTGGACTTTGCCTGAACTGGGGCGCCATACAAGGACTGACACTTCTCACAGTGTGGTCCCCAGGTCTGCAGCATCAGCACCCTGTGAACTTGTTAGAGATGCACATTCTCAGGCTGCTCCCTGAGCTGACAGCATCAGAGCTGGGCTGGGTGTTAACGCCCATCTAAAACCACTCTGATGCATGCAGGGTTTGGGGAATCACTGCCCCAGTTTGTCCTCACCCCCCCCCCATACCTTTCTCAACTCCTGCATAGGGGGAGTCATTCATGGGAGATGCATGAACTCATTTATTAGCCAAGGATTCTGCGAGCTGGTTGGGTACCTGCTAAGGCCCAGTGGTGGAGCATGGGGATGTGGCCATGAATTGGTGATGGTGCTCAAAGAGAACCTGGGATCTGTAGATGGACATAAGACTATGGGATGGATGCATTAAGGGACTGGCTCTGCTGGGGAAGCTCTTCTTGGGAGATTGAGCCTTGGGCTAACATGAATAACTGAATCTCTGATGGGCTTGCCCTCTCAGTGAGAATGAATGACCATGGCAACTTTCTAGTTGTCTCTTAGCTATGGAGATGCACAGCAATCCTGGTCTCTGAAGCCCAGGCACCTAGCTGGCAGCAGTTAGATATTGAACTTCCTACCGAAAAAGAACTGTTACTCACGGTTCATTCATTCACGAGTTATGCACCCCTGCCTGATGCTGGGAAGCTTGCTATCTACTGAGTTAAGGAGGCAAGTGGAAACAGACATAATCTCTGCCTTTCCTGAGACAAGAAACTGAGGCCTCTGCCATGGAGCTCGAACAGCTGAGACCTGTTGGATGGGATGTGCCTGGTGGTCCTGCATAGCACCCAGCAGACAAACCCAGTGCTGTTCCCTGGAGGGACCAGTGACAAGGGTGAAGAAAGGGAATTTCTGGTGTGAAGAGGTGGACCTGGCCACACTCTTCAGGGTGTTTTTCAGAGTTAACAGTTCTCTCAGTGGAGGATATAACACGGGCTGCTTGTCCAGACGGAAGGCACGCCTTTGAGACTTACAGTGAAGAACAGAGAGGCTGCTATGCAGAGCCAGGCAGGGAGCTTCCCCTGGGATGAGGGCACAGCAAGCAGGAGCTGGGAGCTGGGGACAGCTTGTGCCTGAGGACTGGGGTAGGGTAGGCTCTGTTTTTTGTGCTCCTGGTGGATCGGCTCATTAAAATCATCCTGTGGGCATCTGGAGATAGTGACTGTTGCTAGTTATTTCCTACTTCTCCCTGGGGTGATGTCAGCTGAGGCTCAGTTATTCCCAAAGTATGAAACCCAGTGCTTGGAGGGTTGGGGTGTAGGCATAATCAGCTTCTCAAGAAAGGGCAATAACAAGTCTTGGAAAGGCAGCAAGATGGCACTTTAGGAAAAAATAATATTTGCACAGAAAAGGTTTGTGCAAACCAAACCCTATTTCTGCAGTGGAAGTCTTGGGAAATGTTAGGGTGATGGTTCCCTCCCGTCTGTTCCCATGGATGGAGTGGGCAGTTTTCACATGCGGGTAGAATTAGGGATTCTGCACTGTACAGGTACCTGTTACTCTACACAGGGTAATTCCAGCCTGGGGACAGGGACAGTGTTAGAGAGAAATCCTAAAGGTATCACTTAGGCCAGGAAGTCCAAATGATATCTGGGGAGAGGGGCAAGCTCTTTTCACTAAAAATCCTTTGCCTAGCTTTCTCTAAACCAGACTCAAACCTTAACCTATTGCAAGCTGGTTAAATACCTTTGTTAACTCTTAAGCTTCCACAGACTCTTACTTTTGTCATTCATATACCTGCCGCTACCCCCCACCCCCAAACCAGAGCAAAAACACTTCAAGTGTATATCTTTAAGGATTCACTGCCACCCACAGCTCTTGCTGTAATTTCCAACCCAGAGAAAACTCTTAAAGTGAGCAGAGGGTTTATTACTAAACAAGTGACTATTTATAATTATGATACAAGATAAATGTGATAAACCCAGGTACATGACTATTATCCAAAACTGTCTTTCAGTCTCTGTTCACCTCACCACATGTCCAATCAGAGTTCAGCAACATGTATTCCAAACACAGGGCATACTTCTTTCCCTCCTTTGGCGTGTTCCAACTTTTTCCAAGCATGTAGTTGAAGGCATGATGTGTACTTCTTGTGGCGTTCCTTCTTAACTCCAGGCAGTAGAAAGATACAGGACCAACAGAAGGTCCATCTCTGGCCTCCTCACAGCCTCTCCAAAAGCATTGGAATCAAACTAAATAAGATGAACTCCAACATGGGGTTTAAATCTCCAACTCCTTAGACTCCCTTTAGCATACACACATGGCCTATGCATGCTGAACCATGAGTTCACCAGCCTGGTATGACCAGGCCATGGCAACTTGGATATGTGGCCCAGACTCATATTCTCCTTCTCACCCAAAATGGATGATTCCCAAAATGGCTCATCTGTCTCTTTGTCCTAAACTCTTTTTATATCATCCTTCTCTTCTTCTTCCCAATGAAACAGGACTTAGGAGAGAATCCTGTCAATCAGCTCACATCACAAAAACTTTGTGTACCCAGGGGGTACCTGCCAACATAAGTACCTGTAGTAAAGAAACTAGCTTCCCTGCCTTCCAAGCCCCCAAAAGGTGGTTTGTCACTTTAATATCTACACTCCAGAAATCAGCCAAGTGTATGCAGAGGTCCATCCTATAAGGGAGTTCTGACACAGAGCCAGTCAACTCTTTCTGGAGTGTAGATATTAAAGGGCAGTAACCACTACCATTGTCTAAAAGATTCCAATTAATGTGATCATGACCACTCAGGGGGCACATTTCTTCTGTGGTGAGGCAGGATAAAATCCAGTGACGTGTGACAGTGAAGGCATGCCACACACCAGCTTTTGTTATTTCAAAGTGCTTTTGTGTTCTGTTTTTAACTGGAAGTTCCTTGCTTGGTTAATGTGGCCTGGTCTCCCTAGAAGCCTCTGCTGTGAGTTCTGTGTTCTGCATGGAGCTCTGTGTTCTGGATGTAACTCTTTTGCTTGAACTCTTCCTATGTCCTGACCCTCCCTGACTGCTGACCTTGAGCTGGCTGCACATGGAGGCACAGGGTAGCTGGGTCAGATGCCTGGGGACAGCCATTTTGCCCAAACAAGCCCCCAGATGACTACTCTCCCCAGTGAAGCTCCTGCCTGCTACAACTGCTCTGAGTGTAGATGTGAAGTTCATTAAGAGAGACTGATCTGCATCTATGTTTAAGCACGGCTGTGCCAGAATATGAAGGCAAAGTGGGGGTATGTTAGTCTAGGTGGATTTGCTTTCTGAAAGCTCAGACATTTCCAATGTTTGCATATAATCTGCTGCCTTAGTTCATTGTTTATATTTTAAAAATTTGACCCACTTTTACATAAAAAAAGCAAAAACAAACAAACAAACAAAAACCAAACCAACATCACCACTATTCTTATTCTAGCAAGTTTCTTTTTTGAAAAAAAAAAAAATCAATATTTTCCCTTGCACAGCTCATATCCTTGGGGATGAACTACAGGAATCATTGTTAAATTGCTATAGTCTGACTGTGTGATAGAAAAAGTCAATATTTTTTTCTAGAAAGAAAACTTTCTGCTTTTCTCTTGGGAGACGAGAATATAGTAGGGTAAATTACTGCATTTTGTGCCCAAGTGATTGTAGAAGGTGATTCTACTGGTTGAATGGGACTGTTCCTCACATGCTATACTTCTTTTCTCTTACTTCTTACACTCTCAACTTGGAAAAGGGCTTCACTTGGTCCACATCACTTGTTTATTCCAGTACGGGCTGTCCTAGCGTCTAAACTTAGCAATGTAGGAAGCCAACTCCAGTACTTGTCTTCAAAGAATTCAGATCTAAAATGTACTAGTCAGGAGAAGTTCAGTGATGCTACAGTAACAGAGCCTCCCAATTACCAGTTCTTAGACCACCAGAAGTTAGTTCCTGCCCATACTATTTGTCCACTGTAGGTGGATAAGTCCGTGTTCATTATGGAAAGCAGTATGGAGGATCCTTAAACAATGGAAAATGGAATTACTATTTGATCCAGCAATCCCACTTCTGGGAGTCTAACCAAAGAATACCAAAACACTAATTCAAAAAGACACCTGACTCAAATATTTTTTTATAGCACTATTTACAATAGCATATGGAAACAATCCAGATGCCACAAAGCTGATGAATGGTATATGTACAAAATGGAATATTATTCTGCAATCAACACTGACAAATAGGATGCATCTGTGATAGCATGGTAGACCTAGAGAGAATCATATTAGCAGAAGTAAGTCAGAAAGAAAAAAGACAGAGAACATATGGTCTCACCTATAGATGGGATATAGGAATAACAAACAAAAGGTCAAGAAAAAGTCAAAACAAGCTAACAACAGAACTAGAGCAAGCAGCTAAGGAAGGGGAGGGGGAAAGAGGGAGTGAGAAATCAGGGAAGTAAGGAACACAAGAAGATCAAGATGAAGGTTCATGGGTGATAAGATAGAGGGAGAACCCTGGGGGAATACAATGATGTAACAGTATATATATACACAAATATCATAAATATGTAAACAACAAAATGATTAATAATAAAGGAAAATTAAAAAAAAAGAAATACTCAGCGATCCAAACCCAAAGGAGTATCCATTCCAAAACTGGCCTTCATCCACTGAGGAGATAGAGATGGTGCAAGGTGAGTTGTGCCTCACTCTTAAAGTTTTGCTTTAAGAGACAAACATAACATCTGTTTACATTTCACCACACAGGATAAGGCACACCATATACCTGCTTTCTAGATGCGCAGAAGGAGAGACTGGAATGTCTGTGAACAGGTGTAATGGCCACCATGACCATCAAGGCAACACATTGGGAGATTGGAAAGGCTCTGAGAAGCCTTCCTTTCTGTACTTCTTCGAAGGGAGATACCTCTTCTGCAAGGTGTTGAGCTGTCTCCATGCTCAGACACTGCTGTAGCCTTCTGGTCGGGGCACCTCATCACTCACAAAGGTCACCATTATGGTGTTGGAGTAAAGCTTCTTTGAGCCTGAATGTGTTGGAATTGGTCACTGTGTGACCATGTCACTCATTTTGTTGACTTTCTGTTTCTCCCTTTTATAAAATGGGAACAATATTTGCAAGTGGAATTGAGGAGACAGTGAAATAATAAAATAAGGTCTATAAGGCCCTAGATGGTTGGACACATAATCAAAGACAAAGACTTTCTCTTGTTCCTATGTAGCTTCTGTAAGGCGGAAAGTGGAAATGTACATAAAGTATGTGATAAATATACTACAAACAAAAACTTTAATCTGGAAATATCATTTTTGGCATTTACTCGAATCCTTTCAATCCTGGAGTTCTCTCACTGGAGCTAATTATAGATCAATTAAAAAGCTGTTAAGTAATCTAGGCACCATTGAAAAATATACCAATGTTTGGACAAAAGTGTACATGGAAAGTTTTGAAAGTCCAGTGGCATGACATAGCTGAATATTTATAAGTTCTTCCATCATATCAAGCACACATTTATTTTAAAATAGGTAGACTTTAATTTTTATCTCTCCTTTTAATTTATTGCCTGAAATGTACCACATTCCCATCCTTTGCTCTGGTTTATTCCTCAAGGGGCTGGTATGTACCCAGTCATAGCATTCATCACATGGTATTGCCTACAACTTTAAGTAACTTGAGGCCATTTTTTTTGAGAACTGCTGTATCCATATTGCCTTTGGAATGAATCAATGGGTAACAGACAAAATATCCACTATAGAGTCTAGCATTTGGTAAGTTTCACAAATAGTCACTTTCTTGGGTAACCTTGGAGGGCAACTGGACCTCCAGTTCTTACTGTTAAGCTCAATATGCTAAATGAAACTCAGAAACACATTGCTCGTCAATGCCCTTTGTAAAATATTATCATCATTTCAGACAAATGGCTCAGAGGAACTTTGGCTAGTCTCTGTGAGTTATGATTGTCTAGCAAAGCAATGGCTATTTGAAGAATAGCTAAAGGCATTCAAGAGCAGTGGGTAAGCAGAAATGACAATGGTGTCAAGAGTGTGTCACAGAGGAAGAGTAAAATATCTTTATGATTTCAAAAATATGTATACATCTATATCAATTGTACTGCTTCCCTTCAAAAATGCTTTGCTGAATGAACACAAATTTTTACAATTTTGTAGTTAGTTGTACAATGAATCTGAAGAACTACTTTGAAAAATTGGCACTTTGAAAAGAAATAGAATACAAACTTACCTCAATGAATTATCAGATGCCATATTGTTAGCAAAGGGTGATAAGACTGAGTAGAACCCTCTCATTTCCCAAACTGGGTCCCAGGGAGGTTACAAAAATTCAAATTTGGAAATATCAATTTCAGCATTAATTCAGATCCCCCCAGTCCTATCATGCCCTCTGAAGCTGAGTAATGACCCAAGACAGTTAGTTGATATTATATGTGAAGAGTAGCTTTGCTGAATATGAATAAATCCACTTCTAAAAACCACATCCAACTGACCTGCGTCTGTGACAGCAATAAAATGAATATTAGCTACACTGTGGAAATCCCCATCTAGAACTGCTGCCTGCCTTCTTCCTTATATAATAGGCCCTTGAATAATATCCTTTTGCTAAAATGTTGATGAGAAAAACAATGGATTTCTGGTTGAGGCCAGAAATAGAGTTTGTATAGAGTTTGTGTGTCCTTCACATTTTCGAATGTGTTTCAATCTCCCTCCTTCCAAATGATACAGGGTTGTAAGTGACACAGTTTAAAAAATTGTGTTGGCACCAGAGTGCCCTGGTGGACCGAGTCTGAAAGACCCTGCAAGAAGAACTGAGAAGCCCCAAAAGGCAGATAAAAGGAAGGAGCAAGAATAGGAAGAAAAAAGAAAGGAAAAGGCGAGAGAAGAAAATGGTAGACTGAGAGAACAGGCCCATGTGGGCTGGCCAGGGGAAGCCCCCTGGAAGAGAGTTCTGGAGGTGGCAAGAAGCCATGGTGACCGTCAGAAGAGTAGCTGGTGTGAACAGTGTGGCACTGCAGCAAGGTGGCATAGTGAGCTGGTACCTGGAGATGGCCAGGGATTTGGAAAGCTGACTTGTGCATCAGCAATTGTGGAAGAAGTTTGAAGAGCCTTGGAGAAGTGGAGCAGCTCAGAACACTGGAGAAGAAGCAAAGAGAAGATGATGGAGAAAGACTGGACTTTGTAGTGCCTGCCTTAGCTTTAGAGGGGCAAAGGGAATCATCTTGGACATGTGTCTTTGGGACTGAAAATGGTGACTGGAGTCAGATAACTGGCCATTTGTGGCTGTGAGAACTTTTTGTCTTCCTGGTTAATTTTCTTTTGTTAATACAATTCCTTGTTGAACTGCATTTGAGTAACAACTGCTACACGCAGGTGAGGGAACCTGGGAAGGAGAAACTGCTTTTTAAGAGGTTCCCCCCCCCACCGTGGCTTGTTGGGTAGATCCTTCTGCCCCTTTCGACCTGATTTCACAAATATGTGAATGAAATTCATTGGCATGTGGCAGTTGTCCCCATTGTGAGGTTATTATACGGCATGGATACCAGTGTCATTGTTTGATTTTAATTTTATTCCTCTGTATTTTGACCTTTTATTTTATTTCATTATTGTAGTTCTCATTTTTCTGGAATTTAACTTTGATTATGAAAGTGTTAATGGTTTCTACATAACTAAAAAAGTCTCTATGTTGCCAGTTCTTGACCTATACCTTGAATGGAGTTTCAAAATAGTTTCTTTTTGTAACTCTTAAGACAACTCTTAGCAGTTAATTTTTTTTCTGATGAGAAGTCCAATGCCAGCTTGATTCTTGTTTCTTCGTAAGCAAGCATTTTATTCACCTTGCTAAAAATTCTTACGATAACATTGTTATCTGGGCATTCTGAGATTTCTTTATAGTCTCCAATTTACTCTATTTAGGATTCAGTGGAATCTTTTAATCAAAGTTAGTATTTCTTTAGTTATTTTAAGTTAAATTTTGGTTAATTTACTCTTCTCCATTTTAGAAAGAAGTGGCCGTTAAATGTTATGTGCAGATCCTCTGTGTTGCCCTATTTCCACTCAGATTTCCATTATCTTTTAAAATAATTCCTAGAGCTTTCTTTAAGACTATATGTTAGTCCTATTTTTGTTATGTTCAGCCATGATGCTTTTAATTTCTAAGAATTTCTAAGTTCCTGAAGATTCCTATTTTTATCTTATGGATTCAATAAATGAGGATTTTTTTCCTGGGGTAGTCAGAGTCCCTTCTCATTCCTGACATCTTTCTTCCTTTGGGGTCAAATATTGTATTTGTTCCTCAAGCTTTTACTCTTTCCTGCTGTTTTGTTTAATTATCCACAGGATGAAAAGTGTAGAGTCAGCTCACTTGGTTTTCCCAGGATAACCAGCACTTCTGTGTGACCAAAGACCAGCTTCTCTTGGGTTCCATTGGCTGGGAGCAGGTACATCAGAATGCAGGTGGACATCCTTTCATTCCTACGCCTTGGGTCTTTCCAGTGGAGACCCATCACCCACCCTAGGATCCTGATTCCCCTGGTTTCTCATGCATCTTCAGGACCAGAGTATGTGCTCTGGTTTTAGCCTGGAGGAGCCATGAACATGGCTTCCAGAGGGCTAGAAACTGATTGGCAGATTGGAGGAAGGCACCGCCCATTTCCCAATATACTCTTCTGTTTCTGATGTTTCTCCATCTTGGTAAAATTGACTCTACCCTCTCCTCCACTCATCTTTTGTACTTATTATGGCAGATGTCAACTTCTGCTGTAAATTCCTTCGTCATACCAATTTAACTGATCTAATTCTATCTCCCAGGGTTTTTTCAACAATGATTATTTTGCTTACTATTTCACTCTAATTTTCTTAACATAGTTCAGGTTTTATTTTCTTTCATATACCTATTCTGTAATTTAAGTGAAAGTGTTCAGGAGGAAAATGTAAATGAGTATTAAGGGTATACAGTGGAGCCCAGAAACCTTTTTAGTTCATCCTTAACAGTTTAGGTAAGACTAAAATAAGTATCTCCAGAGCTTATGACTAAGAAAATGGGAAAGAGGGAAAAGAGTTTCAATGACTACTGTTATCAAAGACAATTCCCACATTCATATAATGGGGGATAGTAGCAATACCTCACTCAAAAGGTTGCAGGAGGGTTAAAAGAAGATCCCAGGCCTGACACATTGTAAAATATTCAACAAACATTCACTCGATGATGTTAAATATCTCCCATCTTTGAATTCTTTTCCCCCTTTCATAGATTCCTGGAGTTGAACTTGTCAAGTTCAACTTGTGCAGTTCAGCCCTGTAGGTGCAACTCACTGCAATGTAGATGAGTCAGATGCAGTTGGGTGGGAGAGTTAGGTTCATATACCCCTCCTACAAGGCTCATGCTCTTTTTATCGGCTTCTCCCTGCAGTTCCACGAAGGTCCATGCTGCCCAGTTCACCACACTGGACTAATTTAGTTCAGGCTGACATTCAACACACATGACTTCTGTTTTCTGCTATAAATCTCCAGACATTTTATGGACCAATAATGGCCACCATGTACATGGACTGTTCTGCTAGCTACTTGGTAATTACCACTGACCTCTTTCCAGGACCCTTCTCCATAAAGAGGCCACCTCTTGGGGGGTAGTCCAGCCATCCCCTTTCCTCCACGGCTGTAGGTGGAACAACCAAGTTCTTAATTAGCCAGCCTACCCAGGGAAGCCTTGGTGTCAGATTTCCAGGTCAACATTTGATGGAGGGGTAATCAGGGGAGGTGATGCATGCACTTTGATTAAAGAGCTGTGATGAATCAAGATAAAATTGACATTTAATTTCTTTCAGACAAAACTAATCTTGCAGCCCAAACTTAAAGGTGAATTGTCTTCACTTCTGGTTTGTGGGGCAGGAGAATTTATCCATGTTGGAAATGGTAACCCTGAAAAAAAAAACCTAGTATAGATTTGTTCTCAAATAAGTGGTATTTAATAGAACATGGGCTCCTGGGATGACTTTGTGGAATAACCATTCCTTCCCAATTTTTTATTCTAACAGAATAAAAAAAGAAATATCTCAGCTCTCAAGAACATTTGACAAGCCCAGGAAAGGGTGCTCACAGCCAGAGAGCCCATCTCTTGGGGTGCCCATGACTGAGGCTACTCACTCACAGCCCTGCCCACCTCTCTCCATTAGCCATTGAGGACATCACTCTTTGTGATCCAAACAGCAATCCTAAAAACACCCCCAAACCAAGCCAAAACAGGAGTTCCCCAGGCAGATAGAACATGGAATAACAATGTGCTTTGAAAAATCACCACAAAATGTGTGATTTTTTTCCTAATTAAACTGACATTCTTCTCCAAAAAAAAAAAGTAGAGGAAATAGTTTCAAGTGATAATTGTCTTTTCTTTGATTGTCAAAAGTGAAATAAATAATAGGAAAACAGTAGCTCACTATTTGCTAAACTAGAATGGTATTAATTATTCACACAACTCTTCTATCTCCCTGTCTCTCTCTCTCAGTCTCCCTTTCTCTCAGAATCTCTCTCTCTCTCTTTTTTGAGACTAGGTCTCGCTATTTTTGCCTATGGAACCGCAGGCTCTCGTTGCCCGGGGTACCACAGACTCAAGCAATCCCCAGCCTCAGCTTCCCAGGTAGCTGGGATTACAGGTGCGCGCCACCACACCCAGCTATTTTTTTTGGAACTAGGTCTCGCTACGGGCCCCAGGCGGGACTCGAACCGCGATCCCTAGCCCCGGCCACTTCATAGGCTGAAGCTTATAGGCACAAGCCACTGTGCCGGGCCCAGAATCTCTCGCTCTCTCCCCATCTCTGTCTCTCTATCCCTCTTTCTCTCTGAGTCTCTGTCTCTCTATCTTTCATACACACACACACACACACACACACACACACACACACACACACACACACACACACACACACACACACTCGATCTGTTTATCTGTCTCCCCACCCACCCACTACCCATCCTCTGGGACTGTCTGGTGTCCTGATGCTCCGGAAGCTGCTGCTCTGCTCCCGGCCAGAGAGGGCGTCCATCTCTTTCTGGAGAAGTAGCAGCCTCTTAGCAGTAGGTGGGAGTAGAGCCGCACAGATGGAGTGCAGGGCAGCCAGGCCTGGCGTTGCTCTCAGCTCCTTCCCAAAGGACAGACAAACCCAGCCCTCAAGATTAGGTGGGCTTTCAAATCCCTGTCAACTGGGATCCGGGAGTGAGGCAACCAAATGTCCTGCCAAGCTTCACGTTCTTTTGGCTGTGCTTCAATTTGGTGAGATGATAAAGTTATTACTTTGCGTTTTAGGTCTCACTCTCCTACAAGAGTGTTTTTTGTTTTGTTTTGTTTTGTTTGTTTGAGGCTAGGTCTCGCTATTTTTGCCTGTGGAACCGCAGGCTCATGTTGCTGGGGGTACCACAGATTCAAGTAATTCCCAGCCTCAGCTTCCCAGGTAGCTGGGATTACAGGCGTGCACTACCATGCCCAGCTATTTTTGGGGGGAACTAGGTCTCGCTAGGTTTCCCGGAGCGGGACTCCAACTGCAATCCCTAGCCCCAGCCACTTCATAGGCTGAAGCTTACAGGCGCCACCACAGTGCCTGGCTTTCTCCTACAGAGTGTTCTTTCTGTATCCTCCTGTGCTCTTCCTTTCTGTCTCTGCGATTCTTTTTGCAGTTTCCTTTTTTTGCAGATTCCACAGCCCTTTTCTAATGAGCTGTAACATTTTATCTTATTTTTAAATGTTTACATTATGTTATTTTCATACAACATTGGTCACATCTCCATCCTTATTATTCCCCAGAGGTATGACCCTCCCATCAATAATGCACCCCTATGCCACCATCCTGCATCTCCTTTCCCCTTTCCCCTTTGCCCTTTGCCCTTTCCCGGCTCTGGTCACTCCAACTCCTCTCAACTCTTCTCATCCCTCCAAGTCGTGCATGGATGCTTGGCCCACTGGTCTCTTCCTTTTCTTTTCTGGAGTAATATTTTCTTCCTAGGTGAGGGACTGCGCTCCTGGGATGCAGCAGATCAGGTTGCTCAGATCTCCAGGACTAAATTTGAGAAGGGCAGCCAGGCAGAGCACATCAGGAACCTCACACACACCAGGTGTGTGACGTGGTTCTCCAGGCTCCTTTGTTTTGTGCTGCCTATGGTGGAGGAGATGGTCTCCTTGTTTCCAGACCTGTGTGTGAACTATAAAATTTTAAAACTCACTGTGGATGTCTTGTGGGCTGTCTGACTGCACTCTCTCTCCATGGCATGAAAGGAAAGGCATGTCATAAAATTTCTAGCACAAAGTGTTCATTTTCTTTGGAAGGAAGTCAGGTACAGTTTAAAGGATTAATCTGGTATTAATTAAACTGTAACCTTGTCTAGATATGACATCATAGTTGCAGGTAAAAAGTATTCAGAAACTTAAATGCAAGATATGAACACTGGCTTCAGCTTCCGGCATAGTTGTTAGCATCAGTGAGCAAAATTATGAATTTATGTTCTAGTACAATTAATATTGGAATGAATTTAGGTTCTAGTACAATTAATATTGGAAATTCCATTTCTCAGTTACTTTTTTCCTGTTTATTTAAGCAGCAACATTTGTGGGCAACATGGTCGAGTTTCCAGGCACACGAAGTCAGCCTCTGTATCTACAAAAGGATCTTCTGGCTTCCATCCACCTCTGGACAATTAGCCCCTCTAGCTGAGTCACCCTCTCCTCTTCTCCCTTCCCTTCTGGTAATCACGCTTGTCCTTAAATCCAAAGAATTTTGTTGTTTGTTTTTCAGATATGTTTCTTTCTCTTCCACATGGCAGGGACATCGAGCAGTATTTGTTCTTCTCCATCTGATGATCTTCATTTCCCCCAGGATCATCTCTTCTAGGTACATTCATTTTGTTGCAAGTAGCAGGGCAAATTGGTGAGAAGAAAATCGATCAATTGACCAATTCATTTTTCCGTTCTCACACCGCCCTTCCCTCACCTGCACCTACTCTACGATATCTGTCGTGTATTTGTCTACTCAGACGGGCTGTTTTGGAAGTGCTTTCTGATTTACTTAAATGGAATGGCTGCGATTGCCCGCAGTCAGTTTCTTTTTCTAGGAGCTATTGTGCTCTTGGCATCTGTTCCGGGTCTAGTCTCTGAGGATCTCAGGCTCTTGTTTCCAGTTACTCAGAGGCATCTGCCCATTCCATCATGCTTTCTGTCCCCCCCAAGAGTGGACACAAGTCTGCCTGTCACTATCTCCTCTCTGCTGCACTGAGATGGACATGTCCAGCTAGGTCCCAGGATGTTAGCAGAGTTAATCGGGTGCTTCTCCAAAATGGTTGCTCCACATTCCCTCCTGACCAGCAGCGCCTGATACAGTCTTTGTGAATCCCTGACGGGGTTGTCGAGAGAACAGAGTTCTCTCCACTTACTCAGCTGTTCTTTTTCATTCCTTGTTAGAGCTTCACTGTTTTCTTCATAGAAATGTTGTGTATTCTTTCAGTAAAGTCTTATATATGTTACACATTTTTGAAGTTATTGTAACTTTTACAGTTTCATTTTCCAGTTGCATATTGGTAAGGGTAGCAAATGCCATGAAAGTTTTTTTTTTTTAATTTTTTGAGTGATTTTGTGTTTGGCAAGCTTTCTGAACAGTCTAGGTATTATAATAGCTTGCCTGGGATTCTGTTGTATTTTATTGGTAAGGAACATATTGTCTGCAAATAACAACGGTGTCTTGCTTTACCCGGATATCTACTACTTGTGTATTATTCACAGATTTCTCAACTGTTGAAATATCCTTACAGTTCTGGAAGAGATGTTGTTTATGGTGATATAGCAAAGCAAGAAAGATCCTGAGGTTCACACCAGTAAAATTTTCTCACATATTGTGTTAGTTTATTTTGCAACTTATAGATTTATATTTATTTACATATATTTATTTTCTTATGGTTTCAGTCAACAGAATTTTTTGTTGTTCTTCTCTGTATCATATCAGGCCTTTGACTAGATACTGGACATAAGCTTTTCATGTCACCACATGGAGTCTTTCTGTGAGACAGTTGACCCTCAGGAGTTATGGTCCACTGGTATTGGGATCCGTTAAATGAGGAGGAGCAGGTCAGCCTCCTGTGGCTTTTGTCACGGTCACAACAGGAACATTTCCACTTGACTGCTAGCTCGGTGCAGGTTTTTTTTTTTTTTTAATTTATTTATCATTATTTATTAAACATTTTGTTGTTTACATGTTTATGTATGTATATATATGTGTGTGTGTGTGTGTATGTGTGTGTAAAATATCACTGCATTCCCTGGGGTTCTCCTTCCACCCTATTGCCTGTGAACCTTCATCTTGGTCCTCGTGTGCTCCTCCCTTCCCTGATTTCTCCTCTTCCCTCCGCCCTTCCCTAGCTGCTTACCCCAGTTCCGTTGTTACCTTATTTGGAATTTTTCTTGACTTTTGTTTGTTATTCCTATATTCTATCTATGGGTGAGACCATATGGTTTCTGACTTTTTCTTTCTGACTTACTTTTGCTGGTGTGATTCCCTCTAGGTCCATCCATGTCATCACAAGTGTGTCATGTTTGTTGGTTTTGATTGCAAAATAATATTCCATTGCATTGGGTGCTATTTTCAGATACAAAGCAAGTGACTTGGGAGGTAGGAGCTGGATGTGTCTGGCTCAGTGCATCTGTCTGGCTTTCTATCCAATGTGGTAGCTGCTATTGGATCAATCCTCTGCTGCATTCCTTCAGAAGACTTGAAAAGTACCATGAGCGGGTTGCTTATTGCTTAGTCATATTGACACAATTTTGGATCAGGTTTAGCAGCATCCTTTGACAGAATAAGTGCCTTTAGATCCCACCTGAAAATATAAAAACTTTGGAAATATAACTCATTCTCAGTCAATTATTTTTCTCCTGGGAAATCATCTAAACTTTGTCCATGTTGTGTACTCAGAGGAGGAGCAGATGCTTCCTGAGGAATGTTCTAGCTTGGACAATGAGCAATGAACTGTCAGTACAGCTGTAGTCACTGGGTGTGCACACAGGGTGTAGGGTCACCGTCATCTCCATCCTGAAAACAGGTTTGGGGGAAGTAACAACTTGGGATCCTGGGGTGAACTAATTGGATTCTCTAAGTTCTCTTCTCACCTAATTGGATGTGTAAATGACACGTCTGCACAGCGGCTCTGTCTGTGTTCCTCCCTCCGCATTTGCATGCAGTAAGCGTGCGCATGTGGGTGAACCTGCAGAAAAGTCCGCAGGCTTTTTTTCCCCACAGTGAAATTTCTCCCACTCCCACAACAAGAGGAAAAATGGTTCCTCAACCGTGGTGATGACACGGCTGTGCAGTTTTCTGGTAGACATGGAGCAGTGTGCACGAAAGGGAGTGGATTGGGCGGCTTCTGCTGTGCGTGGAAAATCTCCCTGTAGTCCAGAATCCTTTGCAGGATTAGCCTCTCAACCAGTATAACTACCTCTCTCCATAGGGGTGCAACTAAAGTCCTGGAAAAATTTGGCTTTGTAATCTGTGCTGGTTCTTTGACATTCTCTCATGGTCACTGCTTAGAAAGACCTGGTGGATGAAGATGGGGACACCAACAGAGGTTTCTTGGAGAAGTTACTTTATATTTGAATCTTCTAAGAGAAACCAAGACTATCCTAATGGAGATGAGGTCAGGGATCTTCCACAGCTGAGAGGTACAATAACTCATCTGGGGAGGTAAGAGTAATAGATCCTGCAGATCATGAAGCAGATGTAAGAAAATGGGACAGATGGACCACAACTTTCCACTCAGATTGCCTTAGGACATTGCCTTAGGACACCAGGAGAGTGTTTTAAACCCTGCCTTCCAACACTTCTTTGCCTTGACTTTCTTGTCCATCAACCTGCTTGCGTGGCTTCCTCTTCCAAGTAGGTCAACATCAGGTCAGTTCCCCAAGAGTAAAAACCAGGCTTCTACACTTGGGCATTTTTAATGTTTGAGGTTAGAATCTTCCTCTTTCATCTCTCACAATCAGAGTCGTAAAGGAAACTAATAAAGAAACAGATACCTTTGTGACCCCTAGGTTAGCAGCTGATTCAAGGTCTAGGGCTAGAGCAGTGCAAGTTGCTGTGCTTCAGTAACATTCCTGAACCCTGCACTGTGAGTCATTGTGATGGTGTCACACTGGAATCAGAAATTGGCTTAACACCTTTGAATTCTATACTAGTGCAAGTGTTCTATTTACGCATGCAGAGTGTATATGGCTTAGATTTGTGATGATGAAAATTGATGGGTTGTGCCTATGTGGTTTTTTATGGTCTGTAAAGTGTGATAATCTGATGGAAAGAACACTGGCTTACAAAGAACGTGCGGTTCTTGAGAGAGTATGGACCAAAATAAACCACTGTGTTGTGAAGACCTACTAAAAACAGGCATGATTGCATTCAGTGCTTACTGCAGTCATGTGATGAATGTGTTATCTTTTCTAGTTTCTGGCTATGGAAACTGGAGCAAAGGGATTTGCTTCAAATTTGACTAGAATAATCACACTGTCTGACTCCAGGGTGCACACTCTTTCTATTGCACTAAACACCGCAATATGGTGTTTATTAATTTTTTCATTCTAATGTGTCATGGACCAATTCTAAAGTTATACATTGATGGTCCTTGAGGGTCAAGATTCAGTCTGATTCAGAAAACAAGTTCAGAATCTGTCATCTGGTGGCTGGGGCTACTTGCTGGATGTTTTCAAGGATGGAAGAGGGAGGAAAGGAGAAAGTGGGAGAAAAGGAGAGGAAGAGACAGAGTGGTTAGGAAAGAAGGAGGGAGAGTAAAAGGGCCAGATGCCAGACAAGAGAGGGGGATTTTATTAAAATTTTATTATTTTATTAAAATAAAAAGGCACAAGCTTTAAGAAGACCACTGTTACTGAGCGCAGAATATTGGGAAAGACTTCTCTCTGGATGCTGAACCTGAATCAGGTGCCTGGCTTCACCTAGGAGTCAACCCATCAGGATCCTTGCTTGCAGTCAGGATGGAGTAGCATGGCCCCGGGCTTACATCCTCAACTGGAGCAAATGAAATAAATGTACAAAATATATGAGATAATTGTTTTCAAGACCAAGACATCAGGCAATGAGGGAGAGCAATCTATGGCAGAAGGGAGACATATCAGGTGAATATTATGATCACCCTGAGCCTTTTGCTTGGAGTGTCTAGGTGGCTATGCAGGGAGGGACAATCCAGAGAGTTCCAGAAGCCTTCCTGAGCTGAGGAGATGAAGGTGGTTCCCAGAGATGTCAAGGCATCTAGAGTTCACAGGCAGACTACTAGACATGAGAAAGCATGAGAGAGAGAGAGAGAGAGAGGAGAGAGTGAAAAAGAGATATCTGAGAAAGAGACTCAGATTCAGAGAAAGAGGAACACAGACACAGAGATAGGGAGAGAAAGAGACTCTGAGAGAGACTCTGAGGCAGAGGGAGAGACTCAGAGAGAAAGAGAGAGATGGAGAGATATTGGGAGGGGGTGGAGAGAGAGAGAGAGAGAGAGAGAGAGAGAGAGAGAGACTGGTCTGATCTCTGTAGTGAGTCCTCCTTGAGTTTTCAGTTTTTGTTGAGGAAATAACTTGAAACTTTAGAAATAGACCAGAAAGGATTTGAGCAAATAATTCTAAGACATCTATAAGGCCCAGAACAGTTTCCATATCAGCAGACAGATTGGAAACCCTCATAATTCATTGGGCATAAAGTCAGTATTGAGAAGCATATTTTGCTACTAGTATGGAAAAATCAGCCCTAAATGAAAAGCTTTGTTTACAGATGAAAAATAAGTCATGAAATGATTAGACTATTTTTAAGTAACAGCTACATACCAGACCAGAGTTCAAGAATATTTATAAAACCCCCAAAATATCCAGCACTCAACATACTAAAATTTACAATGTCTGGAATTCACTGAAAAATCACCAGTTATACAAAGAAGCAGGAAAATAAAACTAAAATAAAAAATGCTATCAAAACTGATACAGAACTAACACTAGGATAGAAGTACTAAACAGAATCTTTAAACTATTATAACTATAGTATGAGTTTAAGAAGCTAGAAAAAAAGACCAAACTTCCCTCATCCTGGGAAGGATCTTTACTACATCAAAACTTAGAACAGAAGCTGTGTGATATATCTCCCAGTGGGTTAAATTATCCTTTAGTCAAATTTTCTGTAGGATATTTTGTTTGACAGACATAGCATTGAATGATTTGTTTATTAGAAAGCTTTTAGATAGGCTCTGTGATATGCCCCAATCTCACCATTCCCTATTGTACTATACTGACTTACACTGACTGATATTTATTTGCCTTTAACTGTATCATGGCGGTATTAACAATGGTTGGACAAAACCTTCTGGGATACCCAGATGGAGCTAAGACAAGTAAAACTATTGGCAAGCGACAATATTCTAATTGGGGAATGTAACGATTTAATGACTTTCTATCTACTGTGTAGGATCTGTATTTTAAGTACAGTGGGAATTTAGAAAGCAATCATGTAGTATGGCAAGTGAAATATGCTAGGAAAGTACCATAAAGTGGTACTTTAGTTTTTCACTGGGCATCTAGGAAATGTTTTGTAAAGGGTGAGAGTGAGTTTGGGACTTATTTGTACACATATGTTGCAAAAATGAATATTTTGCTGCTCTTTACTGGGTTTTAAGCAAAAAGGGTGACAAGAACAAGGTAGAAAGGTAAGAGTGATAGCAATGAGTGGGAGAATTAGAGGAAATCAAGGTCAAAGACAGTGTTCTCCATGCGGAAGTCTTTCCTTGGTTAATGCAGAATGAAAATGAAGATGGGAGTCCTTTTTTTTTGGGGGGGGGGCTTGGTTGGGGACAGCAGACCTGAGCAGGCATTTCAAGATGGTCATGAATTGAGCAAGCTCTCAGGACCACGAAGCAAGTGACCTGTGAATAATTAGATCAGGAAGCCTGGGGGATTTAACTGGGTGGGCCTGTTCTATGTCCATAAATTCCCCCTTTGCCCAATCTCTGACAGTGCTTGCTCTTTCTAGAAGGTTCAGGCTCCCAGGGTAACTTATTCTTCCACCCTGGTTCTTCCAGCCAACTCATAAACTGTGATCTTTACTATCTGACACTTTGGTGATCTCAACAGTTCTATCTCAATGCCAGTTATTTCTTTCAGGGCAGCAGTAAAATCTCTGCATAAGAGGACTATTTCAACAGGCCACCCGGTGAGATATTTATAGTTTAAAGCAATTGTTCATCCCATTAAAAAAAAAAGTGTTGGATATTCCCATACAAGCACATCAAACACTGATGAGTTGGAGGAACGGTTCCAAGGTGCTTTACAAACTCACTTCTGCGTAATCACGGAGAGAAAAGTGGAAGTGCTGTCGCATTTACAAAGCAGTGCTGACACCAGGCATATTTGAACACCATGAGCTATGGGATCGCTGGGGACAGAGCGTGAGTTTAGTTAATAATGAATGGCATATCCCATAAAATACCATTACACAGTGTTCAGGGCCCAAGAATGATGACATAATTATTAGGAGACTGGGAGATTAAGATATAATTTAAAAAAACATGACAGGGGAGGGTGTAATTGGGGAGACAAAATACACAGGAAGTTTGTAATTTACATGTCAAAATACCTTTTTCATGTTTTGATTGGATTAGACGCTGCCTTTCCACTCCATTTATCCTGGCTTCAATTAGAGCCCAACGGAATGACACCTCCCGTCCATATCCCTGACACACGCTACTCACAGTCACTTTCTAATTCTAGCTGACAGCAAGGGGGAAAGGGAGACTCAGTTTTGCCTTTATCATGCACGTTTTACTTAACCTCTAATTTTTTCTAAATGACTGTCACTGTGGTTGGGTTCATGTGGCTTTGTGTGAGGGCTGCAGCCACCAGGCTCCAAAGCTGATCCAGTCATAACTTGGCGAGCTTGTGGGGAGCCATTAAAACAAGGAGGGCAAGGCGGAGGCGATGCCTGGGGGGAGCAGGTGACACCAAAAGGGTATTCCCCCACCTTGTCAAGCACAACCTCTCCAAAGCAGAGGGCATGGGGACATAGTGTTCTGATTTGCCTCTGTTCCTTTCTGCCTGTTACCTGGGATCTCCCTGCTTGTAGCCCTTGGGGGAACATCCTCAGATTTTCATCCCTGCAACCTCCTTTCCTTGGAGAACCAACGACCCCTGGAAACCATCAATGTCATCTCGAGCTGCTCTCTTCCTAGAGTTGGAAGCAGATCATGCCAAGCTCCAGGCATCCAGCTGGCGTCTGTGATCACCTGCCAGATGAGAGCTCTTGCTACACCTCATCTGCATGGTGGAGCCCGGGCATGGTGTTAGCATTCTCACTATCCCATTATATCTGGTGTCAGGAAGTCCTCTTGTCTGGAGTCAGGCAGCATATGCTGGCAAAGAGTAGCCCTTTAAGATGTTATGTGCCTGGATGACTGGCAAAAAGCACCCACTGATACCACCTGCCAGGGTGTGGCCGC
Source organism: Uropsilus gracilis (assembly GCA_004024945.1). Classification (NCBI taxonomy): domain Eukaryota; kingdom Metazoa; phylum Chordata; class Mammalia; order Eulipotyphla; family Talpidae; genus Uropsilus; species Uropsilus gracilis. The sequence continues at coordinate 221,214 of PVHY01000358.1, read as the reverse complement.
AGATCTCCAGAGCAAGAGCTGATCGAGAAGAAACCAAAGGCCAAAGAGAGCCTAGGCTGAGCGGCTTTCTCCCCACACCTCACCTTCAGTCCCAGTTCCTGTCAGCATCCTGATCTGCAAAGTGTTATCTGTCTAATGATCTCCCTGGCTCCCAGCAATTCAGTGGGTTTGGAGTTGAGTCTCTCAGTCCAAGCTTTTTCTTCCTCTGCTACAGCCTCCCATCCATGCAGCTTCAGGGGAACTCTGTCCTAGAGAAAGCAGATCCCACTGCCCCTGCTTAGAACATTCCAGGGGAATCCGGCACCTCATTTCCAAAGATCTTCCTATCTTGCTCAGCAGCCCTGGGAAGTGGTCTGGCCAGCATCCAGAACTCCTCGTAGACCTGTATTCTTCCTCATGCTACAGCTGTGTGACCATGCTGTACCATCTGCGATTTCTGACATCTAGCCTGAGTGCTCTGGCCTCAGGACCTTTGCATGGCTATTCCAACTCAATTGGTTGCAAGGATGGTTCCTTGCCATTCAGATCTCAACTCTGAACCGTAGCTGTGTTCTTTGTTTTCATTCTATCCCTTGGGTTATGTGTTCTTTCTAATCCCAAGAGCTACAGTGATGTGTATTGATAGAAATAGCATTTTGCAGGTAGGAGTTTCCAGTAGCAAAACTTCAAGACTTCCACTGTGGTTTTGATTGTGCGTGAAGAATCTTATCCTAATTGCTCCAATAGATGTCATGCACTCTCTATGCTATGTAGTGAGTAATACGACCTCTTGTCTAGTGTATTTTCCACTGGAAAGTGTAGTTGGTAATACTAGGAGCTCGAGCACCTCAAGAAGTAGATGTGCTTTTGCTCACTTAAGTGTTCTTCAACATCTTTAGAGATTTCTCAGACTTTCTACCCACTGGGGAGTTATCCTTGGCAGGGCATCACCCTTTACGCTGGCTTTAAGGCTTTTAAAGAATGGGTGGGTGGGGGGGTAAATTCCTGGGATTACAATGTTGTGAAATTTATAAATAAATAAATAAATAAATAAATAAATAAATAAAGAAAGAAAGAAAGAAAGAAAGAAAGAAAGAAAGAAAGAAAGATAACAACCAAACTAAAGTACACAACTGCAGGGTCAGGGTGGAGGGGGGCTGAGTGGGAGTGGTCAGGGAGGGGTGGTGGTGGGTGACCCTTGCGAACTACAATGATGTGAAATATATATATATATATATATATATATATATATATATATATATATATATAAACTATTTAAATTAAAAAAAACATTTTTACCTATCTATATTGAACTGAAATCCTGGACAGAAAGCCAGGACCCCATGTCAGGACCCCCTTAATATAATTTTAAGGTTTTCTTTCATTTATGATGATTGCCTTAATTTTATATGTTTCATGAAATAAGAATACAAATGGATGTTTTTATTTGAAGTTGTCTACTTAGCTTCGTTCATCAACAAATACTGTAGTGCTGGCATCCCAGTCTGGGTAGGTTCTTTGTTGATTCTAGCAATCAAAGAAGAATGTCGAGCCCTTGGTAGAATTTACAGACTTTAATGCTCTCAGGGAACCAGGCACACAGACACTCCGGGCAGACAGGCTGGGCAGCAGGAGCAGGAGGACTGGGAGGCAGAGAAGCCCTCCAGGCCTGGCCATCTTTGCACTCTATCTCTGAGATCTCTCTCTGGTGTTCCCTTTCCAGCCTTTTCTCTTTTTTTGGTGTTATCTTCACGCTTTTGTTTTTCTGTGCTTGCCTTGTGCTTCTCCTCCCAGTGTTTTCTCCCAGTGATGCTGACCTTTTTATTCCCTTCCCTAGGTCTAGATGAGCCCACTCACTCATGTGCACACCCACTGGGCCAGCTATGTGCAATCATGGGGAGGGCAGAGTACCATAGGTGCTGGTCATGAGGCTATTGGTGGAAGGGTATAAGCCCCAATAATCCACTTGCCCTGAACTCACATATGTATACATACACACATACACAAACATGCTCACTCGTGTGCGTACACTCTCCCTCTCCCTCTCTCTCTCTCTCCCTCTCTCTCTCCCTCTCCCTCTCTCTCTCTTTCTCTCTCTCTCTCTCTCATTTACTGTAGAGTGTCTCCAGGGACCTATGTCTTCCCTGGTCCCTGAGACATCTCATGACTAGTCTTTTACCTTCTCCCAAATTGTTTGCTTCTAACATTGTTTTAAATATTAAGAAATTCAAATATTTTTCCTGTAGCCTTTGGCAATTTGTGTTTCTTTTTTTTTGTGAAACATGTTCATGTTCTTTTTTTGGTGTTTTTATATTTGGTTGTTCTATCTCATTTATAGATAATGAGGTATTTTTGTATTAAAGTCATACAACCTTTGATTTTTACCTTTGTCAAATGATTGGCAAATCCTTTGATATTTGACTTTGGTATTTGACTGCACATATTATACATATAGCTCATCATTTTCTATGGGACATGTTTTAAGAAGTTTTAAGAAGTTCTTTTATGAAAAAGTTCAAGAAATATAAAAGTGAAGGGGATAATGTAGCAAATCCTAAGTAACCATCACCAATTTCCACAATTGTCTGATAGCCACTCTTGTTCCAGCTCATGTCCATATTGACTCACTTCTACCTCTCTGAGTTGTTTTGAAGCAAGTGGTAGGTATCAGCTCATATCACCTAAAGTATTTGAGAGATAGCTCTAAAAGATAAAGTTCTTTTGAAGGATCATTGTCTCACCTACAATCTAACAAATGTTATTAGGTGAGTGTTCAGATACTCCAAATGACCTTATGTATTTTGTGTCATATCTTCATTTGAATTAAAATTGAAATTATACCCTGTTGCAATTAATCTTATGCCTTTAGCTTTTATTCTTTCATCTCTCCCCCCCTCCCTCTCTCCCTCACTCCTTTGCAATTATTTTTTTAATTAATAATTTTTTTTTTTGAGACTAGGTATCACTATGTTGCCCAGGGTAGTCTCAAACCCATGGACTCAAGTGATTCCTAGCCTCAGCCTCCCAAGTAGCTGAGATTACAGGCACGTGGCACTGCATCCAGATTCTCATTGCAATTATTAATGAATAAGGCAACTTGTTTATTCTTTTGATTTTTTTCTGATTGTATCCTCAAAGTATTCTTTATATGGCTTTATTTCTAACATTTCATAATTAGATTTAAATAGATAAGATCCATGTGGGGTTGGTGCCACCCCAGTCGTTGATGGCAAAGGTCCCCAACCCTCCCACACAGGGAACGCCTGGCAGTGGGCACTGGCTCAACCTGGGAGAGCGCCCTCTGATGGATGACTTGAAAACTTTCCTATTGGGTCCCTGAGTTGATAGATGAGTGGGGCCAGCAGGCTGCATGGGTCAAGCCTGTGAATGTGGTCCAGGAGCTTCCCCAGCAGGTATTCAGCTTAGGCTTCCAGAAGCCCTCTCCCCTTCACCCGGAGGACAAGGCCAACAGAGTCCAGGTGGAGAATCCCAGGTCCCTGATGAATGCCAGGAAGGGTGACCTAGATGCCAATCCTGCCTTTCCCCCTCCCCCCCACTAGAGCCACTGGAGAAAATTATCAAAAGGACAAAGGCCGGTAGAAAGAAAATGAAACAGGCCAGAGTAATCTATTTAGATTGCTCAGAGATTGCTCAGAGATCAGCTAGTCCGGAGCAAAGATTCCAAGAGTTAAAAGACACAGCTGATGGTTTTGATTCCAATAATGGCGACTTGATTTCTGTTTATTTCTGGCTTCACATTGCTGACAGCTCTCCTCATTGTCTTAAATATGGGTTGCCAGAGTCAATTAAATATGCAATAGGAACAGTATACATTGGGGGAGAAAGTAATGATTGTTACACCGTGGAGCAGCTTAATGAATACATTAACAAATGATCCTTCGCCACAATTTTCTCCTAATAGCCATCAAAATCTTTGTAAACATACAGCACAATACATAACATCTTGTTCCCGGATTAGCTTAAAAAAAATCAATGCATACCTAAGTTATTTGTGTCAAAACTCATTTATTTTCACAATAACACGGACTGTCAAACCTGACATCCTGCTAATAACATCCAGGGTATTTCCATATTATTCAAATATTTCCTTTTATGAAGGGGAGACTTTTGCTCACACCACCCTGCTTACCGTGCAGCAGCCACGTGCACATTAACTCAGTTCACACAGCCAGAGAGGGGTTACCTGTGGCAGCTCATTATGCCACCCTTTATGCATATTAATGAGCATCAGAGATGCTTCTCTGTGTTCTGCAGAGAGGAAAACAATCCCAGCCTAAATGGGAAACCCATTACAGGCAGAATACCAGCGTTGGGAGCGGGTTTTGATAATTTCCCATGTTTGATGCCCCTGGGTATATTCATTTCCTATTGTTGCTGTAACAAATTACCACCAACTTTGTGGCTGAGAACACAAACCTATTATCTCACAGTTCTCGCCTTCAGAACTGCCACCAGGGTCTCACAGCACTAAAACAAGGGTGTCCACAGAGCCAGCTTTCCTCCTGGAGGCTCCAGGGTTGAATGTCTCCATGCCTTTGCCAGCTTTCAGAGGCCTCTCTCTGCCCCTCACACATGCATTTGCATTTCAGGTGCCCTCTCTTTCTAACCTGGAATGAGAGTCTCCACATTAATGACACCGGTCTTTAGACATGCTTACTGGGTAATTCCAGATAGTCTCTCTCCCCATCTCCATGTCCTTAGCTTCCTGCAAAATGCCCTTTGCCATGTCAGTGAACTTGACAAGTGAACAAGTTCGGCACCTAGAATTTGGATGCCTTCAGCAGGTTAGCTGGGGAGGTGGGGGAGCTTATGCAGCTATTTGTTTGCTGAAGGTGTTATGACTTGTGAGCTGCCCAACAAGATGCAATGACTCCCACTGAGGTTCGAAGCAGCAGGTTTATTGACAAGAAGCTGGTGCACCAGGGTCCCCAAGCCAAGAGAGCAAGAGAGACCCTAGGCAATGTCTGTTATGATTTTTTATAGGGCATAAGCACCACCACCACCCAATTGTGAAGCAAGCAAGCAAGTGTAGGACATGTTTCTATAACTACGGCTTCAAAGAATACTGACATCCATCGTGTATCATGAGGACAAGAGAGTTGTCAGGAACAACCAGGAATAAGAGGGGGCAGTAACAGGATGTGGGGCCAGCCAGGCTTGGCAGATACTTTCCAGCAAGGGCAGGGAGAGGACACTGGCTTCAGAATGGAGGTTTTAAACAAAATGGAGTTACTTTGGTTAGTCTGTTCCCAACAAAAAGTGAAATTGCGTTAAAAAGGAGGGCAAAAGCCTCCAACTTACAAGCCCCAGGTCTGTATTACCCACGCACAGCAGTTGTCACTCAACATGCAGTTAACAAGGGATTTTATTAACAAGGGAAGTTAACCAAGAAAACTATTAACAAGGAAAGTTAACCAAAAAAATTAAAAGTTTCCTCTTAAAGCCACAAGTGGCCAGTTATTGTACCCCAGTCACCATTTTCAGTCCTGAAGTTCCCAAAGACACATTCCAAGATGGTGCCCCTTTGCCCCTCCAAACATTGGCACTCTGCAATGTCCAGTCTTTCTCTGGTGTCTTCTCTTTGCTTCTATATCCAGCATTCTGAGCTGCTCTGCTTCTCCAAAGTTCTTAAAACTTCTTCCACAATTACTGATGTACAAATCAGTTTTCCAAATCCCTGGACATTTCCAGGTACCAGCTCACTATGCCACCTTGCTGTGGTACCACACTCTCCATACCAGCCACTCTTCCACTGGTTACCATGACTCCTTACCAGCTCACTCTTCTAGGGGGCTTCTGCCCAGCCTGGTCACTCGGGCTACTCTTTACCCATCTGTCATTCTCTTCTCTCCTCTCCAGAAGGCTCTGCTCTTGCATCCTTCTCCAGGTGCCAAAACCTCTCCCCTCACTGCTTCACGTGGTTCTCCTCATGCCAATCCTCTCCTCCAGCTGCTTCCTCTGGCAGTTTTAACTGCCACACCCCTAAGGGTGGAGAAGGGGCACCCAGTTTTCAAAAGGACCAGACCACCTCATTGGCAATATCGCTAGTTGGGATTCTGCTGATCGCTCACACATGGATTCTTCTCTGCTGCCTGTTCCGGATAGCAGCAGCTGCTTCCAGAACTTGCTCAGACTCAGGTTCAACCTAGGCTGGATGAACAGGTGGTGTGTATTCTTTATGCAAGTTCCTCTCTTCTTTATCACATCAGCAGCCAGGGTGTCCAGGCCCTAATAAACTCCCAGAGAGTGATGTTCTAGTTCTAGAATTGCTTTGTCATTTACTTGTTGGATATGTTTTAGAAAGAATTGCTTTTTCTCACCTCATTTGGTTCCTCAGCTGTCCAGTACCTGTAAAAAGTTAGGCTATCTAATTATTTCCCTTAAAGTTTTCAAAATAATGAATTGCTCAGCCACTGAGGCTGATTTATTTTCTTTTAAAGTCATTGTGAACTTATAGGTTTAAAGGCATCATACAGGTTAAATCCTTTGGAATTGTGGGTTCTTGCCAATGTCCATTGCAAGCTTTCAAAGTAGAAGTTCTCCTATCAACTCCTCCTCTACTTTTCCCGACAGAAAGTTCTTGATTCCAGTCTCACCTTGTCTCTGATGCTGTTTCTAAGATTTTTTTAAAAGATATTTTTTTAAAAAATATATTTTTTAAAAGGGCATAAAGCATATGATACAGTCCATGGTTATCACCAAGTATACGTTAGTTATACAAATAGAACTCTGCCAGCCCCCACCTTCTTACTAGTCTGAATTTCAACCTAGGATTGAGTTTTATCTTTTTAATGTTATGTCAAGGAAACTGTATTCTTTGTGTTTGACTCCTCTTGCTCAAGGTCATATCCATGTTTTGTATGCACCATGGCTCGACTCAGTAGTTTATTGTACAAATACACCATGGTTTTATACATTCTTTTATGTCTATGCATGTAGGTGTTTCTGATGTAGGCTCATATGAGTAATGCTGTTATGAACTCTTTGTAGAAGTCTTGGTGTATGAGTGCACATCTTTTGTTGGACCTTGGACTGGGATTCATGATACATGGTATGTGCATTAGTAGCTAATTCCAGTCTTCCAGGATTCTTGTACCAATTTAAAATCCCACAAGCAGAACACAAGGACTCCCATTACATCCTACCTTGGCCAATGTTTGTATTTTCAGTTTTTTGATTTCAGTATTCTGATGGTATGATATTTTGTTGTAATTTTCATTTGCAGTTTCAAAAATGAGTAGCACACTTTCTTTTGTTTATTATCTACTTGAATATATCTCTTTTGCAGTTCCAGTTATGATTTTTTTCCTACCGTCTTATTTTAATTTGCATGAGTTCTTAATTTATTCTGAATCTGATTCCTTTGTTAGTGATAGTGTTGCCAATACCTTTCCACTGTCATCCCGTTTTACTCTCTGACTAGTGTCTCTTGTTGAACAGAATTAATGCAGTCAGACAACAACCTTCTTGATGGCTGGTGTCTTTTCTATGTTAAAATTTTTCTTCCATGAAGTCATTAAGATGAACTGCTTATCACTTTTAAATCTATAATTCACTTGAATTTTTGTCTATATTGTGAAGTTGGGTTATTTCTTTTCCTCCCACATGTATAGCTAATCTTTATCCTTTCAGCTTCATCTGAAATCAACAACTATCTCGTTGTTTACTTATCCAGTCCCAGGAGAATGTGTTTTTGAGCTTACTCCATCTCATTGCCTCCATCTTGACCTGAACTTCTTTGTTATCTGTCTGTAGGCATACATATGTGTGTATGTACATATCTAATAGTTTACAATATTGTGTATGATTTAGAGCTATAGGATCACTTTCTCTGGGCACCATACCATACTCACCACCAAGACAAGCATATTGCTGTAATTCTTAATTACCTTGTTAGATTTCTGATGGCTTCAAGTAGATAGGATGCTGTTATTTCATTTTACCCAGATTATTTTATTTATCTCCAGAAAGAGGGTTCATTCTGATGAATGTAAAATCCACTATTAGCCAAGAGATATCCTTCCAATTCATTCTTCTCTCTTTGTGCTATCATTTCTAAAATAGAAATAATGAAAAATCATCTCACTCCTTTGATTAAAATATTTTAGTCATTCCTGAGAACTTTCTGGAACCATTTTGCAATAGGTATTCTGGGTCCCTTCCTAAGGGATCAGTGAAAGTATAAGGTTTTTGTCATCAGGCATCTTCTCCTAGAAGTTTGGAATGTGCTAGTATGAGTACCAGTATGCAGAGTCTGTTACTAAGAGCTCTGGTGTCAAATGTGTGTTTGGGGAAGAGTAAAGATCAGTGTTTCTCAAATCTGTTTGACTTCAGAGCCCTTTCTGTGTCCAGCATCTCACTGCCTTCTCTTCTGGAGAAGGAAGTAAAAAGTGCTGTTGTAGTACAGCAGTCTTCTGAGGGCTTGTGCTCTCCTTTTTTTTGTTTCTAGGCTCCTCAGCAGCCTTGCCTTCTCCACTCATGTGACACTCCAGTTCACTTGACCCACTTGTATTTTGGGAGTTCTAGTTGTTCCTTTGCTGGTGCCTGGAATATCTTTCCCTGCTTCCTGGCCTGAGTAACTCACTTACCCTCCAAGATGGGGTCCCCTCTTCTCTAGAAACTCCTTGACCTGAGCTGTGGAGTCCTTCCTCTGCTCTTTCAAGGTTGGCTCCTGAGGTCCCTCTTTAGGAGGGATAAGATGGTGGCAGAGCTGTCTGCTCCTCTCCCCACCTCTCTAGACACTCCAGGAGAGGTTAGTCATGTTGGTGACCTCCATCCCAAGTGCTTTAGCTCACTAGGTGCTCAGTCCCAGTTCCAGTCATTCATTTACTGTTCTACCAGTAACCATTGAGTGTCCACCATGGGCCAGGAGCTAGGAGCAGAGGAATAGACAAGAGCCTGGGCATGACAAATCACCACTGAAGATGCCAGCTGGGATGTGGTTGGCTTGTCCTGTCCCCACCCAGCTCCAGAAATGCCAGACTGCCTTCAGCACCATCAGATAACTCATCTTCACCTAGTGAGTTTATGGCTTGTATCCAGTCAAGGGAGGAGAGGGTCTAGAAAGCAGAGCTTTCAGCAGCCTATTGGATACAGCTAAGTTCTCCAAGAGGGCTCATAACACACACGATCCTGTTGTTGCTGGATAATGGCTGGCTGTTTCCCTCATAAAATTTAATCCTGTGTATCTTTGTGAGAGGGGAGGTGTTGCAACAAGACTCAGCCCCCAGGCAGCTGTTTGGGTTGAGATCATCTTTCCTTTTATTGTAGTCTCCCTGGGTGGAAAACGAGTTTTAATTAAGTTCTGCTGCAAGTGAAAGCTTGAGTATATTTGCATTACTTACTGTGGCTGGTAATAAAATAGTAATTATTATTAATTATTCTATAAAAACCACAGCACTAACAAGGGCAGCTATCACACATTGAGTGTCCAGCTTGTTTCAGTTGGTCACTGATAAATAAATGCCCCATTTGAATGGAATTCAGTCCCAGGAACTAACCACCTTGTATGAGACCATTTTGCTCAGTAGAAATCAGTTTTTGCTTTCTTCAGACTCTCAACTGATTGGTTAAGGTCACTCACCTCCAGGAGGGCAATTTGTTTTATTCAAATATTCTAATTTAAATACCAATCTCATCAAATGAACACCCTTAGAGAAACATCCAGAATAGTGTTTGACCTGGGCACCATGTCCCAGCCATACTGACAAAATTAATTGTCACAATAACCAGTGTCATGGGGTTTGAAGTCATAGATGATGATTCCTTCCTACTCTTCTCATCCTTCTGCATCTCTAGTCATTGTCATGTCGCTAAGTCACACAGGTGCTTGAATATTCCAGAAAGCACAGGTGGCTTCTATTAGCTGCCCTATCTCCTAGAAAGTATAGACTGGGATAGTTCTCTGGACTTTGCTATAAGGAACATTTCAACTCTCAATTTCAACTCAGCTGCACATAATGAAAGACAGGTTATGAGCCATAATTAAGATCTCCTAATTGGTAACAAAATATATTTTAATTTTGTATCAAGGATGCCAATGATTAATTATTGCCTACATGGCATTAGCCCTCCGCTCTTTGGGGGCCATAATTTTATTTAGCCCATGTGAGATGGGTTGTATTTGTCAAACAGATGTTTACCCTTGGTCCCATTTTACAAAGGGAGACATGATGACTTGGAAGGGCTGACAGTTTGCCTCACATTCTGCTACTCTACATTGCAGTTCCAATCTTAGCCAAATCTATGCCCCAACTTTACCTGCATTTTAGCATCTGTTCTGTCCTCCCTGTCACATGTGCTGGGGCTGGGTAGCCCAAGTTCACTTTCACACTCAAGGGCGTGAATTGGTTGGGGCTCACTCTCTCTTGGCAGTGTCTTCCTCCATGTCTCCAGCTTGGGCTCCCCCTTAGCATGGTTCCCAAGGGGAGCCCCTCCCATCCCCCAGCACTCCCCCACCCATTGTATGGTGGTTAGAGGACTCTGCAAGACTTCTTAAAATCTGGTGTCAGAAGCCCTAGATTGTCACACCTAGCAGATCTCACTGTTAAGCAAATCACCAAAGCCTAGCTTTGTGGAGCGGGGAATTGGATTCCATCTTCCAATGGCAGGAGTTGCACAGAGCATCAGCCATCTTGCATCTAGCCCACCGTGTCTACGGACAGAACAGGAACTTGAAGCCCAGATTTGCTAAACTTCAAATCTTCACTTTTTTCCTACAAGGCTTTGCCTGTGCCTGCACGCTGTGTGGGGGTGCCATGGGACCTCCTCATTATGAGCCAGGCCCGGGGTCACCATGTAAATAGATAGATAGCTGCGAAAGGGCTATGAAGAGGACACCCTGCGATGTGTGAGGGTGGGACAGGGAGAAAGACTGGTGCCAACATCCTGCTTGGTGGAAGGGTCACGGGTGTGAGAGCTCCTGCTGTGGCACCTGGGCTGATATTTCAGCACTGAAGGGGAAATGCTAATGACTGACACAAAGAGAAGGAGGCCTGGTGGGGGAGGGGCGTGGGAGGGGTTCTTTAGGGAAGGGAGGTAATTGGACCATGATATCCACCTGCATCTCCTCCAGGAGGACTAGACAGTCTCTGCACCCATTCTTCAAGCGCCACTTCTCAGCCTTTTCTTCACCAGCCAGCCAGGCAGTGATAGGCCCCCCGCTCAGGGGAATCAAGGAATCGCAGGAAGGACAATGAGGACAAGAGAGCACCCAGGACTCTTTTCTTGTAATCGCTCCTCCTTTCGCCTTTTTCTCTGGGAATAATTCTTGGAGTTTGTAGGAGAATGGAGGATTATTTTTCAAGAGTGCCTAGATCCTATTCATAGCCTTCTCTCTGTCTCTGTCTCTATTTCTGTCTTTGTCTCTCTCTGTCTCTCTCTCTTTCCCTTGATTGGACCTAGGTTGAATGCACTGACTTTTGAGTTAAGACACAATTAGGATGTGACTTTGATGATGCAGGTTGTTCTGTGTGTTGGGGAAAGGCCTGTCTCCTGTCTGTCGATTATCCTATCTGCATTGACTAAGTGGCTTTGAAGCCTGGGGGTGGGGACACAGAAGGGTTGCAGCTGCCGATTTCCTCAAGAGTGGACAAAGGCATTTTGGTGATGCAGGGATGGCCACAAGGAGGGAATTTCTTTGATTCTTGGCACCTCGCCTGGATACCGTGGAGCAGGATAAAAATGCTAAAAATGCAACAAAGCTTGGAAAGCAACATTGCTGGGAGTCTGCTAGGAATCTACATTAAACCCCCCTCCTAAGGGGATCCCGCTCCCAAGTGGATCCCTGAAGACCAAAGCAAAGGGTGTACCTCCACCAGGACCTTGCATTGGAGGAACAGTGCCTGATACAGGTGCCCTGTGTCTGTGGGCTTCTGGGAACGGGGCTGCCCCACGGGGTGAAGGTCCTGAACCAGGGATGAAAAAGACGACTGTGGATGCTACTTAGGGACTGAATGGGGAAGGGTTGACTTAGGCAGGAAAAAAAAAAGCGGCCCTTTGGAGGATTCCCCTGAAGCAGCGAAGAGTAAACCTATTTATTAAGAGCAGATCTCCCCAGGTATTAAGCAAGATTTCCCCAAGATATGTCCCTTTGGCAGGTTGATTCTTTTAAGCGAAGATCCAATGAAAGGCTGCAGGCTCATGAGAAATGTTTACCACTAGAAGAATGAAAGCTGGTGGTATTAGGATTTTTTTTTTTTTCAGAAATAAGCATTTATAAGACAGAGCAATGATATGAGTCATCCTCTTCTCATTACATGAGTCCCCCTCCCCTCTCCCTGGAGCTCCAGACTTCTGTCCACTCCTTCCCTTTGGAGCTATACTTTCATTTTGTCTCCTTTACTTTAGACTATACATCCAAGTAAAGTCTCCATACCTGTGCCATTACTTACATTGTTCTTCTGCTAGTCTGAAGTTAACTTGATGACTTGACCAGCTCAAAAGATCCCAGCAGGATGGGGAAATGTCCTCTTACTCCTTCACTTGCTGCAATTTAAGGATAAACTGTCCTAATGGAGCAGGATGAGTAGACTAAAGCAATGGCAGGATTGTCCAAGGTGGTAGCTTAGGTGAAGGAAGTGCGAATCCACCACTAAGGAAGAGGCGAAGGGACAACCTGTGAGACCTCTAGAGAAAAGATGTGGCAATGGCCCGGCAGGTGATATTGAACCATGATGCAGACTCTCCTGTGTGCTGGTGCCCTGCCACTTTCTAGGACTTCCCCCTTTGACCTTCAGGCAAACCTCCCTCTGTGTCCCAGTGACTGGACTACCTCACAAGTTGTTTGCTGAGGGACCTCAGCTGTATGACCCTGGAATAACCCTTCAGTGAGCATTTTCAAATTCCTGACAGACATCTATCTTTGGGATTTGGTGATAAGACATCAGAATTCCTAAGACTTCTTGGGAGTTCCTAAAATCATTCATTTTTCTGTATTATTGTTGTATTTACAAAAGGAATTGTACTTACAAAGGGAACATTATCTTCAGTATCATAAAAAAGAATCTTAGAAATATTTACTAAGAATTCTAGCCTAAAGCAAATATTTAAATGCTGGGAAACACCACTGAACATTAGGGGACAGTATTTGAGTAATGCAACATTCACTGTCATTGTAGGCTTAATAGCACTATGCAGAATCAGATGTTGAAATGACCGATTTAGAGATAATTTAATTGCTCCTTAAACTTGTTATTTCTTGGAACATAAACACGACTCACAGGATCTCTCTAAGGTGCTCTCCACATCTAGCGTATTAATAGTCATTACATTTGCAAGAATGCAGCAGGCGTGATCAGGACAAAACCTTGCTGTCACGTGGCCACCATTTAACAAGACTGATGAGGCTGTGATGCTTCTCTGTGACGTGTTCCTCCCTGGTTCCTGGAAACGAAGACCTGATCTTTCACTATTTGTGTCAACCATCCCTGCTTTTGCTCTGACGTGACTTGTCACTGGACTTATTTGAACCAAGATTGTCTCTATGTTGATGTTAACATGTTTTTTTCAATTTTCCTAAATTCTCACATTTTTTAGGGGGGGGGCATTGAATACATAAATTTCCAATTAGAGTTCTCATATAAAGTTGGTGCATTAAGACACGGGTGTCCACTGCTCTAGATTGGGGACATTCTCAGGTGTGTCAGAGTTGCTGTCTCAGAGCTCCTGTTGAAGTTAGATTGAGTTCCACCTGTCTTACTTGTCTGGCTAGGACAACTTCCCTTCCCTTTGTCATCCAATTTCATCACTTCTTTGTAACTGACTGATCTTTGGGGTGGGATTTTGGGGGTGGGGGTGGGATTTGGGGCTATTATGGGCTGATGTATTACCCCCCAGCTCCCCCAAGTGTGAATAGCTAGGGAGGTAGGGTCTTATAAAAATGTAATCAACTATAGGGGACAAAAGATAATTGCCCCTCTAACTTTTGAGCAGTTGAGACCACCAGACTAACAGGAGAGAAAATATTTAAATGAATAGAAAGATATGAAACTCAAGATAACCCAAGGGTCTCAGGTTTCCACGAGGGGGGAGGTGAAAAAAGGAAATACCTGGTGAATACAGGTTGCCCTGCCATGCAAATTAATCTCTCAGGCAAAAAAAAGTGGCCTCCACAACCACAGTTCTTCATGTGCAGGGCCCTATTTTACTGTAAAATTCCTTTATAATTGCAACTTGTTATGCACCTTAGTAAGGGGCAACTTCTACTCTGTTTAGAGCTTTTTTTATGTCTGTAGTTTCTCAAAATAATCATTTCAAAATAATCCTTCATCTGGGGGCAAGAGCACCTGCTACAATTCAAAAGTTAAAACTTAAGTCAACAGTGTGCCATATTCCAGTATCACTGATGTCTTTAGAAGGAAATTAGCACAGAATGAAGACAATGTGAAGAGGGTGAGACGATGACCACATATAAGCCAAGAATGAGGGCTGGAGTAGAGCATCCATAACAAGTCCGATAAGCCCATATTAGTTGAAAACAGGCCAGTTCTCAGTATTTCTCAAAAACATACAAAATCACTAACACAAAGATATGCACCCCAAGTTCATTGCTGCTAAGTCACAATAGCCAAGAGTTGGCAACCCTAAATGCCCAATAACAGGTCATTGAATAAACAGGATGTGGTACATACATGCAATGGAATCCTACTCAGCTGTATAAAAGGAAAAGATCAAATCTTGCTATTTGCAACAATATTGATGGACCTAGAGGTAATATTGCTAAGTCAAGTCATTCAAAAAGAGAAAAAGCCACTATGATTTCATGTGTAAATGGAAGATCAAGATGCAAAACATGAACAAGCAAAACAAACTCTTAGGTGTAAGTGTGAAATTGTGTCTACCAGAAAGATGGGGTCAGGGGGAGCAGGCAATTTGGGAAAAGGGAATCAGCTGTATGGTGATGGGTGGTGCTGAGCATAATGTAATATATACAGACATTGATATATAACACTGTGTTATAACCAAGGACTCCACAATGCATTTAGTACATCCAACCTCCCAAACATGGTAGCCTAGCCTTGCTAAAATATGCTTTTGGTTGGACCAAACCAACAAAGGGCCTGCTTTATAATTAAATGTTGAATATCATATTGTTTACTGGATACTGCACTGAAAATAAAAAAGCAACAGTCTGTAGAGATGGTTGTTTGCCCTCCAGGCCCCTGGGAATTGCAACTCCCAGCCTGGCTGTTCTTTCGCCTTCGGGGAGGTTGCCCATGGCTTCCAGGTTGCCCAGGGAAGAACCAAAGGTCACTATTCCAAGTACAATTTCTCTGCAGGGTATTTTGATTGCACACCAGTGCGAAGTGGAAAGATTGTAAATGGTACCACTGTGAATCAGAAACTCTCTGTACTTGCCCTTGAATTTTGACCTCCCTGGCTGCTATTGTAGGGCCCCAAACTGTGATTTGTCCTTCCAAAACACCTGAAGGGTAGGTATGACTATTTTCGCTACAGATTAGAAAAGGGAAGCCCAGAAATAGGAAAGGCTTTGCCTTTGGCTTCGTCTCAATGCAAGTCCCTGCTCTTGCCCACACTGGCCCTCACTGCCCCATGAGACCGGCAGGTTGCCTCCCAGCCCCCTCATTCAGCAACCCCTTTTAGCCCATGGGGCCTCAGAAAAGGCAACCACTACCACGTGATCGCCCTGGGCCATGTTCTTTTCAGTAGCAGTGGGCCAAGAAGCCCTGTCTTTCAGAATAGAAAATGTTTCACATTTCACCATTTTGCTCATGGGGAGGGTGATAACCCCTCAAAAAGGGAAAAGAAGAGATTGGAAAGCAGCAAGATATTGGGAGAATAATGCAAAAGAAGGAGGGGTGGACCCTCCCCCCTAAAATGGAAAGGATTGTTAAGTGGCTTAATGACCAGAGAGAAGGGTGCAGGAGAACTGGTCTGGGGTCACGAGACATAGGGAAGCAGGGAGGTTACAGGGCCTACGGGAAGGAGGCCAGAAGCACAGGCAACCAAGGGGAGGGGACCGGAGCCTGGAGCTGTAATGCGGCTGGGACAGGAAAATTTATCCCAGTGCGTGGCGCCCAGTACTTGGAGACAGATGTGGTTCTCCTTCCGCCACGCAGCCAGATCATCTGTTTTGCTTGCTCCATAAATATGTCTCTCTGCATGTCGACAGGGAGATTTAGAAATAAAAAAACAAAAAACATTTTCATGGGCATGAAAGGTTTAATTTATTATCGGTCTTTCCACCAAATGAAAATGATTTCCTTTTTAAAGGACGGTTTGCTGAGCAAATGTTTAAAAAAATGCAGCCAGTCACAGCAGCCATTGGGCCTACTTTTTAAAAAGGACGCTGGTGGATAGACAGGTATTGTCATACATGTCTGTTCATGATGGTGGAAGAGGCCATTGCCTGGGGAGAGACACGGTTGGTTGGGCTGTTGGAGCAGAGGACGAACTTACAAGGGGCTCAGCCTGCTGTGCTTGGATGAGTGTCCGGGAGGCTCTGAGAAGAAGCCAGATAACACCCTCCTTATGCCTGGGCAGGTGTGGCCCACCTTCCAGTCCATGCCACCTTCCTGTCCCCGCCACCTTCCTGTCCATGCCACCCCTGCCCACCCACTCCAGACTCAGGCCTTCTGCTCGCACCAGGGCAGAGGGCAGGGCTTCCAGACCCACAGTAGGGAGGGGCCTTGCTGTGCTCAGTTCTCCGAGCAGTTGGTTTGTCCTGTGAGCACAAGGTGACAACGGCTACTGCTATCCCAGCTCCACCCAGGGCTGAACTGCAAGACCATGACAAGGGGCCCTGGTCCAGTGGCCAGGCCTGGTGTGGCTCCCCTGAAGCCTCCCTCCCGGCAGGAGGATTTCCCCACAGTCTGGATGGGAAGGACCAGATCACATGTTGCGATGCCACCAAGGATGGCGTGTTGCCAATGTGGTACAGGCATCAGGCTCTTGGGAGTTTCTTTGTTGGTTCTGGGAGTTACAACAGACACACCAGGCAAGGAGGGCAGGGCCAGGGCAGGGGCTGGGGGGACAGGCAAGCCTCCCCCCAGCTCCCAGGAATCTTCACACTCTTTCTCTGGCTTCTATAACTCTTGTGTTCTCCTTTCTCATGCTCTTATTTATTTTATATTTTTTTCTGATTACATCTATCTGTCTGTCTGTCTATCTTAATTTTACATTACTATCTAACCTCCGGTTCTCCCACCACCTTATCACCCAGGAACCATCTTACCCCGGGTAGTCTGCAAATGGAGTCAGGAGGTTGGAGCGATGGAAGGAAGAGCTTCTCTACACATCCTTCTTGGAGGACCTTGGGGACAGAGCCGCCTCAGCCCCCCCCCCCTTTCTCTTGCCCTTGGAGTCAGCACTCCATGTCAGGGCCATGGCTCCAGCAAGCCACAAGTCACTGTCTCCAGCTCAGGGTGGCAACCTCCCCATGTTGTCAGCTGACCAAGCGCTCACCCTCTGCTTAGAATGACCACATGTAGGATGGCATCCATTAGCCTCTGTGACCAGCACCTGTGGGATTGCACCCTCCCCATGATTGTAGACACCTGGGCCCAATGGACATGTGTAAGTGGGCGTATGGACATGTGTAAGTGGGCGCATCTGGGCCTAAGAGCGAGGGGCTAAAGGGCGGCGTTATCGGGGTAAAAGAGTAGAGGAAAGAGAACTCAAGAAATAAAGAGGCCTGGAGGAAGAGCGTGAAGGTTCCTGGGGGCTTGGGGGGTCTGCCTCCCAGTCCCCATCCCTGGTTCCAGCCCCCGCCCAGCCCTGCCCTGCCTGATGTGCCTGTGTAACTGCTTGGTCCAATAAAGAACCCACGCGGACTGGTGAGCCTGAGGCCTGTACTGCAACTGGCATCATGAACACGCTGCTTGCCTGACTCCTGGTGATGAGGGTGGCATGGTTCAACACAGAGAAGACATGCCACGTGGCATAGACACAGGGTGGTTCAACACAGACTGGAAATTTAACTTCAAAGAACATGGAGTCAGGAGTAAAGCCTCATAGATTGAGAGTCTGTGCCCAGAAGAGATGGGGGGTGCGGGGGGGGGGGACTCTGATACTTCCTGCACTGCAGGCCTCACTATCATAGTGTTACCTGCACCATCTTGTGCACAGTGCTGTGCCCCAAGGCTGCCCATTCATGCTGGAACCACAAGACATCTCACCTCCTGGCTTGTTATCCCCCTTCTTTCTCCGGCACCACCTCTGAAACCTCTCTTGGTATTGTAGCATCGCGGTTACCCTCTTTTTATTTAGAACCTTACCTGACAGCTCCCCATGTTCATTTCAATCGATGAAACCAGGGGCCAGTGCATGGCGGTGGGAAGCTGCAGGAGGCAGATGTATGGCTGTGTTTGATTTAGACTCAGGCTGAGTTAATGCAGCACCAGTTGGATGAGCATGAAAAAAACCAAACCAGTTGGAAAGAGGTTATTTCGAAACATCTAGACATCAGCTCCAGCGGCTGCAGCCAGAGCAAGGAGTGAGTTTTCTGGGCTCAGCTGCTCTGACCTTTTGTTCAGACTCAGGCCACGCTCGGCGTCATGCCTGGCCTTGTCTTCTGCAGCTTCTAATTCTCCACTCACCTTTTCTGAGACCTATTTCCCTGCCCTTTCATCATTTTTATTGCTTTTTTCTGGACCGTCTCCAGGTCTTGCCATCTCTCTTAAAATGCAGAGGCCACAAACTGGGTAAAGGACGCTAATGAGGATGGGAACAATATGGAGTCCATTAGGAGGATTCATTCCTGGCCCGTGCACATGCTGCTAATTCATCCCAGCTTTTAAAGTCACGTCCAGGTGCTCCTTGGCCCTCAGATCGCCATCCCCCATGACCCTGAGCTTGCTCCACTGCCCTGCTCGGGGCCTCCAGTTCAGCACTCAGGGATGTGGCTTTTGCTCCTGATTTGTTACTTTATATCATGCTCATCTGCTTTGGGTAAAGCTCTTTTATTCTAAAAACTTTGCCTGGAATTTAGTCTCACTTAGCAACCTGCAGGTTCCCCATGGCTCTGTTAAGTTCAGCAGCAAAAATACCCAAAGAAGCTCTGTGTGGGGTGTGGGGGCCCCCAAGAGCAAGATCAGAGGATGCTGGGATTTTCTGGCTCTGTTCAGGCAGTAGGGGTAGCGGGCTGGCCTGTGCGCCCCAACCGGCAGCCTCACGCCACACACATCCTGCAGCCTGCTCCAGCAGTGACATTTCAGGGTCCAGGAGTGAAACCAGCAGTTTTCAGTACCTGGGGGCTGGTTTGAAATGGCCACTGGATTTGAGAAAAATGAACAGGGCCAGTTCTTATTCTGATACTGAAGGAAAACAAAAAGCATGAGTTTTTAAGCTGTGATGGAGGGAACGTGTGTGCGTGCTTATGTTCATGTTTGTGTGTGTGTGTGTGTGTGTGTGTGTGTGCATGGAAGTAGGAGCAGCTTCTAATAGGTAGAATTCTCTACTAAATAAACACTAGCCAGACACTGGCTGAGATGGGGGCTTTCCCAAATGGGCTCTCTCAGAGGGTAGGATGAGCCTTGCCAACTCGGGACTGTTGGAGGCAGAGCTGGGACTTAGCCTCATGGTCAGAAATCATAGTCCTCACCAGCTCTGCTACCATGTGGGTTTCAGCCTCATGGCCCAAGATGGCTGCTAAGACTCCAGCCACATGATGAACATCTCCCCAGTGGGATTGGAGGAGGAATACTCTGTTGCTTCAGATTTTGATCGGGGCTGTTTGAACCATGAAGACAAAGGCTAACCCCTAAGCTTTGCCAGAGGAAAAAAGAATCTAGCTTCCCAAATGCTCATGGATATCATGATGACCACCTGGCCTTCAGAACAAGAAGATCAACTCAGAATCTATACAAAACAGAACAAAGAAGCTGCAGTAAAGAGCCCTTTGCTTTAGGAAGATGTTTAACAAAACCATATTTAATTAATATAACATAAAATCCATCATTTTAAAGTATACAACTCAGCTGGGTACAGTGGCACGTGCTTTTAAGCACAGCCCTAGAGTGCGGCTGAGACTAGGAATCGCTTGAGTCCGCGGGTTTGAGACCCACCTGGGGCAACATAGTGAGACCTAGTCTCAAAATAGCTGGGCGTGGTGGTGCGTGCCTGTAATCCCAGCTACTGGGAGGCTGAGGCTGGGGGTCGCTTGAGTCCAGGGTACCCTGGGCAATGTGAGCCTGTGGTTCCCTGGTTTGAGACCTAGTCTCAAAAAAGGAAATAAAGTATACAACTCAGTGGGTTTAGCGCACTTACTTTGTTGTACAACTATTGCCATATTCCATAATCATGTCATTATCCCCAGAAGAAAGCTTTTAGCAGCCCATTCCTATTTTCTCCTCCCCAAGCCTCCGGTAACTGATCTACTTTCAGCCTGTTTTATAGATCTGTCTATTCTGTGCACTGTACATAAATGGAAACACATGATCCTTTGTGCTTGATTTCTTCTACTTAGTTTGATTTCAAGGTTAATCCACACAGTCTCATATGCAATAATTCATTTCTTTCTGTGGTTGAATAATATTCCCTTACATGGATATACCATGTTTTATTTCTCCATGGATAGTGTGTTGCTTCTACCTTTTGAATGTTATCATAACTGCGCTATGAATAGTCATGTACTCATTTCTTTTATATAGTTATAACACAAGTTATATTTTTGTATTGATTTGTAACATGAGTTAGGTTGATGTTGTTCTGGGCATAAGCCTGGGGTGAAATTGTTGGGTAATAGGATAACCCTACATCTACTATTGTGAGGAACTGCCAGAATGTTCTAAGTTCCCAAACTTAGAACCATTTTATATACTCACAGAAATGTGTGAGGTTCAAATTTCTCTACAGTCTTTTTGAGATTTGCTATGTTTTAAAAATTATTAGATATCCTAATAGGTATGCTATCTCATTCTGGTTTTGAATGGTGCTACTCTAATTATCAGTGACATTGGACATCTTTTATGTGTTTATTACTTTATTCTAAGCCTACTTTCTGTTCTTCCAACTGGACACTATCAAGGGACCCAGCTTCAGATTTTCAAATTCTTCTTTCCCAATTCGATTCTGAACCCTTATAGTGAATTCTTCATTTTAGTTATTGCACTTTCAATGCAGAATTTATATTTTTTATTATGTAATTTCTACCCTCTTATAAATATTCTCTATTTGATGAGTCACTGTTCCCTTTCATTCTCTTGACATGATTTCCCTTAGCTTTTGGTCACATTGAAAATAACTGACTTAACATTTTTTAACAAGATGTCCACTGTCTGTGCTTCAGGGACATTTTCTACTGGCCACTGTCTTTCATTGCATACATTGTAATTTTGGCTGAAATGTGACCATTTGATACAATAGAATGAGGCACTCCTGGATGTCAGACTCTCTTCCTTCTCTAGTGTATTATTGTTATTATACTTTCTGTACTTACTCTGTTTACCCAGTTACCTTTCTGGACCAGTTCTACTAAGTCTGTATTCTGGTCCTTTGGTTAGGTTAGTAGTGAGATATGATTGGACAGATACTTCTTGAAAAGCCCAGAACTTAGTAGTTTTCAAATCAGACCAAATCACACAACCTTTCCATTGGAGTCTCCCAGAGACCCAAGATACACCTGATCAGTCTGGCCTGAAAGGAATGCTTCCATCAGAAGGTTGTCCATGTATCCCAGCTCCATTTTACTCCCCCTAGTGGCCCCAAGTTTGCAGCTGGGAGCATGGGGTGTTCTGGGCAGAGCCAGAGATGAGGCAGGCAAGTGAGGACACCATGAAATTCAGTGTCCTCAGTGAGATCCAGCTGTTTCCCAAATACATGCTCCCTGAGTTGTTGTAAGCCTGAGGCTAATTTCTGCAGTTCTGTAAAAAGTTGATTCTGGCAAACTTTTGGCCAATGTTTTAATTACTTCTACAGAAAAAGACTATTTGGAAGTCTTTATTCCAACCGCGTTTCATGCAGTAAAGCAGTCATCACACATAATTCTCTGAAGACAGGCATGCTCTGGAGATGGATATTTTGGGTCCACAAGCTGGCATTGTTTCTGAGCTTGTGATCTTTGGCAAGTTAATTACTTTCTCCAGATCTTGGCTTCTCCTGTGAAGTGGCCATCTTAAGAGCACTCATTTCCTAGTAACTGCTCCATCGTGAAGGTACAAAGGTTCATAGAGCTTCAGATATTTTTCATTTAAACATTTACTATAAAGTTGTTGGTTCCAATTTCAGTGTATCTTATGGACGTCATGAGGATTTTGGAGAAGTTCTCTTGTGTTCCGGATTTGAGCAGAGCTCAAGACTCAGTAGCAGGGGCTAACCATGGTGGGCTGGGTTGCATGGAGAGAAGGTCCCCTCTGTGAGAGGTCTGGAATTATTTTCACTTCTGAAGATCTTCGGAGGAGACAAGTGAAAGATCTTTCAAAAATGGGTGAACGCAGTTGATTAGGATTGAGTGAAAATGGAGCAAGTGGGCAACATAAATACCTGCTTTACACTATGGCCAATTTATTGCCAATTCATAAAATCGTTAGTGGTTATTTTATGATGTTTTTCCTTACTCCTGATGTTGCTCTAAACCTCACCATAAATTAGGTCCAAAGCAGCAAAAAGGGCATGAAATGGCATGGGGAGCATCAAGGATCAGATGATTGTAATGACATGGAAGGAAGACTAAGGAAGCTCACAGAGGACATAAAGGAAAACCACAGAGGGAAATGAAGGGAAGGAACATCTCCTATGTGCTAGAATTCCCTCTCCCAAGTTAACTCAATTGCCAGTAAGAACAGACTGCACTACTAGGGTGAATCCACCAGGTGGCACCATCAAAAACATTTCTTAAAACATTCCTTTCTCCAGTCACTTAGGAAAATTCAGTAAACCTGTGATTTTCAGAGAAGTAAACAATGTTCACGTTGGATGGAGAGCATGTATGGTTTCTATATTATCCTCTGTAATGTGTGTGCATGCTGTAGTTTTAAACAATGAAAGACCCTTCTCTGGATTGATGCAACTTCACCATGGCTTATTCAGTTCAAGTGTGAACTAACCATCCCAGCCTTGAGAATACATTCCTCCATTTCCATATGAATACAACCTTACTCTGTTTTCTTCTCTTTTCTTAGGCAATGACTATATTTAAACCTATACCCATAGCCATCTCTACTGAAGGGAAGGTGGGGATGGGAGATCCCTCAACGCCATATCCCTCACCCTCCTGTCCCAAGGTGGCTGCTGATTTTGTCCCCACTGAGCCTCTTTCAGGGCCTATTTCTGAGACCTGGAGCCCCTGAGAAGCTCATCTCAAGGAGGTCCCTTTAGGGTACATGAGTTGTAGGAGTTTTTCATGTCCTCCTGTCGTCAGCTTCTATGACCGGCACCTGTGGTGCTGTACCCTTCCCATGATGTTCAAGCCCGGTCCAATGGGTGTGCGATGCATGAGTCTGCACATGTGGGCCTGGAAGGGAGGGGTTTGAAGGAGGTTTCACAGGGGAGGAGAGTGCCAGAGAGAGTGTGAAGGTTCATGGGGGGCTTGGAGGCTTGCTTGCCTGCTTGCCTCTGGATCCACTTCCCAGCAATCCTTGCCTCTCTGCCTGTGCAGCCTGCTGAGAGACAGGGAGAGAGGGAGAGAGAGCTTATGGGGAGACTCAGGGAATCTGAAGGAGTCTCGGTGGCTGTTTTCTTTGCTGGCTGTTTTAGCTGGTTCAAAATGCTGTGAAGATAATGCCAAGGGTGCCAACATTCTTCTTCAGCTATGGAATCGATGATGACTTTACCCAGACTGGGATAGCTGCAAAATAGTCCCTGATGCATGAATTTGTATGTCAAAATCCAGCCCAGAACTGGAATGTGAGCAAGCCTGGTCCCTGATCCACCCCACTGTTTCTTAGTTTGCATTTTATTCCGAGGGTTATTGCAAGGATTGAAGAAGATGACCTGTGCAAAGTGTTTAAACACACCTGGGCACACACTGGGTGCTCCTTGTAGGTGAGAAAACTTTGGGGAAAAAATTAAATGAATGTGTTTTCAGCAGAAGCCTGGAAACTTCATGTCTATCCCTGTTTTTCTCCCTCTTTCTCCTAAGAATGAGGAAAGAAAAGCAGAACTGGGAGCTAAGATTTATACTAGACTTTGTCCGTGGTCTTAGCGGGGAGCCTTGCCTGCTGCCCAGTAGGGAGGTTGGTGCTTTTGACACTGGGACTCTGTACCCAGCGTTCTCTGTGGTGAGGCCAGCAGATGGCAAGCAGGAGGATTCAGTGGAAAATGGCGCAGGCCCAGTTCCTGCCACCCTGGAAGGATGCTGAGCCTGAGAGGCAGCGTCTCTCCCACTGAAAACAGCACCTGTGAAATAGCAGTGCCCAGGGCAGGGCCAATTTTCACTGCCCATTTAGCGGTAATCACTTCTGTGAGGAGACTGATGGATGGAGCCGGGAGGGGATGGCGAGGCCCCACTGACAGGTGATGCACAGAAATGGATATTTTATCAGGAGGGAGGCCTGCCTGGCATTTTCCCAGCAATGAGCTGACAGACAAGCCTTCCTAATCCGGTAGTTCACCCTCCCATCAGGCTCCACAGAGATGCCTACTGAGTCTAAGCCCCAACTAACAAGGACCCCAACTAGCTCACGTTGCTTTGGGAACCTAGCAACGTACAACTGCCTCTGGAGACTCAAGTTCATCTTCCACCAGAGCCACCTTGCTCAGCCAGGGCCGGAAAACTAAGAGGCGAAGAATGAGCTCACCCAGGAGAGGGTTGTAAGTCTGCACGACCCTTGTGCTGCAGCTGATGGGCACTCACCACTGGCCACAAGACACGGGCAAATGGACTCTAGCCCCGCCCACTGTCCTTGCCTTCTCAGCCAATGTTTAATTTCTTTGTTCTCAAACTCTGTCCCCAAACCTATACAAACCCCAGCCCTGGCACCCCAGGGTGCCCTGGGCTCTGGCTCTTGCTCTGTTGCTCCTTTTTTTTTTTTTTTTTTTTTGAGACTAGGTCTCACTATTTTTGCCTGTGGAACTGCAGGCTCATGTTGCCCGGGGTACCACAGACTCAAGATATCCCCAGCCTCAGCTTCCCAGGTAGCTGGGATTACAGGCACGCATCACCGTGCCCAGCTATTTTTTGGGGACTAGATCTCACTGTGTGCCCCCTGCAGGACTTGAACCGTGATTCCTGGCCCTGGCCATGGCTTCTTAGGCTGCCACCTACAGGCTTGCACCACCCTTCCTGGCCTGCTCTGTTGCTCATTAGCGAGTATCTCAACCCCTTGTTTTACCCTTAGTCTCAAGGTGCTCAAGGGCACAGCTTTCTTCTGGGTGTTGAGTTAGGACCAAGGTTTCAGGTGCAATGATGGGCTGAGGTGGCACTTGATGTCAGGGATCTAGCACTCCAGCACTCCAGCGAAGGGCCTGTTTGCTTATTTCATTAGACTCCGCTCCACGATCCGAGAGCCCCACATTCTTCCCAGTTGATGGTGAGGATTGTGAACGGAGCTGTGCCTGCTTCTTGGTGATGTACTGCAGAGCTGCAGAGGGTTCTATAGCTCTCTAGATGTCCCACTGAAAGCCTTTGTGAATGCCTTGGGGGTTGGGGGGTGTATGTGCATGTGTGCGTGTGTGCAGTGTTCTCATAACCTTCCTCAGATGAAGCAAGACACGCACTACAAGGAGTTTCCTGGCTACCACCATGTCTGCGTTCACACAAGCCACAGAGGGGGGCAGGTCAGACTCACCCCACTAGTGAGCTCGCTCAGGTTTCCTAGACTGACTTTGTGGCAGCCTTCTCTCTCTAGTTCCCTCCACCAGCCTGAGAGCAGCATCTATCCCAGGACCTAAAGCCATTCAGAAAGCTGAAAAGGCTCACCTTCAGGTAGAGACAGGGCACCATTTTGTAGGGCATGAATCCTGTATAACGAGGGATTTGCTGTGAGAATAAGAATAGAAAATTGTGACTTAATAAATTAGGTATCAAACAGAACATATAGAAAAACATAAGCTACACGATTTTAAAGTTTGGCAAGTATGGAGACATCACAGAAAAACATAACTTGTTATTAACGATCAACCTAACACACTCAATAACATTTTTTCCCCTAGATATTTTGGCCATATCATCTTTAATAGCATTAACCAAAAAATAAGAAGTCGAAATGAGAGACAATTGAGTATTTTTTAAAGGTTTTAAAGGCTTGCAATTCATGGTGTAGAGATTCAGGTAGAAACTTAAAATATGCCCTCAGAAGAGTTCAGAGTTGGGGAGTTTTATAGGAAGAAAAGAGAAAGATGAGGCAATCAATTAAAGTAAAGAGTTAATTAGTGTAAGAAGCTAAAGTTGTTCTTGGCACGACACAAGGGAGAAAAGAATTATCAGTCCTGGGGATCAAAATGTCTGTTCTGTTGGCATCTGAAACACTGGTTCCTAAAACAGTGACTGGTTGTTCTTACTCAAGTGTCTTTTGAATAGTCCAAGCAGATCAGTACAACTTAGTACAGATCAGCCAGTACAGGCTCCACGCATGTCTCTTTTTTCCCCAATGAGAATTCTGGGGTCTTTTTAATAGGGAGACTAGTCAGATAATTTAGTCTTTGCATGGATAACTAAAATTATTTTGGTGATACTGTTGATAGCTTGAGAAGTTTCTTTTAGCTTCCCAATAAATTACTGCCAGGAACACAAACAAAATCATGGATTGTGCTGTAAACGTTTAAGATGGTTGTCAAAGTTTGGGATTTCTCCACCATGTTTCCTTCATATGTACAACAGCTTATATGTGAAATTAGGAAGACTATCTCAGACTACCTGCTGGCTGTGTGTGTGTGCTGCTGTTCCTTGAGCCACCTGTTCTGGTCCCAGGAATGGCAGCATCATGTCCTACCCATGACACAAGATGCAGATGTCACAATCCTGGGCCAGTCCATGCAGCAAATGGAAATATTTCTGAGTTGACATCAAAGAAAGTGACCGGCCTGTAAAACTACAGAGACAGGGTTTGTTCCAAAACTGTTGGGAACAGACTGACCAAAGTGACTCCATTTTGTTTAAAACATCCATTTTGAGACCAGTGTCCTCTGCCTGCCCTCAGTGGAAAGGACCTGCCATGGCTGGCTGGTCCCACATCCTGTTTCTGCCTCCCCTCATTCCTCGTTGTTCCTGACAACCATCTTGTCCTCCTGATGGAGGATGGACACCAGCATTGTCTGCCTGATGATGGATGTCAGCACTACTGGAAGTTATGGGAATGCATCCCATGATTGTGGTAACTTGGGGACATGTCCTGTAGTTATGGGAACGTGTCCTACACCTGATTGTTTGCTTCACAATAGGGGGTGGTGGCGGTTTTGCCCTATAAAAGGTTGTCTCAGAGACTGCTTGGGGTCTCTCTTGCCAAGCTGTCATGGGGATCCTGGTGCACCAGTAATAAACCTGCAACCTTGAACTTCAGTTGGAGTCCTTGTGTCTTGTTGAGTGACCCACAAGTCACATCAGAAACAAAACAGAAGAAACAGGAGCAGGCATCAGTGGTGGTAACCCCACATGTGGCTTCTGGTCCTTCCTGCTCCCACTCACCAGCATAACCTCCCCAAACCACGCACAAGCACCACTGGAGAAAGGAACCGTGGGAGAATGCCACGTGCTACAGATTGTATAGTTGGCTGACCTACTTGTGGATAAAACTCTCTCACCTCTCAACCTCATTTAAGTGAGGGTCTGAATATTTGTGCGGACACCTGGAAACCTGAAGGACATCAAGATAGTCATTACTAGCTAGCAAAATGGGGTCTCCTCCTAATGTGCATGGATTGTTCTACGGCTATACCACCCTGAACGCGCCCAATCTTGTCTAATGTGCATGGATTGGATGACATTGGGGATGGGACAATCAGCTTTATCTGCAAATTGATTGGTAAAGAGATAAGAGAGAGACTCAGGTTTACCTCCTTAATTAAGAAAAAAGGTTATATAGGTTTTAGGGATTAGGGTTGAGGGCAACTGCTGCTTTTATTGGTTGGAGAGTGGGGGAGGGGCAGAGGAGCGGACTGTGCATTTGGCTGCAGGTGGTTGGCTCATCAGAGGGCACTTCACACACAAAGGGTGAAGAGGTTTTCCTTCCAGCAGCTGGAGCTCTGGATCGCTGCTGGTGCTGCCCTGCCTCTGGGTAGCTCTGCTCCTCTGGGTTCTCCATCTCCAGCCACCCTCAGCACTTGACTCAAAGCTGTTTGCTCTTTCTGCTTAGGCTGTGAAGGGAAGGTCCAGGCCTTGCTGTCTGCAAATAAACCCCCCATAAAAAAGTTGAGATGTGTTTTTTATCTCTTGTAGTTTAGGGTCTGAGATCACTTGGGGGGGCCCACCCACATTGCACAGAGGTGGTATTGTCTAAAGTTGAGATACTCATTTTATAACAGTTTCCTAGCTCTCAGGTGGACTATATCTGCGCTAATAGCAAACTTACGTCACCCAAACAACCATGTCTTCCATGCCCTGGCCAACGACATATAAGGGCACATTTCATAAATATTAAATCAGAAAAAGTGTACACAAGGAGAAGATCTCTTAGAGGGGGGCATCGACTGGGGCATCTGACTGCTAAGGCTACTCTCTGGTCTGGCTGCATATGTGCAGTGGGGTGGGTGTGAATCAGATGCAAAAGGGGCAGAAGTCTCCGACCAGCAAGCCACAGGAAAAAAGTAGCACTTTTTAAAAAATTATATATAAATTTCACAACATTGTAATCTCAAGGTGCCCTTCCCCCTCCCTTCCTCCCTTTTCCCTCCTGCTCAAAGTTGTGTGCTTCAGTTTGGTGCTTAGCTTGTTTTGACTTTTCCTCAAGGCTTTTGTTTATTTTTTTCACTATATCCCATATATTAGTGAAACCATTTGGTTTCTGCCTTTTTCTTTATGGCTTGTTTCTGCTAATATGATTTCTTCTAAATATATCCATGTTGTTATGAAATCATCGAA
This sequence comes from Uropsilus gracilis, assembly GCA_004024945.1. Lineage (NCBI taxonomy): Eukaryota > Metazoa > Chordata > Mammalia > Eulipotyphla > Talpidae > Uropsilus > Uropsilus gracilis. Next base: position 192,302 of record PVHY01000358.1, on the reverse strand, counting down.
TTTGTCATTTTTAATTGATGAGTAATATTCTATCGTGTATATATACCACAATTTTTTCATCCAGTCATCCGTTTGAGGGCATTTAGTTTGTTTCCATGAGCTTGCAATTATAAATTGTGCAAAAGCAGCACTTTTAAAGTGTGGCTTCTGACACCAGGTTTCCCTCAGGTCCGTACCATCCATACTTAGCAGTTGCCAGTCAAATGCAGTTTAACAACAGGTTTTATTAACAAGGGAATTCAAAGGGGAAAACAAAAAGTCCTTAAAGTCACAAGTGGCTAATTATCTTACCCTAGTCACCATTTTCAGGCTCAAAAGTCCCAAAGACATGTGCAAGATGATGCCCTTTGCCCCTCCAAACCTGAGGCAGGCACTCTGCAAAGTCCAGTCTTTCTTGGGTGTCTTCTCTTTGCTTCTTCCTCTCTAGTGTTCCGAGCTGCTACACTTCTTCAAGCTCTTCAAACTTTTTCCACAATTGCTGATGCACAAATCAACTTTCCATATCCCTGGCCATCTCCAGGTACCAGCTTACTATGCCACCTTGCTGCAGTGACACACTCTCCACACTGGCTCCTCTTCTTTCTACCAGCCACCATGGCTCCTTCCCACCACCAACTCACTCTTCCAGGGGGCTTCTGTTCAGCCTGGTCACTTGGGCTATGCTTTACCGGCTTGGCCTGCCATTCTCATGTCTCTCCTCTCCCCAAAAGTCTCTCTCTCTCAGTCTCTGCTCCTTTCCTTTAATCTCCTTTTTTTTCCCCTTCTGAAAACCAGAGACTGGAACCAATTTCCCCTCACACATCCTCCTGGTGCTTCATTTTCTCTTCCTCACTGGGGATTTGCAACAGTAAAAGAAGGAAGACCCCTTATCCTGTTTAGGGCTCTGTTTTTTCCAGAACAGCTAATGTAATGCCTAAGTTTTATGAACAAATACACCACCATGTTGGGGTCATGGCTTCAGGTGGGGAGCAGCAACTCACCAGGAGAGTGGTCTCCCTGCCATTCAGGTGTAGACTGTTCCCTCATCCAGTCTTCTCCTTACCCTGCTGCGACTTTCTTTGAGCTCAGAGCTTCTTAGCTTCCATTCTTCCAGAATGATCTCTCAGAGTTTGCAGGAGCTGGGGGGGTGGTGGTTATGGGAAAGGCTTCTGGGGTACACAGCCCTTCTGCTTAGGATCAGAGAGAATGCCTGTACTTTTGACTCCCTGACCCCCAACATGGATGCTAGAGCGTCTGTCAAAACTGAGGGCTCTTCCCTGTCTCTCCAGCAAAACCTCTGGGTTCTGCACGGGGACACCTCGCTGACATGGCCACCATATCATGGTCTTTCACCCCACTATCAGCTCCTTATTTTGTCCACAGGCTTGGGCTTGGAGTTGTGCATAATCAGTGTTAAATGAGCTTTCTGGTTTCGCAGTTGCAAGCAGATGTAACATGCTTATCAAAGGGCTACTTTCTGTATTTTATGTACCAATTTATCTCTTTCAGAGCAGAATGAATTCATTGAATCCATCTTCAGAGATTAAATTATTTTACTCCTTTACATTCCAGGGGGTGACACCTGCCTTCTCAGACAATGGCACGCAGCCAAGCAAAACCCTCCCCCGGGGCCTTGGTGCTTGAGTCACATCAGGCTAAGGCGAACGCAGGACTCAAGTTAATTTAGAAAATATCATGCATAACCTGTGCTTTCTCTTCCTAACCCCAAACAGGCAATACGACGCAAGCCAGGAGCATGTTATTTCAGCTGTCAGAGTAATCAAACCCATAGCCAAGAGGTGCTAGTAAGTCAGGATTATTGAAGACAAAGCAATTTAGCAGGCCGTCTGAATAGGCTGGTGTGTTTTTTCAAGCCCATAATTTAAAACGGAACATCAGTCCAATGCGTTGTTTAAACTGATTTTTCTTGGTCATATATTATGAATATGCCAGCGAGCCAACATTGAAATACCTGTGGAGAGCATAATTGTCAATGCAATGAACAGGGTTATAAAAGTGTACCTGTCATATCCTTTTTAGATTCTGTGTCTGCACTCATGCTATTTTCCCAGTGACTGACTTTAATCAAATCCTCCCATCTTCTGACGTCAGTGCAACTGTCTTCATAACAGTGTTGGCAATAAGAGCATCTAATTAAAATCACATTCCTACTTGAGATCTCTGTGCCCATTGGGAAAGATAATACTGTCACTCAGTGTTTGGGGTGGATAATGACATTAAATGCTTTCCCCCAGAGGCACCATGGTTGAAGCAGGGTCCCATCTGAATTTGTCAAGTTTTTAGCCTCAGTCAAGACAGATAACCGGTCAGATGGGTTTCCAGGGAGCCAGGGCACATTTGTCTGGCGTTGACACAACTCCAGCAAGCAGGGGTTAGCTGGCCAGCCCACATGTGTACAGGAACCTGAGTTAGTCACAGCCAGTATGGAAATTTGCCATCCCGAAACTGGGGGGAGTTTTAAGCATTTTCCTTCCGGTCAAAGTGGTGAAGAAATTGATGAGAGTAAACTCCAGCTGTGTGATGTGAAATAAATGGAGTCAGATGAAATTTTCACTTTCCACCCAGACATTTGACAAAATGCTGATTCTCTTTTCTCTTTGAGGTCATTTATTTGGTTGCTAAACAATACCTTTCACCAACTTCTTCAAGGGGGAAGGAAAGGAGGTAAAGAACTTGGAATAAGTAAATTCTGGCCAGATGAGCTTTTCCTCACAAGTTTTCTGCAGCAAATAAGATTCAGAGTGTTGGTGGCTGCTTTTGTAGGTGCAGGTTGAGTTTACAACCCTGTGAGGTTCAGGTGTCAGGGAAGGCTTAGTATCTGTTTCCCCAAATCTAATGAGATAAGACTCAGAATCCCAATGCACTTGGGAGGGAAGAAGTTTCAGTGCATTTATTTTCTGGGTATCCTCCTCTGCTTCAATATGGATATTGTAGAGAACTCACAGCGATGGGCACAACTGAGCATATTCTCCATGGAGAGAGCTTCGCTGGCCTGAGTGCAGGGGTCTGGCTCTCAGAGGGAAGGCATGAGGGCAGCACTCATGGAATTTTCAGGCTGGGCCTGTGGCTGCTGTCTGAGAAATGGAGACATTGTGCGGGAACCAGGAGCCCTGCTTCTTCCACATCCAAAGCAGATAGTGCATCTTCCAAGATGGCTCCTCATTTGTGTTACTCTGAGACTCAGTCTTTTGCCAAGAAGCATTCTGATGCCCTTGGCCACCCTCCACTGGTCTCTGCAAGAGGAGTGGCTTTCTGCTGTAGGTGCAGGTTGTTGCTCAGAACAGAGATGGGAACCATCTCATTCTACTCACTGAGTTGAGAGGACGCTGTACTTTGCTGGAGGATTCCGGGGGATCTCTTCTGAGAAATACATCGGCTTGCAATTTTGTCACATAAATACCATAGATAGTCCAGACATTATTCTCCAGGCAGTGCCTCTCCATTTTGCTGGCACAGCAATCCAGGAGGCCATCTTGGAAGAGGCATCGCGTCATCTATATTTCTTATTGCTCCTGCAGAACACTAGCAGTGGGTGCTGTGGTCACTGGGCAATAGGGACTTTGGGGTGACCCTCATGAATGTGTTAGTTGTTGGCTACACACTGGAGCTGATTCATGGACCTTCCTTTGTCAGAGGTGCATGCGTCTTTAAGACAGAGAGTGTAATGAACCCCCACTTCCTTCTGAACCACCCCTCTACCACGTCTGTGTTCTCTACCTTTTCTCTAAGGGTTATTTTGACCTTAGATGGAAGGAGACCTGTATCATTTTGGTCACTTGGACATGGCTAGTGAGGCTGGGTGTTTGCTTTGTATGATCTTCCTGATCATCCACTCACTTTTCTCATGTTAACACTGCATGAGAAACTTCTATCCAGCTGTCCCCTTGTTTTACAGATGCATGTTATAAGATGGTAGCTGCTGTGCACACTTCCTGCAGGTTATTTCAAGAAATTCAAATTGCCTTCGGAAGCTTGCTTGTGAAACAGAGCCTGACGTGCATTGAACAGAAAAATCCCAGATCACACATCACACACCGCTTGGTGGAAGTCTGACACCCCCCTGTGCAGATCTCATTTCTGCAAGTTTCTACTCCTTGGCCAGTCTCAGAACTCCTTGTTGTCCAGGTCCCAGGCATATTTCCTGAGCGTGACACTCAGGCTTTCATTTCTTTCACTTTCACTTATGTCACTTGATTTACTTTGGGACCCAACAAGCTTTGAAGGAGACACTGCCTGAGTCAGTGCCCATTTGGGGGTCCCTACAACACCAGAAGACATGAGTATTGGATTCTCTCCTGCCTTCACCTGGCCGATGGCCTTGGGCACATCAGGTGACCTTTGCACATCTCTATGCTTTTCCTCTTTAAGGTGCTTTTCCTCACCAGACTTCATAGGTCTGGTGGGGGTTAGAAGATGGTCCCTGAACATAGATATAACATGATGCCTGTCTCTCCCAGTTGTGTAACTACCCGGTGTTTATGTAAACTCCTAAGCCTCAGTTTCCCCATGTACACATTAGGGATACTTATTTCTGCCCAACAAGCTTTTCAGAGATGTTGGTAGAATCAAAGAGGTTCTTCTTGTAACATTTCTTTGTAAGACAATTTAGAATGAATCCCTCATGCTCCATGGACCTTCATTCTGGAGTCCCACAAGACTTAAGGACCACTGGCCCCACAGGGTGGCTGACCCTGAGAATACGCATCCATCAAGAGTCTCATTCCTCATGGTGCCCAGTTCTGAACTCCTCATAGTGGCTCCATGATCTTTTTTTTTTTTTTTTTTAAGTCAAAGGAGTTAAAAGCTAGCAAATCCGTATGTGCTGTGACGTGACCAGCAGGCTGTGCTTTGTTGACCCAGATCCTGCCTGCTGGTCTAGAGGTGCTCATTTCTCCTTCCTGGTGCTTCATGGTGGTCAGAGACCCAGCAAAAGCCAAGAGAGGGTACATCTCCCTTGCCCACCAGGTCTGCCTATGGAAGGGGTCAATTCTTCCTGGGGTCAATTCATCCTGGGGGACTTTGCCAAGAGTGTGCCTGGCTGTGGATCTTGAGAAAATGACCCATAGGTCATTGGGCCCCCACATTTCAAACAAGCATCTACCTGATGTGCTTGCGCCAATACTCAGTCTAAGGTATTTGGGGTGAAGTGGAAACCCTTGCAGGTAAATGCAAGTGAAAGGTGAACATGATTTGTCACTGTGACTAGCAGAGCTATGGCAGGAGACACAGTGAGAGCTAGGAACAGCCTGGCGAGCAGTGTCCCGGGGGAAATGTAGAGCTATCCTGGGTCTAGAGCCTGCTTTCAGGAAGTGCTCTTGGAGAGGAAACTGCTGGTAGCTAGTCGTGAAGGAAGCAGAACTTCCCAGTGCTATTCAGCCAAAGGTGGGCTCTAGGTCCTGCCGTGGGAGTCAGAGGGGTGACAGATCTGTGGATCCAGAGGAGGGTTTCCTGAATGGATGCTCTAGGTGCCTGAGGAAGGAGCCTGGGCGACCAGTAGACCCATGTTTTTGTTAATAGTGTTTAAGTTATTCCTGCCTCTCATGCTTACATTCTTCTCTCAACCAGAGCAAGAGAAGAAAGTGTGCCCAAGAAATGGTTCTGTGCAGTATAAAATCAAATTACTGCTGATATAGAGAGTGACATGAAATAGGAAAAGATGAGAAATTAGCTTGTAGGTAGAGGTTTCGTCAGGCGAAATCAGCGGAAGCAGTACCTGCTTCTCTCCTAGGGCCCATGCTCAAAATAACATGAATGCTGGCTTGTCTGCACGGTTTCCTGTCGGCACACTCTGATGTGTGAGGCCATGGGGTGAAGCATCAGAATGGAAGTAATAATTATTTTTTTTTATAACAGTGTCTTCTTAAGCTTCAAAGACAGAGCCTCTCTCCTTGCACATGCAAACATCAATTTGGGAGCTGAGGAAGGTAATTTTCACATGCAAATCCGAATGAGTTGAAATGAGCAGAGGTGAGGAGCAGACTGTTAAAGACACACCATCTTCCTTCTCCCTGATAGAAGGAGCAGAGACTTGAGAGCAGTGGTGATTTCTCGAAGTAAAGGTAGAAATCTTGGGGTTCTTTGGTTTGCCTTTCTTGAGGTGATAGACCCTAAGATGTATGTCCAAAAAGATTTTTGAGAAAGATGCAAAGACAACTTCAGTGGTATGGGAGCAATTGGTCCTTCGCAGGAAACAAAACAACCAAGAACCTTGTCTTAAGTCTCAGAATTTATCCCCAAATGAATCCTGAATGGATTACAGGCAAAGTTCAAAGGTAAAAGTATAAAATATTTATTTAAAAATATCTTAAAATGCTCTGGGCTCTAAGACTAAGAGAAGTGTTTTCAGACTTTAGACCAAAAGCTGGTCCATAAAATTAAAATTGCTCAATTGGACTCATCAAAAGTTAAAAATTTTATGCTCTGACTCTAGAAAGAGGATGAAAAGTCAGATTACAGACTTAGAGAAAATATGTGCAAGCCACTTCTCCAAAAAAGAATTCGAATCCAGCATATATAATGAACTCTCAAAATTCAGGTGAAAACACAACAAAATTAAAGAAATAATGAAAGATATAAAGAGATATTTCAGGGGGAGACATACATATGGCAGATAAGCAATGAAAAGATGTTCAATCACTAACCATTAGGAAAATGCAAACTAAAACTACAAAGAAATATCACCACATTTTTATCAGAATGGCAAAAACAAACCAACCAAACAAAATACACCAAATGCTGGTAAAGATATGAAAAAGTTGATCATTCTTATAAATGCTAGTGAAGGGATGAAGAAACTAGGTCACTCTTATGTTGTTTGTGGGAATACAAAACCACACATATACTCTTGGAAACAGAACAGCAGTTTCTTATAAAACTAAATATGCAACTACTGTATGATTCAACCGCTATACTCCTGGGTCTTTGAACCAGGGAAATGAAACTGTGTTCCCAAAGGAACTTGTAATTCCTTGTTTATAGGAGCTTTATTTGTAATATCCCCAAATGGAGACAATTCAGATGTTCTTCCATGGATGAGTGCTTTAAAAATCATGGTATATCTATGCCAAGGAGTACTATTCAGGAATAAAAAAGAAACAAGCAATTGCTACATACAACTTGGATGACACTCCAAGTAATTATGCTAAATGATAAAAATGACCCAAAGGTTTACTTCGTAAATGGCTTCATTTATGTTATATCCCTAACAAAATCATAGTAATCATCTCCTTAGTGACCTAAGGAGAAAGTGGTAAAGGTTATAGCAAAGTGAGTATGTTTATGAAAGAGCAACATGGGTCATCATTGAGTGATGGAATTATTTTGTATCTTAACTATATCATTGTCAATATCCTGGCTGTGATACTAGACTCTAGTTTTACAAGAAATTCAGTAAATGGTAGAAGGAATTACTTTGTATTATTTATTACAAGTGTATATGACTCTGTAAATATCCCAGGATAAAGCTTAATTAAAAGTTTTAAAAGAGTATGAGCCACAATAATCAGTGTTTATAGAACCAAAGGGCTTGAAAGTTGTGTGAGGTTTTGCATCCCTGGAGGACCCACCATAAATGACTTTACCTCTGTATCCTCACCTGCCACCCATACCCCCTCTCCTTGCTTTAGTCTCCACTGCAGTTGCATGATGTTCTTTCTATTCCTTGCTTGCTTCTTCTTTGCATGTGTGGTTCGTGATGCCCTCACCCCTCTTTGTTTGCTCAGTATATATTCATCTTCTAGATCATTTCTTTAGAGATTACTCCCCCCCTAGATCAGGTAATATTGCCCCCTCTGGCTTCCTGTGTCTTTCCTACAAAGAACCAGACATACCCATCACTGCTCATTTCTAGTATCTGACTTACGTAAAGCATGACTTTACCATTTTTTGATGTTATGATGGTATGAAAGGGAGATGCCTTCAGTAAGAACAGTGTGTCAATTCTACTTTTCATTGTCAGTACAGAGTTTAATACATTTGGTCAAATATTCAGCTCTTTATTAGCAAAGTCTTTGTGTTAGATGATTTTACCTAATTGTGGGTAGTGTAAGTATTCTGAGCACATTTAGAGGTAGGTTAGATATTTTTGACCTAGCTGGAAGGTAGTTTGACTATAATGTTCAGTAGAATAGGCATATTAAAGGTAGTTTTGACTTAATAATGGGCTGAAATTCATTTCAACAAAAAGCAAGCATCCTTTCAACCTGCAGTGGGTTTTGGGAAGATAACCCCATCCTGAGTTGATTTACTTAATGTTGCCACTGGTCTGAATGGGAGAACCATTTGCTTTAACTGACATGTTTTTCAGCCTCTAGCACTATGTGTAGGGGTTCATCACAGCAGGGGTTCGCTAGGTATTTGTGGAATAAATTAAAAGATGATTCACTTTTCCTGTCTTAAGTTACCAAGGTCTTCGTCGCTGTTCTGATCCCAGGCTAAATCACCCCATCTGTTCTGGGTGATCTGCTATCCCAGAAAGAAGCCAACTCTCCACAGTCTTCCCTGGCTCTGGAGTGTCCAGGAGGCACTCAGTTAAGTAACCATGGCCCTGTGGGGTTCCAGAGGAGGGCAGGAGAGACAAGGAAGAAGCCTGTCTGGTACATGGCAAGCGAGACCCTAAAAAGTTTTTCCCTAAAAAGTTGCTCATCTCAAAGTCACTCCAGCAGTTAGTAAGTGTGGGGGATTCATCTGTGTGCTTCTCTGATGATTTTTCAGTCTTGGCAGAAGGAGCACACTTCCTCCGATAAGAGGAAAAGACAAGAGTCCAGTACACGAATCTTCTCTCCTCAGAGATTCTCTGATCTCCCAATCAAACTGGCCACCTATGTTTCCAGGAGGTTCTACATGCTGGGCAGAATCATCACTGGCTCCATCCTCTCCTGTACAAGGTTGTGTAGCCACAGCTTCCAGATCCCACACCACAACCCTAACCACCCTGTGGCCACACCCGTTGCCCCCAGTGGGTGTAAATTCTCTGAAAGAAGTAGGGGACCTTGTCTTGTTCCCGCTTGTATGTTCTGTATCAAAACGCTGTGCCCATACATGGCAAGTACTCAGAAGTGCTAGTGTGTTTGTTCATAAAACTAACTTTGACCATGTCTTCACTGGCCTTCTTTCCCAGTTTTTGGCTTTTGCTTTCCTCCTGAACTTCCATTGCTATCTCACTTCCCCTACCAATCCTGCCCACTCCTCACCCACATGTCTGCATCCCTACTTTTATCATGTCTGTGTCCTCATCAAAGCTGATACAACCTAAGCTGCATTACCTGGAGTGTGAAGAATGTGGATCGGGGTGCTGAAATTTGGTTCTGCCACATAAGCCTGGTTTGCTTACAGGTGCTGAAGAAAGATCCAAAGGAACAAAATTGTACCCTTGCTGTGTTTGGGACATTTTATTTCATATACATTGTCTTGTCCACCCCTATGGGAGAGGCATTTTTACATTCATTTTCAGAGAAGGACATACAGAGAAAAACTCTATTCTCAAGGCGACACAGTAAGAGGACAGGAGCCAAGAATTCAAATTTGGATCTGCTTCATTCCCAAGCTCCTGCTGCAATGACCGGAATATCTCTGAGATATTTTCTGACAATAATTTTAGCTTTAGGAGAAAGACTAGACACTGTTATTCTGACCTTTCCAATTATCTGACAAGCCCAGTGTTAATCAGCTAAGTCAGAATGAGTGACCCTAGGACTGCTTATGCCCCAAACCATTTTCTGATGAAGTGATGAAACGAGATTGCTGGGCTAATTAACAAGTCTGAAAACATTATGTGAGTTCCAGTGATGCTTTTGCTTCTGGCCTATCCCACACCTTCCCCAAATAAGAAAGCAACTAATTTGCAAGAGCCCTTGCTTCTGTGAAGCAGCTGCAAGAGTCACTGACATGTATGATTAGCATAGAATTAATTCCTGTTGGGGAAGCATTATTACCAGCCCTAATGAGGTTTGGGAAGCAACTAGTGCTAGAGATGAAGGAAGGTTTTTACTATTCTTTTAACTCCAGGTGAACTGTGTGTAGGACACAGTTTTCAGCACAAAGATGTATGCTTGGCGATCAGGCGTGGAGCGTGACTTGTATGAGGTACGTTTCTCTCAGTGATTTGAGACTTGGGACAAGTATAATAGTGTAAATGGATCTCTGATATAGTTCCATGTTGTCCTCCCCTGAGAAATGCTGTGTGCGGAGGGCAATTATGATGATTTTAACCCCTTAAATTAAATGTCCTTTAACTGAGGTATAATTTTTTTTAATCATTCATTCTGTTTCTAAATATAAATGGAAAGAATGGGAGAAGGCACACCTGGAAACCATTTGTTTCAATTACGGAAAAATACCCATAACCTGTATACCGATAGATAAGAAGTTAATTGAGATATATTTCCTCTTAGACTTTTTCTGTGCATATTACTTTGCTATTTAGTAAAATCACACAACAATATATCCAAATTTGCATCTTGCTTTCTCCGCATTTGATAATAATAGAAACCTTTCCTTTAAAAATTCTTCATAAGCATAATTTGAATATACTCACAACACTGCATTATGAGAACTTGCCATAATTAGCTTACCCTTTGTCATATTAGTTATGCTTGTTTTCAATTTTTAACTTCTATGAATGATAATGTAATTCTTCTCTTTGTATATGTTGCTAAATTTTTACTTTAACTTGAATTTTTTAGATCAGAAAAAAATTTTATATAAAATTTTGGTTCCAAGTAAATATCACCAGATTTTCTGACTATAACTGGTAACTTAGAATTCTACCAAAAAAAAATCCTTAAAAATAAAGGAGAATTAAAGACACATTCAGAACAACTGAAATTATTTATTGTCTTGAGGTTCATACCTACATTTCCTAAGAGAGAAGAGTAATCTCGGGTGAAAAGGTGGCAATGTAAGAAAAGGTGAGGACGAAAGAAAAATGCAAATATTGAATACACAGAATGATAATTATTTAAAATAAAGAAAAAAACACCTCAAGCAAGACATAAAAGATGGTAACAAGATAGTGGAAGTAACATTTGTAAAGTTCTCCCATTTTCTGAGAAGTGACCAAACATTGATTTCTATCAGCCTCTCATAAATCAAGGATGTTTGTTGTAATCACTGTGCAATTACAGAAAATTAAAAAATATAACTAACGAGGTGAGAGAGAGGAGGAAGTGGGAAATGATTTTAAGATGATTTGTTAGTTTAACAAATGCAAGAAAAACATGCAAAGAAAGGTGGAATAGCTATGAAAAGTACTGGATAGATGATAAACCCCAAAAACAATCAACAATTTTCTCAAATGTAATGAACTACATCAATTAAGAAACAACATATCTCAAACTTCATAAAATGATGAAACGCCTTAGTTAGAAGGGTACAACAGAAATGACAGTAATATACAGATACTAATGAACAAAGAACATGGCATAATTACATAAGGTAAAATGAACTTAGAGGGCAGAGGTATTCATGGAGATGAAAAGAGGTGTTTCCTGGTAATAAAGAGAAATCTGCCACAAACTTTAAATACTTCTTAATTTGCATGAATCCAAGACTAGTATCAAAATATATAAAGCAAAAATGGCATATTTAAAATGAAAAAGCATAAACTCATGACTGTATTGCCAGATTTTAACATGTTGCCCATGATGATGGAATAAGCAAACAAAACAAATGACAGAGAATTGAACAGGGTGCTTTACTACTGTTCAACCAGATTCAGTATCCATCAGTATCCATGTTATTCTAGGGGTACAAGAAATATTTAGAAATTTTGACCATATGGTGGGCCATAAATAAAATTTTAACAAAAGTTCATGTATTCAAATTAGGTCATGAAATAAAGCTTGAAATCAATAATAAAGTTTCTTAGAAAATTGTCAAAAATTTGGGAATTCAACAATATATGTCTAAATAAACCATGGGCAAACATTAAATTACAATGAAAATTTTAAATTATTTTAATTAAATAAAAGCAAAAATATAACACATTAAATTGTGTGGGAGACACACAATTCTTAAAACCAAGCTTAAAAGTAGTTTGTATATCATAAAAGAAAAAAAGCTGAAAATTAATCTACTGGTTTTTTGTTTGTAATCATCATATGAAGTGAAAAAGAATAACTTCTCAAAAGAAGAAATAATCACATATGTAATTTCTGCTAATAGTAATCACAATAGCAGAAATTAGTCAAATAAAGAACACATTTTAATAGGAAAAATCAAAATTCAATGTTCAGCCTTTGGAAAAAAGCAAATGCTTAAAAAGTATGAGAAAATGAGAGGATATACCTCAAAAGAGGAATAATCACAGATCCCATAGATACGTAAAGAAAAAAAATGAGCTGGTATTTTAAGTAACTTAGTTTTAGTGAATTTCAAAACATCGGTGAAATGAAAATATTTGTAGGAGTAACACAGTTACCAAAATGGAAACAAGAAAACAATTTCTAAAATCTAAATAGTTCTGTGTTGTCTAAATAAATCCAATCTACAAGTAGACGGTTTCCTACAAGGACATCTTCAAACACAGGTGACTTTCATGGATAAATTCTTCTCTCTATTGAAAAGAGGTGCTTCCTGGCACCCCCAGAACTGGTTGGTGGGGTTTCAAAGTACTCTAGTCCTGTAGCAGCAGCTGGGACCATGGCCAGGGTGCCTTCCAGTCTGCCTGTGAGCCCCTCCAGCTCCACCTGCTGTCGGGGTCTGGGCGGAGGCTGGCAGCAGACACAGCACCCCAATTCTTATTCCAGGATGACTTTGGCCTGGAGAGCAGCCCTTGTGATGGCAGCGTTGCTGTGTTGATGGCAGAAGGTTCAACTGCCCCTGGAACATTTTCCTAATATTTTACTTTAGGGGAGCTGCTGAGATTAAGCCTGTTCACCTACCAGCATCCATGAGTCAAAGTAAACACAGAGCTGGGGAGTCCCTTGTGCACCCCCAATGACCAGCATGACAGCCTGAGGGCACCAGCATCATAGATTTACCAAAACAAACACTCTTTCCCAGAGACCTTAGCCAGGCCCCCAGGGAAGCCGGGGTGGTGGCAGGCTAGTCTGTGTTACCTTGAGGGCTCATATTGGATAGATCCACAAAGGCCATTGGCTCCCGGAGATGGCTCTTTGTGACTGGACTGGAGAGGTGGGGGCTGTTGTACAAAATAAAAGGAAATCACAGTTTAATAGATGAGTGAAACAGAGGGACAGCTGTGGGCATCAGCAGAGTCAAGGTACAATCGGGAGGAAAGTGTTCTGCAAATACAGTGCTTGAGTTTTCTGACTTTAGGTTGACCAGCCCAGCCTGAAGGTCATGCCCATGCTGCTGTGGGCTACCGGGCACTCGCTGTTCTCAGTGCCAGCCTGCCCCCACTGCTGACTTTGAGTTCCTCCAGGAGGGATTTTGTGTCCATTCTTGTTCACCTGTGGGTGCTTGGGGTCTAATATGGTGACTGGCATGTAGGAGACATTCATTAAATATCTGTGGAATCAATGCCTAGGTTTTGCTCTCAGAGTCTACTGCTGACCCCAGGGTGGATGAACAAATGAATAAATTCATTGCTTCACTCAATTACCCACTTAAGTACTTGAATGAGTGCTTGCTGAGGTGATAGATATATTTGCACCTAACAAAGTACCTTGAGAATATCAGACACCCAATCACTATTAACTTATACTTTTATCTTAGTGTTTTGTTTTGTTTTTTAGATCTTTGACTTATTTTTTATGGATTACACACACACATATATACACACACACATACATATGACATCATTACCTGTCCTGAGTTCTCCCATCACCTTATCACCCATGAGCCATCTTTATCTCTTGTGCCCTCCCCCTCCCCTGACTTGTCTTAGTATTTTTGTGAAAAGTTTACATTTGACTATGGGCAGAAGAATGATTATAGTAATCGGCTGGAGGAGAGTGGTATCTGGCAGGGACAAGCAGGATGATGCAGACAAATGCCAAGCACCTGGGTGATGCCTGGCTGTAGGTGGCACCAAACCCACAGATTGGGGAACATGGGAAAGAAGCCTCTCAGGTGTCTGATTTCCTGTCAGTCCCATGTCCTGGCTCACAGACAAGTGCTGCCTCCACTCTTGAACTCAGTGAGGCCACAGGGACTCAGGGTGGGGCTGTGGAGAGGGGACAGCCAGCCTGGGTGAGCAAGCTGACCAAGGAGGCAAAACTCCCAAATACTTGTGAGGTGTCAGGACTTGTGACAGGAGAATAGTGGACAGATGCCAGAGTGTGAGCTTGGGAGGAAAGATGAATGCAGGCTGGGCAGAAGGGACCCCGTTTTGCTATGAACACTGATTTACAGTGAACCAGGCACCCTGAAGGGTGTGAAGATGCTACAGGGTAGTGATGCAGTTGAAAATTGTATAGGTGCCAAAATGCCCTGGTGGGTGGAGTCTGAAAGACCCCCGGTGAGAGAAAATGGGAAGTGGGAGATGGGGGGGATAAATGCAAAGGATGAGGAGAGAAGAAAAACAGGAAAGGAAGGAAATGAGAATGGTGGACTGAGAGAACAGGTTCACACAGCCTGGCCAGGGGAAGCCCCCTGGAACAATGAGCTGGAGGTGGTGAGAAGCCATGGTGACCAGCATAAGAGAAGCCAGTGTGGAGAGTGTGTCACCGTATCAGGGTGGCATAGTGAGCTGGTACCTGGAGATGGCCAGGGATTTGGGAAGCTGATTTGTGCATCAGCAATTGTGGAAGAAGTTTGAAGAGCCTTGGAGAAGTGGAGCAGCACAGAACACTGGAGAAGAAGCAAAGAGAAGATGCTGGAGAAGGACTGGACATTGCAGGGGACCAGCAGGTTTGGAGGGGTGCCATCTTGGACATGTGTTTGGGACTTTTGGACTAAACAGTACTTGGGGTGAAATAGCTGGCCACTGTGGCAGGAAGGACTTTCTGTTTTCCTTGTAAATTTTCCTTGTTACTAAAACCCTACTGCTGAACTGCATTTGAGTGGCAACTGCTCCCTGCGGGTGAGACGGATCTGGTAAGAAAGCTGGGCAGCAGAAGCCGTATTTTAAAATGGCACTTTTCCCCCTATGGCTTGCTGGTTGGCAGCTTCTGCTCCATTTTAACCCAATATCAAAGGGGAGATGTAGCATCCGGATCTAGGAGAGTAGGCACGGGATTTGGACTGGGGGCCTCCATGGAGAGGTGGAAGCTGAAGCATTGGAGAACCGTCAGAGGCAGGGGAAGATCAGAAAAGGCGCTTTGGGAGGAGCCGAGGGTCTTGAGGCTCAGAGCGCATTTGGGGCTCAGGCAGGTCTGGGTGTGCCTGTGGGTCTCTCACTTGCTCCATGTCCTTGGGTCAATCCCAGCACCCTGGGAACTTCCCTTTTCATGCCCACAAAATCCAATAATGCAGAGAAATCACTTAGCACAGGTCTGATGTGTAGAAACCCATCCACATTCACTGGTAGTGTTGGGGACCTGAAGAAGAAGGAGGAACAGATAATAAGAGAGATACTGACTAGAGTGAGTTGTTGACAGAATGTCTCATGATTGAAAGCAAGGAGAAAGTGGCACCCTGCAGTGTCATGGAGTGGGCCTCAAGCTTGACCCTGGGAGGTGAAGCCAATGATTAAGGTCTTGCTCCAAAGCTGTCTTCCTTCTGGTGTTAGACAGTCACTCTGGCACCAGCATCATCAGGAGGGGCAAAGTCCAGTATTTCCTACTCCCTTGTGCCATCAGTTACCTGTGCTCTTAGGAGCTGCCTGGGATCCCTCTAGGTCTTCAGTCTGCAGGTGCAAGGGACCCAAGCCAGCCTCTGTGCACCGTCAATTCAGCTGCAGGGTCTGAGTGCAGTATTGGACGCATCCACTACATGGGTATCCCGCACCTCATTCCGACTGGCATACATTATTAAAATGAAGCAAAGAAACCCCCCACTTCCTCAGAAACTCATGCCCGTTGGGTTTTAGCCGCATGATTTGTTCAGCTGCTGGGGTCACATCTCCCAAATGTTCTGGCTCCTGTATCAAGGTCTATTTCAGGGTAACAGCTTCTTGTCCCATCAAGCTCTGGCCAAAGATGCTGCTGGGAGATGGACTGAACAACCTCAGGGACCCTTTCAATCCACATCATGGACAGTTTTCCGAGCTGGAGATGGAAAAAAAAAATCCTTGAAAGTACAGGAAGAATAAAATCAGATTTTAATTGAATTGCAGCAATGTACTAGTCAGGCTAGTTAAGCATATAATTAATTGTTGTAACTATAGCAACAGGATTAGCTGGCACTATTAGGGTGGCACCAGGGGTTCGATGAGAGACTCTTAAAAAGACAAGTGGTAGAGATTGCAGAAAATCATTCATTCTACTCCGGTGGTTCTCTGGAGGGCCTCATACTCTTTAGTAGCCCAAAATAAATCTATTTAATAATATTTCCTTAGATTCATGCAGCTTTTCTTATCCCAAAGGGCCCCGAGGTTCTTCATAAACCATGTACATAAATATAGATCTGGAATAATGTATCGGGCCAGATTTTCCTAGCGCTTAAACAACTCTCTGGTGGTTTGTTCCGCACCTTTGGAAGCTCAATTACCTTCAGGATATACTGAAGCAGTAATTTACTAAGTGGGGTCCCCATGGGCCCTGGGCCTGAAGCATCAACAGAGTATAAACTCAGGTAGGAGAAGAGGAGGCTCCAGAGATCGTGCTTATTTATTTGTGCCCCATCTCATTCCAAAGAGGCTTCAAGGAGGCTCACAAAACACACAGAGTACACCAGGCTAGAGTAAACACATCAGAAAATCCAAGGCAAGGCAGACAACAGTAAGAAATAAGCAGATCTTTCTTTGGAAATGCTAGTAGAGGAAATGCATGTAGCCATCTCCTAGAAAAGTGGGTAAAATAAGACAGAGGAAAATAACATTCACTGCTGGGAATAGATGCCTGGTGCTGAGACTTCAAAGAAACCTTCTTTTTGCCCTTTAGACCTTCCTCTGCAGAAAAGAGACTCCCCAGCCCCTTACTGCTGGCAGGAGGTAAAAGGGCCTTGTCCTGGTGCACGTCCATCAAAAGAACACCTCCATCCAGTCAGCTGACCACTATTGATCGACCATCTGACTTTGTCCAGTCATGTGCCCATGGAGGCAAGAAAAGTTCAGGTTTTGATGTTTTCTAGCCTTCTGGCCAGATTGACAGTGAAAATCAGACTCTTTGGAGCAGGGGTGGCACAATGGGGGGTATCTTCAAACAGAAACAGCCCCCCAGTATGTTTTGTCTTGCCCATTGGGGTGCTTTGCTTTAGAATCCAGATACCTGGTTTCTTCTGGAAATGTTGGAGACCAGTGCATGAGGCAACCATACTGCTGTGCACAGGGCAAAAGCTGAGTTCCTGGGGCACCACATACAGTGGCACCACATACAGCGGCATCAGCCTCGAGTCCTAAACTTCCGCTAGAGTCAAGTTTTCAGAAGCATCTACATTTTCCGTCTCTGATTTAGAATCTTATCTATGGAATGTTTGTCCTGTTGTCACCGTGGAAACTGGGATGAGGAGACAGAGGTTAGCTTTGCTTGTCCCCGGGTTGGTGTTCAGGAGTCTTCTCTCCAGACACACTGTTTAGGGCCTTTGCTGCAGCTGTCTTCAGTAGATTGTTTTCCAACATTCTCTGGTCTGATCAAGCTCCTTCCCGAAGCTTCTCCCAAGTCTTCTAGGGGATCTCCTCCCTGGGGAACTGCACCTGAATTTTGCAAGGCACTGAGCATAGTTTTCAAAGTCATCAACCTTTTTTTTTTTTTTTTTTGAGACTAGGTCTCGCTATGTTGTCCGGGGAACCACAGACTCTTGTTGCTGGGGGTATCATGGATTCAAGCAATCCCCAGACTCAGCCTCTCATGTAGCTGTGATTACAGGTGCGCACCACCACACCTAGCTATTTTTTGAAACTAGGTCTCGCTATGTTGCCCCGGGCAGGTCTTGAACCTGAAAACTCAAGTGATTCCTACTCTTGGCCTTCTGTCCTAGGCTGTGATTAAAGGCACACGTCACTGTGCTCGGCTATCATCAACCTTTTGATGTGCATTTTGAGCAAGTTGAACTGTCTGCTCGTGTGTCTTCTCCCTACACGCCCCCTTTCCTGTCTCTCCTGTGCAATGCCTTCTCTACCCCCACTTTACAAGAGAAAGACTATCTCTAGCCCCTTGCGAATCCTGCAGTGCTGCATGGATTCAGGACATAACAAAGTTATGTCCAGATTTACGACTAGTAAACTTTGAACACTGGTGTCAAGAAGGTGAGTGTCTGGGTAGCACATCCTTCTACAGACAGGTTGATCCCCATTCTTTACTTTCATCGATATGATGAAGGAACTCTTGGGTGGGGGGCCAGAGGTGTGATGAGGGAACCCCTGGGGAGAAGAGGAGATGTGGCAGGTCACTGAAATAACCTTTGAAGATGGAATACTGTGTGATTAGGGCCCTGTATCTCAGTTGGTGTTCTTAAAAAGGAGTGACATTGCTGTAGCATTCCTGTCTACTTCTTTATGTAAATGTCATTTATCCAGTGTGTACATCTATCAGAATAAGAAATAGGAATGTAACTGACATCAAATCCTCTCTCATTCTAGCAATATGTAATAATCACCTATGCGTACATGAGCAAATTAGAAAAAAATCTCATCTATCTCATTAAATATACATCTCCAATAAAATTTTATGAGGAATATTTATCTAGTCATTATGTAGCATCAATAACTATAATGATTAGCCAACCCAGAAGAAATAAAATCCTATCAGAATACAAATATGAGTTCAAGGAGAACAAGGAATGAACAAGTCAGAACATTTTCTGACTGTTTAAGAAGGGCAGGTTTCTGTGTTTTCTGTTTTTAAAATGAGCATTGGAGATTAATCACCAGGCTCTCTAAGTCCTGCCGGATACACTGAAATTGAAGATTTTCTTTTTTTCTTATTTTTCCATTTAAGACTTCATTTTTGAATCTAATGTTTTACACCTGGAGGTAAAGTTGGTCAGTGTTACTGCATCTGCTGTGTGGGTTATATGGTTCACACACTTACAAATGCAAATCAGTATTTACTACATACTAAAAACGTGTTCTTTGTAAGCCTTTACGCTAATAATAGCACACTATAGAAGTCAAATTGCAAATGAACATGAAGTTTTCCAGAGTTCTTTGTAAGATCACCAAATAAAAAGGTGGAAAGATGTTTAATTTAGTGATTATTATTTCTCCTACTCCTTGTGGGAGATTTGTGACATTCCTTATACTCTGTGTCTTAGAGTTAGTATGACATGGCTTCTTCTCTGGCCTCCATCATTATGAAAAATCTTCAAGGTCTATGAATAACCAGCTAGCTAATCAGTGTTTATGGGGCATCTTTCTATTGTTAGAATATTCTAACTAGAGCAAATATTTTGAAGAATTTATATATTAAGATGGCAAATGGGAGTGAACTAGCAGAAAAACTGCATTTAAAAGATAGATGGAAAACAAAACAAAAGAGGAAAAACTAGCTCACTAACTAGAGAACTTGAAGAGAGTTTACTCAATCATTCAGCTAGTACATTATATTACAGTGAATAAAAAAAATCTGACCAGATCAAGTTGAAAATATACACAAATACCCATAAGGGTAAAGCAACAGCAACAAGAATCAAGGCTTTCCTCAGAGCTTATTAACTTGTACAATAAAATAATAGTATGATGTGGATTTTAAGGAGTGGTCCCTGGTTGTCCACAGCCCAAATGGTATCAAAAGTGGGACACTTTAGAAACTCTGTAAGGGGGAGTGATGTCTACTTTTCTTAATTAATTTAATTAATGTTATTTGACATCATTATCTACCCCAGGGTTCTACCACCACCTTATCACCCTTGAGCCCTCACCTTAATCTTTTGTGTCCCTCCCACTCCCAATATCCCCACCTCCTTCTCTCATGCTTCATGCTTCAATTCTGTTGAAACTTAGTTTTAAATTTTTCTTGCCTGTTTGTTTGTTTTCCCTTCATTCCTCATATAAGTGAGGCCTTCCAGTATTTTTCTTTTTCTTTCTGGCTAATTTCTGCTAGCATTATTCCTTCTAGCGCTATCCATGTTGCCCTGAATGACATGTTTGTCTTTTCTGATTGATAAATAGTATTTCATTGTGTCCATGTACCACAGCTTATTGTACAATTCATCTATTTGGGGGCATTTGGGTTGCTTCCATATCCTGGCTATTGTAAATAGTGCTGCAATAAACATCCGGGTACAGGCATTTGTTTGGATTAGAGTTTTTGTAGCCTTTGGGTAGATTCCTAGAAGTCGGATTGCTGGATTGAATGGTAGATCCATTTTTAGTAGTTTCAGGGTCCTCCACACAGCTTTCCAGAGTGGCTGGACCATAAGAATGGCCCATCTCAGAAACAGAAAAACAGGCAACAACAAGTGCTGGCATGGATGTGGAGAGAAAGGGATACTTCTACACTGTTGGTGGTAATGCAAGCTGGTCAAGCCGCTATGAAATGTTTTCTTAACAGTGAGGGAAGAGACCAGTGTAGAGAGGGAGTGAGAGACAGTGTTTGGAGCCACTTGATGTTGTTTAGGTCCGTTAACTGGTGTGGTATAAGAATGAAGATCTTCATACTAAAGCTTCTGTGCCCCATTGGCAAACTTAGAGCAGAGCAAACAAATAATAATTAGCATTCATGAAAATAAATTCACAAGATTTTATTTACTCTGTCTATGGAGGCAGAGAATTTTGGGATGACTTTAGAAAAATGAGTCCTTTAAAATTTTTCTGAAATTTGAAATTAAAATTCAGATCAAAGATAGAAGATCATTCCCAACTAAAAAAGTCTGGTAATGAAATGCTCATTCCCATATGATCAGAGGTTCATTTTGCAGATGATATCCAGGAAAAGGACATGGCTTAGACTAAAATATGTTCCTTCCCACATGGTCCCAGGAGGAGTCCATTCTCCAGTTAAGTTATAATGCCTCTGTTCAATTACCCCCCCCCCCAAGCTGACTGGGAATTGAACTTGAGGTATAGGGAGAGACTCTCCCCCTAGGGCTAGGCTAGATAGGTAAAAGG
This sequence comes from Uropsilus gracilis, assembly GCA_004024945.1. Taxonomy (NCBI): domain Eukaryota; kingdom Metazoa; phylum Chordata; class Mammalia; order Eulipotyphla; family Talpidae; genus Uropsilus; species Uropsilus gracilis. The sequence continues at coordinate 171,250 of PVHY01000358.1, read as the reverse complement.
ACCTCTAAGAAGGGACAATGAAAAAACTAAGGAAGAGTTATCAGAAAAATAAATGTCAAAGACCATGACCAAACATGAAGACCAGAGAAAAGTACACCTGGGATTTGAGGAAGCAAGGAATGGCTTAGGACATTTACATAATATAAAACAAATTCAAGGGCAAAACTTGGGCAAAAACAGTCCCTCCTCTCTAAGACTTCAGCCAATCACAATGTCAGGAGAAGCCATGTTGGTAATCTTTTTACCCTTCCCAAGGGAACTTGTCAGCTCAGGGAGTCTTGCTTTTCTCACTCCTTTATTACCTATCTATCCTTGTCTCTCTAAATAAATGTATCTCTTTCAACTTACTCTCCCGTGTCCTTGTGCATTCTGTGGCTTCAAAAGGCAAGAATCCAGCAAGAAAAACACACAGTCTTCATGCAGCTTCAGGAGCTTGCTTTCAAGCATCTTGTTTTTGTCTGCAATGGACACATTCTTGGTGTTACCATAATTTAACTGGGTTTTTTGTTTTTTTTTTTTGCCTTAGCAAGCTGCAGAAGAAATTTTGATGACACAAGCCAGTAAGTAGAAAAAAGGCAAATTTATTTAGAAGAACAGATATAAAAAAGGATTATAACAGAGAAAAGGAGAAGAAAAAACACTGTGGGAATCTCTGGTCTGTCGGCCAAGTTGGAGTTAGGAAGCTCAAAATGGCGTTAAGCCTCGGGGATTTCATGCCTGTTCTTCCTACTTATTCCAAAGACCCATCAATCCCCCTGGGATTGGTTGATACCACTGTGCTAAGGCTCAGAGTCAGTTTTCAGGATTTGGAATCATCTTGTTTCTACCCAGAAATGCCCCCATTAGCGCCTGTTTTTCTTAAAACCAAAGGTGCTGGGTTAGCTGTTTTGCATTTGGTGAGTTAGTCTAGAGCTTGTCTAGTTTATTTCCTTTGGAATTTGCTTTCGTTGTCCCCATTTTCCCAGTCTCTAAGGCTTCTACGCTGCCAGGTCTCATGGGCAGAGCATATGTCTACACTAGGTGCTTCTGCCTGGGTGTCCTCTCCCCAGCCCCTGATGCAGAGTTCAAGTTCAACTTGCAGTCTAGTGTGACGGAAGACTGTGGTCTGATTTCTGTGACTGATAATGAGCTCCCTGTCATTCTTGAGTAATTACCCAAGGGCAGCGGGGTCATTTGAGCAGCAGGGGTTTTTCAGAAAAGCAAGAAGTAGGGAGATAAGCATCTATGCAATTAAAGGAAAAGGAAACTGCCTTTAAAAAATGTAAGGCTATGCTATCAAAATGTAAAAAGCAAATAAAGTTAGTAAGATCACATGTAATGATACATACTTGACATTTGTATGTCTGGCCATGATCAGTTCTTCTTCTTTATAGATACCGTATCTCCATAGTTACTATGTGTGCAAGTGTGTACATGGGAGGGGAGAGAGAGCGAGGACACAGAATTCATATCACAGATTTCTTTCACCTGTTTAGCAAAGCACAGTGGACCTTCTTTCATGTGTTACATGTTCTTGTCTATGAAGGCTTTGAATGACTATACAGCCCCCAATGCAACTGTATTTTGGGACTTGTTTAATCAACCCCCTCTTATTAAATTCTTTATTGTTTTCTTTTTAATTGTTATGCTTTTATGATTATGGCAGACAACTCCATGATAAAGAACTTGTGCTAGTGAGTAAAAGCTGTTTTATTTTTGCTCCTTCTTAATCTGTCCAGACCTTTGCAAAGAATGAATTGTTTTCAATCATTTGTGGGTTGGCATGTCTTATTCTGGTGGTCCCCAAAGGGACCAGTGGACAATTTTATTCTTTTTCTTCTATGAAAGTCAGAGGTAGTGAAAACTTGGAGTTTAAGGGATGAATCTGTAGAGAACTTAGCTCATTCTAAGGAACTGAACTGACAGTGACTCTGGAAGTTCAAAAGTCCTATTATCTAATGAGGCCTGGAGAGAGGGGCTCCCTAGGGAGAGGCATGACAGGTAGTAGTCCAAAAAAGGACTGAATATTCTGAGAAGGACCTTCAGAAATATTAACTTCAAAGCCACTTTTCTACCAAGCCTGGACTGCCTGTCAAGCCCAGCTGGGGTCTTGGGCACCAAAGCTGGAAAGTGACATGGACATGACACGAGGCAATTTTGTTGGAAGTTTAGGGCAGATTTCCTGGTTCTGCCTAAAGTCTCAAAAAGAAGGTTCCGTCTCTCTGTGACTTCAGCCAAACACAGTTAAGGACTGGTGGGGTCCATTGATTATTCACAGAAAGCTTTTAAAACCTCTAACCCCGAATAACCATGCTAGCCATCTCTTTTTACCCCACCCTGGACTTCTGCAGTTCAGGGTGTCTTGCTGTCCTATTTCCTTTGTTTCTGACCTATTATTTCATCTCTCTCTCTCTCTCTTTCTCTCTTTCTTTTGAAACTAGGTCTTGCTTTGTTGCCCAGGGAACCACAGGTTCACGTTCCCCGTGGTACCTGGACTCAAGCGATCCCCAGCCTCAGCCTCCCAGGTAGCAAGGATGACAGGCATACACCACCATGCCCAACTATTTTTAGAGACTAGGTCTTGCTATGTTGCCCTGGGAGGGTAATTCCTCCCAGCAATTACCTAATTGTTTATTCAAGCAATTCCTAACCTCAACCTCATGCTTTGTAGACTGCGATTAAAAGCACTCGCCACCATGCCTGGCCTATTTCATCTTTCTTAAACAAACTTGCCTTTTTGAACTAACTTGTCTGTGTGTGTGTGTGTGTGTGTGTGTGTGTGTGTGTTGTGACTTCAGGAGACAAGAATTTGGTAAGAAAAACAGGCTGTTTCCAAAACCCTGCTTCACAAGGAAGGCAATGTCTTTAACAGGGATCTGACAATCCTAGAAGTAATTACAATAGGATCTGCAAAATTGGTGTACACTTTCCTACGAGAGAAATCCTAGATCTCACACTATTCAGGTTGAAAGAAAAATTTGTATAAAAAACTCTGAACAGCAATTTAGCCATATTTAATAAAGAAGAAAGTAAGCATAATATGTAATCCAGCAATCGCATCTGTAGAAATCTATGCCAAAGAAAGTCTCACATATATGCCTCTGAAGACACAGAATGTGCAAGAATGCATTCAATGATAGAATGATGAAAAATGATATGCAAAAAATGTGCATATTAGCTTCATCTATAATGATAAAAAATTAGACAATTTAAGTATTAACAAGAGCACTGGGATTCACCTGAGTTACATCTGTGTAGAAGAATACTATACAACAGTGCTAGTAAATGAATCAGACACACATTCATCAGCATGGAGGATTCTTATATGTATATTATTAAATGAAAAGTTTCAGGAGAAAATGTTGTGAACAATGGCATTAATATACTGTTTATTAAGGTTTAGTGTCGCAAAAAATAGTTACCCACTATCACTTAGATGGGTGGGTGTCTGCCATGTTTCAGATTGATGTCAGCTGTGACTCCCAGGGAGAAAAATAAGTGCAGTGGAGTGGCCAAGAGAGACTTCCACTTTATTGTATTGTTTCAATTTTTATAGTGACAGTAGATCCATGCATAACTTGTGCAATTAAAAAGAAATGAAATTAAATATATGCTAGCTTGTGCTGGTTGGGTTTCTGAAACTTAATTTCCATCTGCCAGTAAAATGGAACTGAAATCTTTCATTTGGGTTAATAGCTCAACTTAATGTGCTGCTTTGTTGGAAGGAAACCAAATTGGGAGGCGAATTTCAGGCTCTACACTGTGGGTTGCTCTTACAGTCGCAGTGCCTAAGTCTCGTACTTTCTGGATATGTACTCGGCCTATAATGTGCTTGCCCTGGTACTTCAACATCTTGGGCCCTGGCTGGCCTAGAGGGATAAATAACAAAGGCAGCGCTTCCTTGCTCGAGAACATGAGAAAACATGTTATTAACTGGTTCACTTGCAGCTGGAATCAAGTTCCAGTAGGTAGGGTATTTGCTCCAGTTGTGGAAGGAAGTGAGTCTCTATTTGGCTTTCCCAAGTAAGCTGAATAGCTTCTGGTTTCCACAAGGCTTCTTGGGGTAACTTTGGTCAGAGGGCAATCATGGAGTGAACATGGTGATCAGTCCAAGTGTGTAATGTGCCTGTGGCTGGGATCACACAAGCAGCCACAGCAGTCAAGGCACATCCTCCAGCCCCTTCCAGGCTTTTCCTTCTGGCTGGTTTCCCACACTTTCATGAATTGCATTGAAGTAGTGCCCAGCTGGAGTTATAGAAACATTTCAGAGTGCATCCACATTGTCACCAGCCCATTCTGTATCTATAGAATGCCCACAGTTGCTGGACATGGGGCTGGAAGCAGCAAGCCAATATTTCTTTCCCCAGATGCTCAGAGTCTAGTTCAAAGAGGCAGAAACTTAAGGCAATGTTACAGCAGGGGAGGTGCTGTGAGTCAAAGCAACACAGGAGTTGGGGGCAGGGGGGTGAGGGGTGGGGAGGTAGAAGGGATGGGGAGTGGTGTACAGGCCAGGGTATCTGAGAGACATGAGTGAGCACAGACTACTTAGAAAGGACAAGTGGCACGTGCTAAGGAGCCTGGACATGCCATTGCAGAGCGGATTTCAAGATCCTTGAGTGTCTGATATGAGTAGTGTGTGATCAGTAGCCATCTGGAGGGGCTTGTGTGCTCTTGAACCTGATATGAGGGCAAACAGAGCATTTGATGGAGTCTAAGCAAGGGGTTGCACTTGCATGTGCTTCCACTGAAGAGTGAAGGCTTGATCAGAAGGAAGCAGGATTGGAGGTTAAGTTGGACACTGGCTCAGCAGACAGGAGGACTCTATCTGCAGGAATGTGGCTGCTCTGGAAAAAGCACCCTGGAAAAGCAGAGGTGAATGGAATTGAAAGAAGACATACATTTACAAGAAAATTATCAAGGTTTTAAGAATTTAGAGCCTGTTGGATGCTGGAGAGGTGTGTGGAAGGGCGCCTCAGAATCTCACTTCGAGAGCCAGGATCAGTGCAGGATCATGCACAAGGCAGTGACAGCAGCAGGCCTAGGGTGAGGGGAGAATTTCTAAGTGGACTCTTTATGACATGCATGTCCAAATACACTTTCTAAGAACATTTGGGTGAAACCCATATGATGGCCTATCTTCTGGCAAGGAGTTGTAGAGCACCCTGATAAATGGACTCACCCAAGATCTCTAACTAGTTTGTGCCAAGTTCATGGCCAGAACCAAGTGCTGTTTGCTTTGACCCAGAACTAGTTTCACTGACCTCTGAGAGTTATGTACCTTTGACTCTAAGTCTGCTTGCTGTCCCAGGGAAGGTGGGGCCTTCTCCACCTCACTATGTCTGATAAAATATTACTGGAAGGACTGCATACTGAGCTCTCGACCTTAAGATTTGAAAACACTAGGAATTTGAAAGATAAAAATAAACTCTTTGGGAGGAAAGAGGATCTCAGTTTCAGAGCCTTGATTCTCTCTGACCTAGTTGCTTCCAAGGAATTGTTCTTGTTACCATGGGGACATAGAAATCCACCAAGTTGAATCTGTGCATTGGCTCCAATCATGAATAAGCTCACGAGAGGAATACTTAGACCCCTATAAAAATCAGAGTTCCAGCTTGTTACACATTTCAGCTCTTCAATGGCAACAGATTGATAATTGATAGCAACAATCCTCGAGATTTTCAATAATGTGATGGCTAGAAACAGGTGGAAAAGTGCAATGATGCTAATTTAGTTGTCAGTCTGTGACTCAAAATGCAATACATAAAAAAGGGATATGTAAATAACACAAATTAGAGAATGTAGGAAACAAAGCAAGATGCAAAAAGAAGGAAGGACCGACACCAGTTGGGGGGAAGACATACTGTCTTTCAAATGTATTCCTTCATCTAGTCAGTACACATTTGTTGGCACCAACTCCATGTCAGCATCTCTGCAGGTACAAGAAAGTCAGCTGTGAAAGTCTTGCTCTGGCGGAACTAGTGTGCAAAGTGTGGAACCAGAGATCACAGAGCTGTGTGATTGCGGGGGGGCAGGGTGGAGGGGGTTGGTGCCCTGGAGACTGTTGCAGCAGAGAGGGGTGGAAAAACCTGGAACAAGATGGTTTTTACATGGATCAGGTGAACAGGGCTAGGGGAGTGAGACAGTATGCAACTCGAATTCCAGGAAACCACAAGTACAAAGATATCCATGGGGAGGTTTTTGACCTTCTTGGGGAGCACAGAGAAGGCCATGGTGTTTGATCAGAGGGAGCAGGGAGTGAACGGTGGCAGGTGTGGTCAGAGATGAGGTCCCTTAGGACCCTACTCTAAGCCTGGTGAGTTGTTGCCAGGGGCCTTCCCTAGGCAAGCCCATGATGAGATGCACCCCTTTCTAGGACCCCACTCTGGCTGCAGCCGAGGGCAGGAGTAAGAGGACCAGTAGAGCTATTGTAATAATGAGGATGAGTGTGTATCTAGGACTGGGATGGTAGCTGTGGGTGGTGAGACATAGGCGAATGTAGAACCTATTTTGAGGGTAGAGAAAGCAGGTTTTCTGGCCAATGGGCTATGAGGTAATTGGCAAAAAGAAAAGTCAGAGATGTTGCAAGTTCCCTTTCCTGAGCAACTCCAAGTATGGAGCTGACTTTTACTGAGTGGGGAAGAACAAAAGGAAGAGACTCGGTCACTGAGGGAGATCTTGTTTTGAGATGTTCATTAGATAACAAAGTGGAAACGCATTAATACACAAGGCTGAGTTGGACATAGAACCTGGACTATCTTTAGCAGGTGAAGGCTATTTAAAACGCAAGACTTGAGGAGCTTGCCAAGGGAGTGACAAGAGGTAGAAGAGAGAAAAGACCTGAGGACCCAGCCTGTGCATGTTGGTCGTGAACTTGGAAGATGAGGAGAAACTGGGACAGGCAACCAAGAAGGCACAAGAGGAGGAGGGCTGAAGAAGAACTGTGCCCTGGAGTCAGGCAAAGGAGCATTTCCAGAGGGAGAGATTCAGGTTGCTGCTGAATCAAGCCATAAAGGCACTGAGGCCTGATCCTTGGAGACCTGTAGCCAGGGAGGTGGCTGATGTAACCAGGGAGGTGGCTGATGATATCAAGTGTGAATTGAAAGGAGTGATGAGAAGTGACAGGAGAGGACGGGAATTGAGAGTAACGCTTTCCAGGAGTCAGATTGTCAAGGTGAACAGACATTGGAAAAGTATCTGAAGGAGATAGAGTTCATTTAAGTTTTCTTTTCTACAGGGCAATAGTGCTACATGTTGAAGGGCGCTGGGGTCCATGTTGGAGTGGGCACACTGATGATGCAAGGGTGATGGCCTGGACCATGTATGCCTTGGATTAGCTAGTGGTCCCCATGCTTAGGAAGGAAGGGGGTGAGGTAGTTTAAGATCATTACGTAAAATCTTTAGGAGGAGGTAGGGATGAGTTTACAAATAAATAGTTTGGAGCAAGTAGATAATCCTCTGCACATTAAAAAAATTGTTGGATTCATACTTTGTATGTTACATCAAAAGAGATTCCAGATGAGTAGAATAAAGGCTTAAAAAAATGGAATTCTAAAGCCCTAAGTGAAAAGACAGAGCATTTTAAACAACCTTGGGATGTGAAGGTTTTTGGAGCAGGAAGTCGGACCAAGAACCCAAAATGAAAATGTTGATAAACTCCAGTTCATCTGCATAGAAAAATTCTTTGTAGCTTAGAATAGTCAAAACATATTTAAAATACAGAAGACATGTACTTAATAAGATTGATGAACAGCCCTTTTCTAAAGTAGATGGGACTTTTACATATCATTAAGAGGACAATCCAATGGGAAAAATGAGGAAAAGTCAAGGACAGACATTATAAGCTGGTGAGACTTGTTTGGAAAACAGCCAGACAAAATCCTTCAACAATAAAAACTGCTTGGGCCTTTTGTCCTTGAAATTCTCTGTAGATATTCTTTTCTACTGATAAACTTCTACCTGTGTGGAATTGTGTTTATCAGGGCTATTTATAGCAAGTTTGTTTGCTACAGCAGTGTTGAAGGCAGCCAAAAGAAGGCCTATATGTAGGAGACTGGAGTTAGAAACAAGGAAACAGCTAGACAGGGAATAGAATGTAATCATTGGGAAGAACAATGTGTCTCTTGGTCCTTTATGATCCATTGTTAGATCAGACCCCAAGGACAATCCTAAAAATCCCATCATCTGATTCAGGAATAACAAAGGGGAAAAAAATTAAAAACCCAGCCTTGTGGAGCTACCAGATTTTCCAGCAGTGACAACACCAAGGCAAAGACTGGTCACAAGACACAGAAAATGCTGAGTACACACAAGCCTGACAAGTGGGCGTAAAACCCCTGCAGATCCTCAGACTAAAACCCATGTCAGAAGCCCAGATTCTGAGTCCCATGCAGGTAATTAATTGAAGGCTCTGGGACACCTGGGCTATACCCATGCCCTGAAAGGCCAACACAGGTGTCGACCTGTAGGATAATTCCAGTGGTCAGACTGTTCCCTCCATCAGCCTGATAACCAGCACCTGTGGTATTGGGGTCTTCTCCATGATAGTGTCTAGGCAAGTGGGCATGCACATGTGTGAGCGGGCACACCTGGGGCTGGGAAGAGATGATAAAGGAGCATGAGCAGGTGCGATAAAGGCACAGAGAAAGCGAGGACGCCAGAGAGAGCCCAGACAGCAGTGTCAAGATCCCTGGAGGGCTCACCCGCCTCCCAGCCCCCAGTCCAGCTCTGTCCTGCCCGATGTGTCTGTGTAACTGCTAGAACGCTTAAAGAACCCATGCAGACTGGTGAGCCTGATGCCTTTGCACTACATTTGGCGAGGACCGACTGCTTCCCCTGCAATTGGCTACAAGGATGGGCTAGTTCAGTGCAGAGAAGACACACAAATTGGCATAAACAGCAGGATAGGTCAGCACATACACTACTTTAGCAATACAGCAGGATCAAGACTCTTAGCCTTGAGCAATTACAGGAAAAGGAATGAAACTTTTAAAAGACTGGGTGAAGGTCATTCATCAGCAAGTTATGCAGTATTGTACGTGCTGAGGAGATAACAGAAACCTCATCCCATTATCTGTTTCCGGTGGACATTGGATTAAGTCCTGGCCAATGCAATAGGTCAGGTTTGAAAAAGATAAAAATTAGCTACTGAAAATAAATCCCCATTAATTACAGGTAGACACTGGCTGCTTAAAGAAAGCTGTCTGTATTTAACTGCCTGAGGGAGCTCCCTTATTAGAAAGTTCTAGAGGATTTTAGCAGGAAGTTTGGGACTTTTTCTAAGTAAACATATCTAAAGGTGTTGGAACAAATTAGAAAATAAGGCACTTGGCTCTCTTTTACACACACAAATATTGATGATTAAAGATCTATTTTTTGAAAGCCAAAACTACCAAGTTGTTAGAACTTTTGGAGCAATACCTTTATAATCACTTACCTAATAAATCACAGGGGAAAACTGGCAAACTGACATTTTGCATGTGGGAAGTTGCACCATTAGTACCAACAACTGAAGAAGAATACGGGAGCCCTTGCTGGATTTATCATTGTCGAATTTTTAATAATGAACAGGGGAAACAGGCCGAAAGAAGCAGCCACTTGAGATTCTTTCTTTTTTTAACTATACAGTTTATTTCAGGCTTAGAACGTATAAATAAAAGAAAATTAGGATACAACAAGATATCAATATGACAAATATTAAAAGTTATAAAACATTAAGACAACTTGAAATTTGGATACAGTAATAGAAGTAACAAATGGGGATGATCTCCAATATCCTAGTTAGGAGATTTTTTTTTAAATAAAAAAAATTTTTTGTGAGAAGAAAGCAAGTTACATAGATAGGTATACATATTACAATACCATAATTATGAAATTATAACCATGCAAAATAATATATTATTTACTGATGTGTGATTTAAAAGTTTCAAACACCACTGGAATGGCAAACATCAAATCCTGTGTACTAATTATTATCGTATAATGTATAATGGGGAATAGGATAGAAGACATATCCACAGAGAATGTCAACCATCTCTGGATTGCTTGTTCTTTTTTTTAAAATTTAATTTAAATCTTTTAAAATTTGCGTATATATGTGTATTTATATTACATTATTGCATTATTGTGTACCCTGGGGCTTTCCCACTTTGTTAACACCTGTTACCCATCATGATCTTTTGTGCTCTTCGCCTTCCCCACCTTCTTCCCCTCCCTCGCTCCATTGTTCAGTCCCATTGGTTGTTTTTATTTTTTCTTACTCATTTGTTTTTCTCTATATCCATCATATGAGACCATCCTGTATTTCTTTTTCTTTTTGGCTTATTTCTGCTAATATGAGTCTAGTTCCATCTATGTTGCTGCAAATGACATTTGTTAGTCCTCCTTAATTGATTCATAATATTCCATCGTGTATATGTACCATAGTTTTTTTAGCCAATCGTCTGTTTTGGGACATTTGGTTTGTTTCCAAGTCTTGGTAATTGTAAACAGAGCTGCAATAAACATGTGCATACAAGTGTCCTTTTGAATTAGTGTTTTCATGTCCTCTGGCTAGATTCTCAGTAGTGGGATTGCTGGGTCAAATGGTAAGTCCACTTTCAATTGCTTGAGGCACTTTCAATTGTTTGAGGGTCCTCCACACAGTCTTCCATTGTGGCTGGACCAGTTTGCACTCCCACCAGCAGTGTAAGAGAGTTCCTTTTTCTCCACATCTGCGCCAACACTTGTTGTCTGTTTTATTTATATGGGCCACTCTTACTGGTATAGGATGGTATCTCAGTGTGGTTTTAATTTGCATTTCCCTGACTATAAGTGATGTGGGGCATTTTTTCATAGCCTATTAGCCATTTGTAAAGGCAATCTACAGATTCAATGCAATTCCAATAAAGATCCCAATGACATATTTTAAAGATATAGAACAAAAATCACTGAAATTCATATGGAACAACAAAAGACCCCGAGTAGCCAAAACCCTTTTGACAAACAGAAGAGAGAATGGAGGTCTTACTATTCCAGACTTCAAACTATACTACAAACTCATAATACTTAAAACAGCATGGTATTGGTACAAAGACAGACAAACAGACCAATGGATCAGAATCAAATACCCAGAAATAAAAACACACATGTATGGTCAACTAATCTTTGACAAAGGGCCAAAAACATACTCTGGAACAAGGATAGCCTCTTCAGTAAATGGTGCTGGGAAAACTGGATCAAAATGTGTAAAAAATATGGACCAGGACAACATCCTCACACCCTGTACAAAAATTAACTCAAAATGGATAAAGGACCTAGAAGTGAGACCTGCAGCCATAAAATACATAGGAGAAAATCTGGGCAAAACCCTTCATGAATTTCACCTCAGAAATCCATTTTGGGAAACAACTATGGCTGGCAAAAAAATGAAGGAAAACAAACAGCTGGGACTATGTCAAACTAAAGTTTCTGTACAGCAAAAGAGACAATAAGCAAACAAAAAGAAACCTAACCAACTAGTTGGAAATTTTTGCCCTCCAGACAATTGACAAAGGTCTGATAACAAAGATCTACAAAGAGCTCCTACAGTTCAACAAAAACAAAGCAGAAAACCCAGTCAAAAAATGGGGAGAACTAAAACGACACTCGAGATTCTCCTGTCCTAATTCTCCTTTGCGTTCTCTTTGTGCTCTTTACCCCTTCCCCCAGTGTTGATAGCAGAGGTAAGCTACAAGAAAGAGACCACAAGAGATTTTTTTTTAGCTGAGGAAGCTAAGGGTTGATTTGGAAGTAATGAAGTAAATGACAATTTATTAACACAAGAAAGGGGTATTTATAGAGACAGAGCAAGGGTTGGGTGAATTTCAAAGGATGGCAAAGAGTCAGGGTACAATTAAAGTGGTTAACATTAATTTTTGAGAGATAATTGGGGGCAGGGGGACAGGTTACAAAGGGCTGCTATTTTTGGTAAGGAAGATTTTTTTTTTTAGGTAAACATTTTTGGAGGCGCAGCAGTGGCCATTGCATCTTTAGAGGAATTTAGTGCTAGATTTTGTCTCCAGTTTGCTGGAGGCAATTATGGAGAGATGGAGTTTGCTTTATCTCACCCCCACCAGTCCTCTGGTTAGTGATTGGATCTCCACACCCTAGGTTAATGCTACCATTTTATCCTTGCTTCCCAGGTCCAGGTGTGCCCACTCACGCATGCGCACACCCACCAGGCAGGCATGTACACTCACAGGTGCTGGTCACAGGGGCTAGTGGCAGAAAAAGCCTGACCAACTCATTGACCCTACAATGACCAGAAACATATAACTTCTGACGTCTCAGAACCCTAAGAACAAAGTGAAAAGAGAACAATGGTCCAGGGAACAGTTAAAACAACTGCGCCAGCTACAACTGCTTAATGTCCATAATAGAAAATAAGTGGTTATAAATCGATGAAATGGCAAACATCTTGGTAGGCAAATGTACAAAGGCTATGTAGGTGAAAAAGACAGGTATTAAATAATGGTGACTTTGCTCAGTCTCACTGGAATCCTGAAAATGTCAATTAAAATGATAAGGCATGAATTAATTTCAGATCAAATATAGGCATCTTCCATAAAGATATAGGTTACTGACTCCTTTGCAAATTTGCTGGTGTCAGTATGAAGCAGGATTCTCTTTGAAAGGAAATTTAAAGTATTGAATTGTTTTCAAAATGTACAAACTGTCTGACCAAGTGATTCTTTTTGTAGAAAAGTAAACTAGATAGACCTATATTTTAAAAAAAGTAACCTATATAAACATTCACACATTTCCTGCCACCTATGTACAGACTATTCATTGTTGTATTATTTGAATAAAAAAAAAAAACAGGGAAACAACGTAAGTAACCATTAATAGAGAATGCTAAAACAAGTCATAGTCCCTGCACACTGTAGACAGGTCCAGAGTTGGTGCTCTTGAATACTCCATACACTGCCTGTCATTCTATATTTCTTAACTTCCCAATGATAAGACTTCATCCTTCCTCACCTTATTTTTATAAGCATTCATTTGAGACAATATCCCTGCAATATACTCAGGGACACTCACTTTTTTTGAAAAAATGTGTGGCCCTTACTTTCAAAAGAACTTCTGGTGCAAGGATATTATAAGACTTTAAAGTCCAATTATTTATCAGGTTGAGGAGTCTCTTGTCCCTCAATGCTAGTTGTAAAGAACATTTCCACTGTTAATATCTTTCCTAGATAATCAATGAAAAGTAGCTGAACTTAAATTCTATTCTTGACTCTAATTAGCAGTGTGGCCTTTTACAGGTCACTAGAGTCCAATGAAACTTAGATCTTCCATCTGTAAGATAGGGCGAGGATATCAAATTTGCCATATTTGGGGGAAGATTAAATAAAAGCAAACCGTACCTTGTAAAAGAGTCTGGATAAAAGTTTTCTACTTGAAGTGGAATGTAAGCAGTTTGTATTCCAGACAGCAAGACACAAGTAAGGATACAACTAGAGAATTATCTCAACTTGTCATAAAAGAAGCAGGAATGATAATGGAGGTATTTGACATGGCCACCCACCTATCTCTGCCCATTCATCAGTATCCATCAGAGCTGGTGATAGGGCCAGCATCAACCCTTAGCAGCTAAATCAAAGGGAGGTGAGGTGGAGGTTTTTTGGGGGGGACACATCAGGGCAGTCATGGCTTTGAAGGACTCTGGGGTTTGCGGGAGAGAAGTTAGCATGCAGGCTTTTTCCAGCAGGTACAGAAATATTTAACCAATATATTAAAAGAATACAAGCTAATGCTAGCGTTAGAGGAACAGAGAGGAGGATGGAGTCAGAGAATGCTTTGGAGATAATTCACCAGAAGATAAAGCAGTCGAAGTAGTGAGCGATCTGAAATTCTATTACTAATATCTCCTCCCCTGGGTCTAATAAAAAGAACACAAAAAGGAGCAACACCAAAAAAAGTCATGATGTTTTACCAACAGTAACCAAAATGAAGAAAGGGGTTGAGCTAAAAATCTCAAAGTCAAAGCTTCAAAGTCAAAGCCAAGGAAAGAAGAGGGGGGGCCACGAGGGGTCATGGAGACCTAAGAAAGACAGTCACTTAGCAGCAGTCTCCCCTGGAAGCCTGCCAGAGCCCTGGAAACTCCTACTGTTCACCCAACTCTTCAAAGAAGAGGGTTTCTTTAAATTTTCTTTACCTGAGAGAAAAAAAAAAGTTCCTGGAGAAAACGGAGTGACATAGGAAATGTGAAACAAGGCAACTCTGGCAATTGTAGGAGCAGAAGCTCATCTCACCTGAAGCAGGTGAGATGCTTCTGGTGAAGTATATTCCACACACATATGGAGGGAGAACAGGTGCAGGCGTTCTTTACAAAGAAGAAAGAAGGGGGCAGGAAAAAAGCAGCATCTGTGGAACTTCCCATCCACCTCCTTTGAGCAATTTCCCAGGGTGGAGAAAAGTGGGTGGGACAATGAGATTCCCATCTGTCTATAAATTATAGTTCTTGGAAACAGCAACGTGCCCATTATCAGTTTGTCTATACATTTTGGTCCATAAATCACAGTTCTTGGAAACAGCAACGCACATTATCAGAGCAAAGAAATGCCTGATCAGAACTGGACAAATGTGAGTCAGACAGAAATCACTTCTGGCGAACAAGTCAATCATCTTCCGTTTTTGCAGGTGAAAAAGCATTTTGCAAGGAGGTGTGAGTTGGGTAGGCAAGAGGAACATGCTATGGGAAAGGAGAGGATGCCAGGCTAGAAGAGAACATGGAAATGAAAGTGTTTCTTAGCAATTGTTTGAGCACCAGAGCAATTTAGGAAAAATGAAAATTTCAGGTGACCTCCAGGTGAAATGACAAAACATCTATCTAAAGAAGACCTAAGAACATAGCTCAAAAAGTCATTTCTGAACTCAAATGGAAATTAGATTTTAAACTGGAGAAAATACTCTCAAATCACATTATCTAGTAGAGGACTTGTACCCAGAATATATCAACTCAAAATTCAATCGTAAGAAAATAAACCACTCAATTTAAAAATAGGTTAAAGTTTTACTGAGTAAAATGAAAACTTACTACCTGTGGAGGTAGAAAAAAATCTACCTGTGAAGGTTTATAAAAGCTTTGCTTTAAATTGTCAGACACTGGAACAAATCTCACTTGGAGATGCCATTCAACCGGAGAACAGAAGAATGACAGCATATTCCCAAGATGCAATAGTACTAGTAGTATAAAGGCAGAAGCAATATGCATAAGTATAAGTGGACCTCAACTGTATGATGCTAAAGTCAAAACAGCAAAGTCTATATGCTTTATAAGTCTATTTATACAACATTCTGGGAAAAGCAAATCTGTTGATATGGGAAGCAACTTAGTGATTACATGATCCTATAGGTAAGAGATAAGCTAACCACCAAGAAACATGAATTATTGGGGGAACTATGGGATTTTCTATAGTTTGCTCATAGTCCTGATTATTTTACACATACTGCTCAAGCTCACATAGAGCATTCATGGATCCAAAACACAACTTCTAGACACACTTAACATCCGTCATAATAATTAACTAAAAGATAACCACGTTAAAAGGGCAGAAATCATACAGTGTTTGGTATCAACCACAATGGAATTACTAGCAATCAAGAATAGAGAGAGAGAACTGGGAAGTTCCAAAAGCATGAAGTTAAATAACATGAGAGTACATACTTCCAAATAGCCTGAGTTGAAGGATGACCCCTTTCAGTGTGGTTTTTCTACATTACACATGAATTCTAATTAATGCCATAAGACAGGAAAAAGAAATAAAAGATATGCTGGTTGGGAAGGAAGAAATAATACTGCCTTTGGTCACCTATGACATAATTGTCTCTATAGAAAATCTGAAAAAAATCAACAAATAGTTCCTGGAAATAAGCTTGAAATTTAAAATTTTCTAAATATTAACGAACAATGAATGATTTAATGCAAAGTATGAGTCTTCCCTTTTAAACAGACAAGCCAAATGGATACTTTTCTATGGGCTCAATTACCAGAAATTTTTCTATTGATGACCCTTGATTTCTGGAGCATGAATTTCTTTCAAAATCATGGCTTACACATGCACTCATTCCCGCCTTTCCTCAAAGTGTTTTGGGTTTAACCAACAATAGGGCTGCTGCATTTAAAGAGACTGGAGTACAAGTAATTGCAGTGAAATGAAATTGGCTGGAAAATATGTTTAAAGATATAGCTTTGAAAATGTAGTTGGAAGAACTACTGTAAACCACTGTGGGAAACTGTGTAGAGGACCCCCCAAAACTAATGAAAATGTAACTACCATTCGATCCAGCGATCCCACTTCTGGGAATCTCCCCAAAGGACACCAAAACGCTGATTCAAAAGGTCATCTGTACTCTGATGTCTATGGAAGCACTTACTATAGCAAAGATATGGCAACAAAATAATGTCCCAAAATGAAGGAAGGCATCAGGAAGTTGTATATGTACACAATGGATTATTATTTCACCATTAAAAAAAAAGACAAATGTGATGCATTTGTGGTAACATGGATGGACCTAGGAGGAATCATGTTAACAGAAATAAGTCAAAAAGATAAAGAGAAATACTGGATGATTTCACCTATATAGGGGAAATGAACAAACAAAAAGACAAGAAAAATTTAAAACTATCACCAGAATGAAAACAGAGAGCAAGAGAGTAGGAGGAGGTAAAATTGGGGGAGGTATGGTCACAGAGGTTAAGATGATGGTTCACAGGTGATAAGGTATTGGGAGAACCTTGGGGTAGACAATGATGTAATATATATGTATATGTATATATGAGCAATCAATTTAAAAATAAATAATTAAAAAGAACTGCTTTAGAGTCTTTATAAACTTGGCTGTGGAACTTTTACACAGGGATCCATCTTCCAATTCCTTGTGCTCATCCCAACTAATCCTGAGCATATTGGAATGTACTCAGAAAAACTAGAAATTGTGACCCAGAGTATAGAGTCTTGATTTTTAAATCATTTTGAGATGATTTGGTTGGAGGCTCTGTCACTGACTCATGTCTTCAGACTCTTACTATAATCTGTTTATATCAGAACATGACACACTTGGGGCCCAAACAAAGGCCCATGGGAGCCCCTCAATTAAACAGGCATTTAATGGGAGGCAGGAAAATGTATGGACCAAGAACTTGGGCCCTGGAGCCGGACTGCCTGGATGCAAAAGTCACTGGCTCATGGACAGAGGTTGATAATCGAGTTTTCGCCATCACAGTCTGTAGATTGGGAAATAGTCATTGTGGCTATAAAATAGATGTATTGTACAAAAAATTAGTAACTTAATAATACAAGCCCTGTAGGCAGTTATCTGGCACAATGTAGATGAATCTGCTTTATTAGCTTTGTTATTCATGTGACAGGCAGAGTGGGGTGGCCCAGCCTTCTGTCAAGACTCCTGATTTCGTTAAAGCGGTGTTGGGTAGAAATATTCCTGCGTCTGCCTCTGGATTTTAAAACGTCCGTAACTTCTGTCAAAAAAGTCTATGACATGCGGACTCATTTATCACACACATACAAAGAGTAAACCTATGTAAATAAAATATACTATCATCATATGAAAATGGCTACATGGATGTCCAAGAAATTTTGAGAGTATTAGGGGCACATATTTGCTTAAAATCTATGCTTGCTAGTAAGCTAGAAATGACATTTCTGAGGGAGAGGACATGGGGATGATTTCTGAGCATGTGAAACAGGAAAAATTTCATCAGATTTGGAGATGATGAGTTTTGAGACAATCTAATGTGAACTAGAGCAGCTAGAACATCAGCAGACTTTCAGGTTTCAAAGGAGCTCTTCAAAAGGCCAGGTCCATCTCTTAGATGGGCTCATGCTCAGAGACAATGAGAGGCCCCATATGACCACTGAACCAGGCCTCCCTGGCCCTGGGAAGCATTATTAGTTCCACAGACAAGTGTGAACAAAGCAGCACACACACACACCCCTCCCCCCCCCCCTGCCGCGCCCTGCCAGGGCAGCTGTCGATGTTTGATGTTAGGGTTAACTTTGGTGGCCCAGCCCCTGGTCATGCTTCCTAACAGTATGGCCTCTCCAATCCTGACAATTGACCAATGAGATAAATGAGATTATCCAGTTTCCTGATCAGAAAACAGAGGCTTTACATTGGGACTCTTTTCCCAAGGTGACACTGATGAAGAGGAGGCAGGACTGAGACCAAGGGTACAGTCCATGCACTCGTCTTAATCCCTGATTCTCCACAGCCTGAACATGTGACCTAAGCAAATGCCTTGACTCAGTTTCTCTGTTCATAACATAGGCAAAAGAAATAGCATCATTTTTGCAGGACTGAGACAGGGTTAAGTGAGTTAGTAAATATACATATTAGAAAAGGTCCTTTGCTTTTATGCTCTGCATGGCATTGAGAAGATGCTGGAACCAATGGAAGAGAAGAGCAGATGTAATGGCTTCAACTCAGCCCATGAGATTCATCCCTCTAAGAACATATTGGGAGCTTCCGAAATGAGAAGTTACAATGAGTCTTTGAAGGTTATACTGGTTATGTAAGTTCTGCAAGACTCTACATTTAAGATTTCATGGCTTGAAACATTTACTTCCTGATGGCCCAACTTGGAACAGGGAGGTGGCAGATGCCGGGAGGCATCATGAAGGATTTAAAATGGTAGCTGGCTTGGTGAGTCATTGTCCCTCCCTTATTTTGTCATGGGTGGATCTGGGACATCCTCCTCTGTGCTCATCGTCTCGCATTCCAAGGCTTCCGCATCTCTGAAGATTGTGGAGGAAACGAGCATAGAGAGGGACCTTCCCATTGAGCTGGGAGGTGCAGATGTGTGCATGTGGTGCCTCTTGATGAGCTCAGCTCATGAGTCAAGCAATTCTTCAGTTCAGGTAGACAATGAAAGTGATTCACGCTTTTGTTGGTTTCCCTGAGTGTGATAGACACGCTGTAGATAAAATGCCATGTAGTTCTCCTTGTTGTGGTGTCCCCGTTTCTTAATCAAATTGACCAGATGCTGGTCTTGTGTTCTGTTGACCTGACTGACATGACTACAGATCTTCACTGTTTGTTACATGTTTATTTCCTTGAACATCAACTTGTGGGTGGGGTGCGGGGAAATGGCCTTATTTTGACTAAATGGTGAAAAAAGACTGAAAGATAAGGTCAGTAGTCTGGGGAGGGAAAGGTAAAGGATGGGGACAGAGATTGTGACATAATGTGTGGGTGAGCAAGCGAGAGAGAGGGAGAGAGACCCTCTGTACACCAGCTCTTGGTACAAAGCTGCTATATTTTAAAAATTCCTAGGTGACAGGTTTCTTTTGTTCCAATGAACTGACTCTGAGTGGGTGGGGACTGGTCCCCAGAAAAACTAAGCTGTAATTAGACATTTGGAACTGTCACCTCTACTTCCTGGCCTCTGAGGAGGGAGCTAATGACTGATGACGTTCATAAAATGAGACTTGCACAAAAATCCCAAAGGATCTGCTTCATAGAACACATCTAAATGATGGGGAGGGTACACCCCAACTCTTTGGGGACAGAGCTCCTGTGTCCTAGGTACTCCTTGTCCTAGGTACTTCTTCATCTGACTGTTCATTTGTGTCCTTTCCCATATCTTCATAACAAGCAAATAGATAAGAGCCTTCTTGAGTTCTGAGACCTTCTAGTAAGTAATTGGACCCATGCAAGGACTTGTGGGAACTCTCATTTATTGCCAATTGGTCAGAAATACAGATGGCAACCTGGCACTTGATTTCGAAGTGGCGGCTATCTTGTGAACTAACTAGGTCTGCCACTAACTCCAGGTAGATGGCGTCAGGACTGAATTGAGGGGTGCGACCTCCACCTGGTGTCTCAAGAATATCTTCATGTAGAGAAAAAGTCACACACTTAGCGTGACAGAAGTGTTTTGAGTGTGACTGTAGTGCAAGCACGAAAGGAATGCACAGGCGAGTCGTCACTGGGTTTCACAGTAGATTCTGGAGCAGAAAATAAAACCAAACCAACAGAAGAAAAGGGCTAAAGTCATAGCTCCAGCTCAGCCCATGAGATCCATCCCTCTAAGCATCAGGGGTCTGTCCTCAGGCATCTAGAAATAAGAGGACGGTGGAGAGATGGAGAAAGACCAGAAGGGAAACCTAGCTGAATTTTCCTGGAGATGCTTCAGACAGCAGGTCACCCACCAGTCAAAGAGGTTCTTTGACTTCCTCTCATTTTATGGAAACAGTGCTATGTTGAGAGGCCTAATTAGAGACACTAACAGCCCTCTGCCAGTGTTTACTCTGCCTTATTAAATGTTCTCCCTGCCTATCACGATCGAGGGTGATACTTTTTTTGGCTGATTAGCACTGGGCTAGCAGCAGATCATTCTCTCCTATACGCAGTCCGAGCCAATGTTGCGGGTGAGTAATGGCAATGGCTGGATTCTGTACAATTATAGGTTACAGAGTACCGTGCTCACACCCCTTGGGTAGTTTCTTCCCCCAGGCGGCGGGCACACTCACTCACTTAATCCTTTAATCTTGAAGCACCCGGATGGACGAGGCAGCTCTCACAGCTTGAAGTTCATTTGCAGTGGCTTCTCTGGGTACCTGAGTACCTTTGTTGCCTTGGTTATCTCTACCCATCTGTGGACACACTTCACCTGGTGGGCTGGGTACTACCTTACTGCCTGCATCTGCCACAGGGCTACATGCCTTCACCTGCAACCCTGCCTTTTCCAGGAATGCCCTTCCTACTTGTTATCTCCAGGGCAGTCCTGACTCATGTCTCAGCTATGAACTCTGGTGGAGCACTCTCTGGGAAAGCTTTCCTCAGCACCCGGGAGGGGGAGGACAAAGAGGGAGAGAAGCCCAGTAGATGCAGGGGGGCTATGGGTGATTTGGTGGTGGGCACACGACAGTAGAAATACCCCCATGGGGGTAACCAAGCATCATCTCATTTAAAAACTAAGTGATTAATTAAATAAAAAACAGGTCATATAAAAAAACTAATTGATTAATAATTGATTAATTATATAAAACTGATTAATTATATAAAATTGATTAATTATATAAAATGAATTGATTAATTAAATAAAAAAGAGCATCCTGGACATTGTTCTAGGTTAGTGCTAATCTCATGATTATATACTTACCTTCTGGATTAAACTGTGAAATCCCTTGGCTGGGGCCCAAGCTTGCTGTCATATTCTTTCTGGTTACCTAATACCCAGTACGCGGCCTGATGCTTACTAGACACTCCATGAATGTTTGTTGCAGGGAGCTGTGTTCTGACCCCAGGGCTCTGACATGCATTCTTGTCAACAAGTCTGCCCCTTCGGTTTACACAGCCCTTGACTTTATGATGAGGTCAAGTGGAGTGGGGCCTGGAGCCTAGAGTTAAGATGACTGACAACTTCCCTCTGGTGCCTCCAGCCTGGCCTCCGAGCAGCAAAGGGACCCTGCCTTTCTGCTCGTTGAGAATGTAAGCAACACATCATCTATGCTGTCTTCTCTGGCTGCTGGTCACTGGCAGATGGCTTCCGCTGCCCTGCCCTGGTCTCTGTGTCTCCTGCACCTCCAGGTCAGCAAGGCGCTTGATGCAAGCATGTGCTGCTCACTTAGACTCCAAGAACCTTCAGTGGCTCCAGCCCCTGCAGCAGCTGCAGAAGTCTCCAGAAGCAGGGCCCGTGTGAGGAAGGGGGAATAGACATGCCTTAGTACTCGGATTGCCCCCAGTTGCCCCTTTCTGCCTTGTCCTTTGCTTCCCGGCTGATAGAATGTAACGGGCCAGTGGAGGCACCGGGAGCCACCCAGAGCAGCTCATTAGGATGTGATGTGGGCAGAGCCACCTTACTGCCCAGAGAATGCCCTGGAGTAGCGGGGAGTCCTGTCTGTGCCCCAAGGGCTCTGTCATACCTGGTCGTGCAACACACTCAGGACTTTGGCACTGCTCTCCTGGTCGGTGACCCCGGGGGACTAATGACAGAGGACCGATCTTCTTCTATGTCTAAGCCCTTGGACAAAGAAGAGAATTCGTTTCCTCTTTCTCAGCTGTTTGTCGTAGCAAAGCGGAGAAGAGCATCACAGGCCCTGGAGAACTGGGCCTGAGCTTCAGTTCAGAGTGACTCTTATGCTCGGCGGTGCTGTGGAATCAGAGCTGAGAGCTTCCTTTGTCTTTGTTTTCTTTTCTTTTGTTTTTTGAGACCAGGTCTCGCTATTTTTGCCCATGGAACCGCAGGCTCTCGTTGTCCGGAGTACCACGGACTCAAGCAATCCCCAGCCTCAGCTTCCCAGGTAGCTGGGATTACAGGCGCGCACCACCATGTCCAGCTATTTTTTGGGGACTAGGTCTCGCTACGTGCCCCCAGCAGGACTCAAACCACGATCCCTGGTCCCGGCCATGGCTTCCTAGGCTGCCGCTTACAGGCATGCGCCACCGTGTCCAGCCAAGAGTGTCCTTTGTCTTTGAATGAAAGATGGTGACTGGGAGAGGAGAGCAGGACTAAGGAACACCTTGGCAGAAGTGAAGTCTCCTCCTGGGTTTACTATAAGTGGACGCCCAGTGATAGAACCACAGAAATTCTCGTCTGGGCCCTGGGGGCGTTGGTTGGAATAAACTACATAGCAGTGGTTTGTTTCATTTGTTCTGGCACTTTCTTCATGCTCCCAGGTCTGGTGGAGGGTTGGGTCCAGCAAGGCCTATAAATTCACTGCCTCAGACATGTTGGCTTTCTGGCGCCTAACCTGCCTTGCCGTCTCCCTCACAACCTTCCTGCCCACTCAGTGCTCTGGGCCCTTGAGTTCATGGTTGGTGTGTGGAGTATAGATATATGTGATGCCCCTTTCAACCCTTGAGGTGACTTGTACTCAACCTAACAAATGCTGGTTGTCGTTTCTGTCCCTCAGAGTCTCACTGAGGAAGAACGAACTTGAGCTTAATCCCTCAGACATGACATGCAGAGTAGCTGCTGCCTAAATCCCTTCTCTACTATGATTGTAAACAGTTTAAGACTGTCTTTATCAAAAACAAGGAAGCTTTAAGTTGACAGGTGTTCACTGCCATAACTAAACACTGAGAGGCATTTCCTGTCAGAGTCAGTCTTTGAGGGAATTTCCCAGCGCCTCCCGTGGGGTGGGGTGTCATTAAGAGTGGTGTGTCTGCTCTTCTCTGCTGGCCTGGGCTGCCTGCAGTGGCGCCATCTCATTAGTTCAGCACAGACAGTCACACCCTTTTGTTCTGTTCTACTTCAGAGTGAACAGGCTACTTGGAAATTGGTGGTGGTTGTTTGGGGGCTGATAGAAGCTGGCTTCTAAGGTGCCCACAGTTGTGTGTGTTACGGAACAGAGGGCATTACCCTCCCTTCAACCTGTTCTGGTCACCTAGTCCCAGGTTCCTGAGCAGCTGATGTTAACCCAGCCCTGGGGCCAGTGCTTGGAGTACTTGGGGGATTCCAGAAAGCCTGAAGCAAAGAATATATGTGCCAGCACATTCTTCAGCTTCCACTTCTAGAAACTGCCTGTCACTGTCAGAGCCAAATCAGGTGAAGAATGGGGGATGGGAATGAGTAATGGAGTCATGTGGCTGCTCTGGCCAAAGAGGAAGTTCTGATGAGCCACTGCGTTTGTTTTCATAGGTAGTTTGTCACCCAGCTTGGAGGGACCTTCCAGGAGAGGGTTGCAAAACTGAGCAGTGCGTGTGTCTCCCCAGCAACTGTTTCACCTCTGAAGGTGATGGCATTCCCTGTAGATACAGGCGGGTCCTTGACTTCTTGAAATCAGCTTGGTTCTTTGTCCTTTTAGCAAATAAACAACAAGAATTGTTGGAATAGCTGCTCTGGACCTAGACTATGCTGAGAACTGGGGAAGTCAGAAGAGCTTAGCAATCCTGACCCAAACAACATACTCAAGACACAAGAACACATGGGTGTGTCCATGGTGCGATGTTATCCCAGTGTCACCCTCCTTGGAGCTCCAGGAAACCAAGGAGACAGGCTGTCTCTTACTTCCTCTGCAGTGGAGATACCAGCAGAGGTCAGAGGGACGTGAGCCTAAGTCCACACCAGCCCTTTCATACTTAGGTATTTTTGCTCTTAGCTCTGGTGGAATTTCAAATTTGCAGAGCTTGGTGGGTAATTCTGATATCAAGTGAGAGGCAAGTGGCTGATACCTGGTCCAGGTTGTTTAGCCTGAGCAGTCAGGAGTGAATTCCACTTGTGGAATTATCACCTGGGTGTTAAGCTGATCTCACCCACCTTGAGGCAGTAGGTAAACTCTGCTTTCAGATTCATTCTTCAGGTTGTTTCCCTTCTAGAATTTAAACCCCAGAGGCATAAGCCACAGACCAACACTGCTTATCTCTCTTCCAGGTGTCTCTTTCTTGCAGTAGCAGGGTGGAAGCTGAACGCAGAAAAACAGAAAGATAATGCATGTGTTCAGTTACAAGTTAAGCATGGCCTTTTAACCGTCTTGGTTCCTGTAAGCCTGGTACATACTTATGACATACTAGGAGCTGTGCTTCTTGGCACCAGAGATCTCTTTTTTCAAGTTGATAGGAGATAGGGGTAAAATCTGTGAAAATAATCGGAGGATGGATTGTTCTGCTAAGAAACCCTGCGCACAACTCTGCGCAAGGACAGTATCCTTTGCCCTCATTTCTTCTTTTTTTTTTTTGAGACTAGATCTCACTATGTTGCCCGAGGTAGTCCTGAACCCGTGGACTCAAGTGATCCCTAGCCTCAGCCTCCTGGGTAGCTGGGATTACAGGCGTGCACCACCACGCCCAGCCATTTTTTGAGACTAGGTCTCATTATGTTACCCAGGGTAGTCTCGAACCCACAGACTCAAGCAATTCCTAGCCTCAGCCTCCCAAGCCTGGGATCAAGGGTGTGTGTCACCGCACCTGGTTTCCTTTGCCGTCATTTCTATCTTTTCTTCTCTTTAAACAGCATCTGTCTTCTCACTAGGATTCACTCCCATTATCTGCATGGTGCCCATAAGTGGAAAGAAAAGCTAAAATTCATGTTAGTTGAGCCTTCACTGTTATCTCCTGTAATCTCTGCTACAACCCACAACTTCACACCTTCATACGATCTCAATTTTGTTAAATAAGCTGTGCACAAACCAAAGGCTCCTTATCATCAAACTTGGAAGCAGGTTGACCTTTTAAAGTAACTAAAAACCTACTTTCTTTTCTTCTAGAGTTTCTCTTTCGTCCCAGCTGAGGCCTGAATCTGAGCACTTTCTCTCAGCTACCAAGACTGCAGGATCATTTTCTTCCCTAGGAACATCATGACATTAACAAGCAGATTTTTTATATTAGAATTCACCTCTTCTATACATGCTGTTTTACTGCCTGCCATTGAGTTCTATTTCTTTCTTTTTCCCATGACTTAAACCTCGTCCCAAGGTCGCTCAGATTTCCTAACTCATATCAGTCCCTTTTGTTGTAAAAATCAAGCTGCTCACCTTTCTTAGTGATGCCAAAGTGAGTTCAGTCACAGGGTGACCCAGTTACAATATTTGCACTATGTCCCTTGGAAAAATACAAACTGAAACCCAACAATGGGTGATAGGAAATCTGGGGATTTCCTGAACTGACCTGAATGAAAAACAAGCAGAGGAAAGGAAGAGAGAGAACATACTAGCAATTTCCCAAAGCCTGTTTATTATGAGAATTCCTAGAAGACAGTGTGGTACCGGGAACCAGACAGGAGTGGCAACCCTAAGTAATTAAATCGCAGAGATCTGCAACAAATTTGGCAGCTTGACCAGGAGAAGCCAGAGACCAGACTCTGTGGACTGTGTTTGCTCCTTGTTTTGTAGCGATAGTATTGTTCTGGCTGACCTATTCAACTCTATGGGAAAATGAACAGTTTAATAAAAGCCTTCTATTCTACATCTTGCTTTGAAGCAGCAGCAGCAACAACTCTCTATGACTGGCCACCATCTTGAGGAGAAAGCGGACTCAAAGGGCTTTGAGGCCTTCCAGGCCCTAAGCAAATACGGCAGATCTGGTATGTGTCCTCTACCCACATCGTCCAGTTTGAACCCCACCCTCACGTCTCTGTTTCACATTCCAGTGAGGCAGCTGATAAGAACAGTTTAAGGATACTTCAGTGACCATGAAGATGTGACTCCATCTTCAAGGAGACACAATCTCCCAGCAAGCATAGAGGACCACCCATCCGGAGGCCTCTCCCTTCAGGTGGTCTTTTTTTTAAATTGATTTATTTTTTAATTGATTGCATACACACACATAAATTACATCATTGTCTACCCCGAGGTTCTCCTATCTCTTTATTACCCGTTAGCCATCTTAATCTTTTGTGACCTCCCCCTCCCCTGTTTTTCTCCCTCCTCCCCCTCTCTTGCTCTATTGTTCAGTTCTGTTGGCAGTTTTAATTTTTTCTTATCTGTTTATTTGATTTTTCCTAAATCCTTTATATAAGTGAGACCATCCCCATCCCGTATTTCTTTTTCTTTCTGTCTTATTTCTAGCTCCATCCATGTTACTTCAAATGATATAAGTTTGTCTTCTTTGATTGATGCATAATATTTCATTGTGTAAATATACCACAGCTTTTTCAGCCATTCATCAGTTTTGGTGCATTTGGGTTATTTTCATATCTTGGTTATTGTAAATAGTGCTGCACTATTTATAATTGCAAGGGCATGGAAGCAACCAAAATGACCAAAAACAGATGACTGGATGAAAAAGATGTGGTATATATACACAATGGAATATTACTCATCAATTAAAAAGGACAAATTGGATGATTTTATGATAACATGGATGGACTTAGAAGAATTCATATTAGCAGAAACTAGTCAAAAAGAAAAAAACAGAAACCAAATGGTTCCACTACTATATGGGACATGGGAAAGATAAGCAAAAATCCATGAAGAAAAGTCAAAACAAGCCAACAACCAAATTGAAGTACACATCTTGGGGGGTAGGTGGGACAGGGTGGGGATGGTCAGGGAGGGGGTGTGAACCCCAGAGAGCACAAAGATGTGAAATTTATATATAAATAAATTATTTTAAAAAATAGTGCTGCAGTGAACATCTGAGTACAGGTGTCTGTCTAATTAGTGTTTTCATGTCCTCTGGGTAGATTCCCAGTAGTGGGATTGCTGGGTCGAATGGTAAGTCCACTTTCAGTTGTTTGAGGGTCCTCCACAATCTTCCACAGTGGCTGGACTAGTTTGCACTCCTACCAGCAGTGTAGGAGTGTTCCTTTTTCTCCACATCCATGCCAACTTGTTGCTGCCTGTTTTTTTAAAAATATGGGTCATTCTTACTGGTGTAAGATGGTATCTCAGTATGATTTTGATTTGCATTTCCCTGATTATTAGTGACATGGCACATTTTTCCTTATGCCTATTGACCATTGTATGTCCCTCTTTGGAGAAGTGTCCTTTCGGGTGGTCTTTATTTGGATTCTCATGAGTGTGAACCATGACAGGAGAAAATGGAACAGTAGAGCCAGGAGAGATGAAGCTGGAGAAACCTGAAGCCTCATCCTGGTGTGTCAGTGATGTGATTCTGGACAGTGTCCTCTCTTGGGCCCCTAGCGTGTCTAGAGAACCTCTGAGAGCACCCCGGAAGCTCAGTGCTAGGAGGGTTTGAAGGGCAAACATGACTGACGTGCTGTTTGGTGTGTTTAAGTCTAAGATGAGGATCTTTACCAAACCAGCTATTTAATTAAAAACCGCGTTGAACTGTGAAGGAACCATAACAAGACTTTGCATTTGTCAAGAGCTTAGAAAGTACTAGATGCCGGGCACCCACCCTTTCCACATGAACCTCTTCCCTGACATCTCTTGACAATCTGATAACCAACGCAACACTAGGAGTTCCTACTGTTTTCAAGGCCAATGGAAAGTGAGGCTCAGAAACGTTGTGTCATGGACGACGTGGGAAGGCTGGAGACAGACACAGTGAGACTTTGAGGCTTACACCCAGGCTTGGGCTGTGGCTGCTGTGTCCTTCACAAGGGAGATATCTTCAGGAGCAACATGCCTGCCTCAGAATGGTCTCCATGCATGTCTGGAGGGGGGACCTGAGATGGAGGCCCTCTCTCTAGCTTCCAGATGCAGAAGCAGCTTCACAGACCCATCCAGAGAGTGGGAGTTCCAGGCAAGCCCAGGTTTGTGTGGTCGACTCTCAGTGTTATGCAATTAATCCCACCCAGGGCCTGGTGCTGGAGGAAGGTGCTTCCTGGGAACAGACTGACAAAAGTGACTCCATTTTATTTAAAACCTCCATTTTAAGGCCAGTGTCCTCTCCCTGCCCTCAGTGGAAAGTACCCACCATGGCTGGCTGGCCCAACATCCTGTTTATGCTTCCCCTTGTTCCTGTTGTTCCTGACATCAGCATTGTCCTCCTGATAGATGATGGATGCCAGCATTGTCCTCCTGATAGATGATGGATGTTGGCATTATTAGAAACTCACAGCTATGGGGATGTGTCCCACCATTAAGGGGAACATGGTAACATGTCTGTAGTTATGGGAACATGTCCTACACCCGTTTACTTGCTTCACAATGCGGGGGGTGGGGAGTGGTTTTGCCCTAAAAGGTTGTCACAGAGACTGCTTGGGGTCTCTCTTGCCAAGCTGGCTTGGGGATCCTGGTGCACCAGTAATAACCCTGCAGCTTTGAACTTCAAATGGAGTCCTTCCTTGTGTCTTTTTGAGTGGCCAGCACATCACAACAGTGCTCAGACTTCACTCAGTCCATTGGCCCACCTTCCCACTTGCTCTCATCTTGAGAGGACCCACCCAGACCCCTCACCCACCTGACTTGTATACCTGCAACACCTTCTGGTGTTTGCATATCTGGAGTTGTCTCTGCTTCCTGCAGTGGCAGAAAAGGATCAATGTCAGAGTTTCCCAACATTTCTAGACATGCAAAGCCTCCCTCCCTTGGCAGGGCTGAGCCAGAGCTGGGCTCATGTGCAGTCCAGGAATTTTCACTTTCAACCCACGTCCTAATGGACTCTTAAGATCAGGTGTGAGCATTAGAATCCCAGCTGGGATGATAAGCATTGAGTATAGTGGCATGTTTATGTCACATACATTTGTGCTTTTTCCCTACCCCACTCTCAATACTCAGGTACTGTTGACTCAGTGGATGACCTGACAAGTGTGTCATGGCCCTAGTGGACTGTTAAGGACTGACCTCCATGTGGACACCCCCAGACTTTATCTAGGTCCTATGAGACATAGCTTGGTGCTATTAGAGCCACAACGATCAGTTTTGAATGGTGGTAAATTCATTGCCTTGAAAATAAAGGGGGGAAATTTATGGTCCAGGGTCTTGCCTTTCATTTATTTAAAACACAAATCTCCGCAAAATATCAAACTATGTAAGCTTCTCAAGTGTCGAGACCCCTACATGCTTACTATGTTGCTTAGCACATAGGCTTTCAAGTAAATAAATTGAAAGAAAGAAAGGAAGGAAGAAAAAGAAAGAAAGAAAAGAAAGAAAGAAAGAAAGAAAGAAAGAAAGAAAGAAAGAAGGAAAGAAAGAAAGAATGCATGCATGCATGCATGCTGCATTTTGTGATAGTGGCTGTGACTGCATTACCTCTGCAGTGAATATAACCATGTCCCCCCATCTAATTTGGAAAGAACTTAGCTGGATTCACAGCAGTTGAGTGCACATTTCAGTTCTTCATTGCTCTCTACTTTAGACAGCAAGGGAAGGAAGACTCCAGACATGGTAGGAAGGGACAGTGGAAGTAATGGATTCAGAGACTTTTGTCATATCCCAAATCCTGCATAGAAGCCACAACTGTATAGTTCCCTTCTTACATTAGTCCAATTCTCTCTCCTCACTTAGTAGCACCATTATGTCTCAGTCTCAATTCCAGGGCAGGATCTTGTAGAAAGAGCCAGTGATCTGTGAGCCATGTTTGTGGTTTGCATCTTTTTCTTCACATGTGCACTTTCACTAGCTCCTACCTCTAAAAAAATGAAAGAAAAACTTTAGTACTAATGAAAGAAAATGGCAGAGAAGCGGACATGCTCAATGAAGTTGGACAGATTCTATGTGTCCATCTAGAAACATAGACAAATTTCTAATCCATGGAGAGGGAACATCTCTCTGCCTTGAGAGCCTCCTTTATAAAATGGATACTTTGGTTTCAATGGTAACCTTGTTCAATGCACTGGGGCTCCATGGGAAGAGGCCCCTGAAAAAGTAATAGGAGAAGGTGGAAGGCATGCCCCTTGCTCCAGTGCAAATATGGAAAGGTAAACAGTTGGGAGAAAGTGAGAGCTGGGAAAAACAGCCCAGTGGCCTCATCTGCTTCTGACTTGTTCAGGTGCCCTAGTCTAGGCTGCTCCCTGGCTGTGCCTGTATTAGTATTCGTCCTCTTCCTACACACATGCACCCAACAAACTTTATTGCAAAGGTAGAAGATCTGCTGACTGTTCTGTGGGATTGTGTGCCGTAGCTCTCTGTCTACTGCTGCTAAACTTTCATTTTCTCAAATGAAAGAGTTGTTGTTTTCCACTTAGCTTTTCATAAGGATAGATTGTTAAAACTCTCTCAGGCATCACTCTTAGAACAAACAGTCTGATTTCCTTTGTTCTCCAGGGGGCCAAGGAACTGGTCACTGGATGTTACCCTTCAGAGTCCTCAGGCTGCGCCCCCTCGCCCTCCAACCTGCTTTCCCCTCCCCAGCTGTCTCCTCTCTTGTGGCCCGGAGGTGGGTGGTAGCTGGGTTCTGGCACTGTGTTTGTATCCACATTCATCTCCCTTGGAATCTTGCGCCCCTGGGAGCTGGTGCCTTGAAGAGCAAAGGCTACAGAGTCAAGGAAAGCTAGGATGTAATGAAATCCCATTATAACTAGTTTGGAGTTGGTCAAATTTTGTAAGTTCTCTGAACTTTGAAATCATCACTTTGCAGTAAGTCCTTTGCCAAATGGACTTAAGGCTCATATGACATAAAATGTTAAATTGTATCTAAGTGCCTTGATGGCTGCTCCTGGAATCTCCAACGAAAAGTTCCTGAATGTTATTCTATTTGCTTCAAAGTTCAGTTCTCATGCCACTTCGACCCTGGGCAGACAGAAGCCTAGACTTTCAGTGGGACTCTCTCTATGGGCTAGTGCTTCCCTGTACTGTGTATCTTAGGTGTTTGTGTTGTTTATCCTTTTTTTCTTAGGCATGGCTGTCACAGCTGATTGTTCATAGTGTACTCAAAAATACCTGCAAGAGGAATTAATATGTAAACAGGAAGCCAGCCAGAACTGGGGAAATGTCAGGGCTTGTGGGTTCTCACCCGTGCACTCACAATTACAAAACGACTTGAGTTGTGGTACAACAACAGGGCTTGTTTCCAAAGGGGTGACTAGGTAAGGAGAGGGCTGCTAATGCCACAAGTGGCTGGGTCTCCCATCCCAGAAAGTGTCTGCAGTGTCCAGTAATTCAAAACCCAAACTGCTTATGCAAGATAGCATTGACTCTCCAAGCAGTGCCTGGAACTGGTGGCAAACTGGTACGTGATAGACAACTAAGCTGTGGCAGCTGGAGGTAGTCACAGGTGGAGCTCTGGAGGCCACAGCATAGCAGTAATCTGGAGGGCAAACTAAGCAGTTCTCAGAAGTAGCCAGAAGACCATGGCACTCGTGTTACGGGTCTTTAGACACCCAGGATGTAGGTCAGTGGCACTTGGAGGAATGCAGTGGAAGCAACGGTGTTGAAGCTCTGCAAAGGTCTCCAGGGATCTCCAAGGACAGGTGTGAGAGGTCTTCTCAAAAAAGAGTCCAGCTGAGTTTTTCTGAAGGCTCCTCAAGAGCTAAATCTCCTTAGATGAGAATCTCCTGAGACTGACTGAAGCTTTAGCTCATAATGCTCTTCAGAATACCTACATTTCAACTCTGATTGGTACATTTTTCAACCCAGCAATTTCAAAGACTTGATTGTTGCAGCTGGGAGCTTAAAACTGGTTCACATTCAAAATCAGCTCATTCAAAACCTAAACCTCAGCAGTGCAGTCTACCTTGATTCATCTGGTGCTGGAGTTGGGCAAGAAAGCTCTGCTGTATCTGAATGGCCAAGGCCAAGTGTGCATTTCTCAAAAAACTGTTGCATTTCTTTCCCCTCTTGTCTCTGCCCTGGGGCAGTTGTGCTGCCGCTGGAAAACTAGGAGCCATGAGGGCTCCTTACAAATAGGAAGTGAATGAGCAAATGTATAGGCTAACATGCTAGTAAAAGACATTTCTGTGCATAAGGAATTAAAAGGGGTGTTGATACCAATGTCTCTATCCGAAATGGATGTTTCTGAAGGGAATTTCCCAGAAAGATAACTAAGCACATATAATTGATAAGAGGGCTAGAATCTAGGATGTAAAAGTATTTCCGAGTCACTAATGAAAATGAACTAGTTATAAAAATGGACAAAAAGTAGGAACAAGTGAGTTCCCAGAACCCAAAATGCCAAAAACCTACCGAAAAATTATAGGAACTCACTAGTAAATGGAAATGAAATCTGAAATAATGAGGGACCATATCCTACTATGAGAACTGTGGAAATGGTAATTGTCAGTGATTGTGGTAAACTACTACAGTGAAATAACAGCATCTGTGTCTATCAGCATAGAGAGATTCTGAACACAACAGAGAATGAAAAAGAATGACAAAGGTTACTTGCAGAGGTATGGAATAATGTGCCATTAATATATAGCATCACCCCCACCCAACACACAATTATACCTTACATTGTTTCTGAAGGGGAGACGGTACAATTATGAAAACATGGAAAACAAAGATTCGCATAACCTTGGTACCTGGGTTTCCTCTAGGAAGGAGAGAAGGAGGAAGGCATCCAGAGAATTGCAGCTGGGTCTTTCACTTTATCCAAAACATTTTGTTTCCGCATTTAGAAACACTTAAGCCAGATAAAGCAAATTATAGTACTCAAAAATTGGATGGTCAATAGGAGTGTTTTAATTTTTTTCTATTTTCTAAGTTAAAATATTTTGTCATTTTAAGAATTATAAATATTTTGAAACATTCATGAGTGGGAGAGGACATTTAGATTTGCTAAGGCCCAACATGCCCAAAGAATTAATCCGCATCCCAATGTTTATTTCCAGAATCTTCCAGCAGTAAGCTAAAATAAATAGGGTAGAGGGTCTGAGAAAGTTACCTAAAATGTTCTTGCAAATACAGACACATTATTAAAAGCATTGTTTAAAAATGCTTTGAAAAGCTTTACATTTCACTATAGGAATGCTTTCTCCTTTATGGTAATCATTGAGTTAATTTTTTCTACTTTTGTACCTACCCTGATAATATATCACCTGCTGATAATGCATTGACCTTCATGGCTGAATGCTGATGTCTTTTATAGAAAAATTAAAAAGAGTTCTCTACACGCCTTCCCTTTCCAACACTTCAAGAGAGATACTTCTATAAATGCTGGGTAGAAATTATCTGCCAGGTTCCTATGTGGTGACTACTATTGGACACCCCAGAACTGCTGTGGGTAAAGAAAAGAGGGTTAGTCTGGGGTTTTGGGGTAGGGGAACAGTTCAGGGAGGAGCACAGAATGAGTTAAATGTTCAACTCCTGAACCAAACTAAACTCCTGTTCTCACTGATGCAAATGAATGACATCCTTTTTTGTGATTTAACCAACATTTATTGAACATTCACCATAACTTCCTCCTTGATGGGATCCCTGCTTGGTGGATGTTGCCCATTTTTCTAAGTAATCCCTGTGGTTGTATTTTAGCTCTGTTATTCCGGAGACCAAGGAAAGTTGAATAAAAGTTGACTAATACTTAGGGTTCAAACTTGGGTAGCCAGGAGGTAAAGCTCAGCCTCTGATTGTGTTTGATGCTATCTCTCGCTAAGTCTCCAACTTGCTCCGTTTTTCTCTCTTGAAGAGTAAGCTTTTATCTTACTCTTATAATAAGTTCTTATTCTAATAACCATGTCAGGAAATGTTCTTCGGTTGTCTATGAGTATATTTTGACAAAAGTATTGTACTAGTTTTTGCAATGTCTGCCTGATAACATCCATGGATTCGAAAGCAGACAGACTTGTTTTGATGATGTCACACATTTTTGCAAGTAGAATAGACAACTGACCCTGAAACAGAGTCAAGCTTTCTGTGATTTCATTTTGAAAAATAGAAAAAGTAGGCCCAAAATGTAGGCCTCCAGCCAAACCTCATACTTGTTGAAGGTGAACCTCTCCTGAGAGTTTAGTCCTCAACTAATCAATCAGGAGTGTCAATCACTGATGTAACCACACCTCCCTTCCTTCTCAGGGGAGGTGGATTTATCTAGAATACTTTATTTTTGCTAATAACCATCCTCCACTTTCTTTGTACCTATAATCATCCTCCATTTATATAGGTCCTTATACTTTGTAAGTAGGATGCTGCCTGACTCATTGAATGAAACCAATTTATTCTCTGTTTGTGAATTTTATTTTTTTAGTTCAGTGAACATTGTATTTGGGGGACTAACAGGAGAAAACCATGAGATGAACACTTTTAAAGGTGAACAATAACTTCATGTTTCTTCACGACATGTGGCACCTTATTATGGGAAGCAAAATGGTCGGTAACAACTCCCAGGGATCTGATGGAAACTGCTCCCCACCCAAGTTTTCTTTCATTATCTTTTTATCCACAGCTGTGCACTGTGTAACCCTCCCATCCTCATTGCCAGTTGTGAGGGAAGCATCAAGCTCTCCATTCTCTGTAGGTTCTTTATTGGTTTTAGCAGTAACACAGACACATAGGGCAGGGGAGGGACAGGGCTGGGGAGCCAGGAGGCAGGGGAACACACCAACCCCTCAGGGGTCTTCACACTTGTTCCCTGGGCCCTCTCTGTCTGGCATTCTCTAGTCCTGTGCTATTCCTGTGCTCATGCTTGTGCTCTCTGCATCCCATTATCCCCTCCTCCCAGGCCCAGGTGTGCACACTCACACATGCGCACACCTACTGGGACTCACAATCATGGGGAAAACATAATACTACAGGTGCTGGTCACAGGTTAATGAAGGAAAAAGCCTGACCAAACTCACTGACCCTACACTGTGTGACTGAGATTCATCTTAAAGCTCTGAGCGCTCCTTTTGAAGGTATACATCATCAGTGTTGATGTTGGCCCTGCCAAGCTCTACAGTGTCTCTGTTTAGTGTGCAAATCACCTGTCTGGACCCTCAGGAAGCAAGCTGAGGAGTTGTTTCTTGTATTGGTGCAGGAGTTCACGTCCAGGTGACTGGGGCAAGAGATAATCAAGCATATGGGCACCCCCAAGGCATAAATGGGTGACCTGGATGCCAGCGCTTAAGAACTCAGGACAAGGCTCAAATGCAGGCATGCAGGGGCAAGTTTCCAAGGGGAGTGAGAAGCAGGACAGAGAAGTGGTTAATTGGTTGATTCTTCTAAGTGGCAAGGCTGTTCGAGCTGAGATCCCAGGTGCAGATTGAAAGTGGGAAAGCAAGCGAGTGCAAGCTCACATGTGCTCAATTTTATGCCAGGCATGGCTTTAACCCCTCCTTTCGTTCCTGGCACCCTTCTTTCAGGAGGTCAGAGTCAAGGCAGATACATGGCATGATGGGAGCGATAATCCTCAGCCCCTGAGCTGTCTTTGACATGGAGGTGGGGATGGAATCCATAAAACATCCTAAGTGGAGTTTGTTCAGGACATACAGTTCCATTGGCGCATGGAGTACCAGATGCAGGTATGGCAAATGAACCACGAGATCTCTTGGGGCTCCAGGCATTGAAAACTATCTGGAACTCCTCCACTTACCCTCTTTGCATGCTTGAGGGGTGAGAATTCCTGTCCGATCATGCTTCAAAAGCAAGATCCAGGAACAGACTGAAGAGGCTCACAGGAGTTGAGAATGCTAAGCATTTTTCACAAAATGGAGCTTAGCATCTCAACACCCATTCAGCATTCTCCCCCAGAGATCTGGAAATCTCATATATACATTATTGTGTGTGTGTGTGCTGTAAAAACCAAATAAGAGGTCTCTAAATTATTTCTGCAGCTAGGAAGAGAAATATTATCCACAGTCACAAAAATCATCAAATTTTATGATGCACAAGTCAGTGCTATATATTTCTGAGTTTTGCTTTAAAGCATATCATTTAAGAAAATGGGACAGCTTTTCATTGGCTTGCAAGTTTCTATGGTTGAAATATATTAGCAGGAAAGTATAATATGTTGTAAAATTAAAAGGAACTGCAAGTTGGCCCTATTTTTGCTTTATTTATAAAAACAAATTAATAGCAAATGCATAAAACTTTTAAATCATTATCTGAGTAATAATACTAAACAAAACAACTAATAAAACAGCCGCATTCAAACAGCTGTTTAGAAAAAGCCAATGATATTTCATCCATCGTCAAAGTTGGTATTTGGGCAGGATAAAGACCAAAGTAAATATTTATTGATTCTTGTGAGAGGCCTGAAAATTCCTCCTTTAAAAGCAGGGGAAGCAAATAAACCATGATTTATAAAACCTCGGCTAACTAAATCAGCTAATGGGGCTATTCAGAAAAATTCTTATCATGTAAACTGTGAACTGACGATTATAATTGAAAATTACCCGTTTCTCTATGAATTTAATATACATATAGTTAACCACCTGCTTGACTGTCATCCAGAGCCATTTAGATGTGCAAATGGATGTACAAATGTTTGAAGGCTTTTGAACCAAAAGCATTAATTGCCAGTCTGTGTTAATGGAAACAGATGAGGCTTGCCTCTGTGCAGTGGATATAAAGGTTCTCCCGGCTCCCAAGAGCTCCTGGAATGAAGCTCCAATAGACATCCTGGGGAATATCACTGCAGAGTTTGAGTCCTTCCACCCCAACCAAGTGAGGAGACAGGAAGAAGCAGCAGCTTGATGACAAGCAGTACAGTGCTGTCCAAGTCAGCCCTGGTCGCTGTGGGCTGGGCAGTGACAGCTGAGGTGAAGTTCAAGTGAAAACCACCAGCATGCCAGTGCCAGTTCCTTCCTTTCCGCAGCCTGACAAGTGACTGACACGTTCCCATAGAGGGCTGGGGGCCCCAGACCTGCCAGGGCCACAGCTCCTTGGTTTTAGATAGTTCTCTGTACTGGAGCTGGTATGAGACGGTGGGGAGAGGGTAACTAATGGTGCCAGTTTGTATGGGGTCGAGGGGGTCCTTGGAAATGAGGCTGTTCCTGGGGAAAGAAGACAAGTTAGTGTATCCAGGTGAGGGTGACTCGTCACTGGGCAGGGTACCAAGGCCTGAGCCAAGGAGGAAGAGTGTCCCAGCTTTGGGATTATTTTCTTCTCAAGGTATAAACTTCCTTTGAAATTGGGTGCAAAAAAGGAGCAGAAGCCGCTAACAAACCACAGGTCCACATCACCGGCATGTAGCAGTTGCCGCTCAAAAATGCAGTTTACCAAGGGATTTTACTTACAAGGGAATATTAACAGGGGAAACAAAAAGTCCATAAAGCCACATCTGACCCCAGTCACCATTCTCATTCCCAAATGTCCCAAAGACACATGTCCGTGATAGTGGTCCTTTGCCCCTCCAAACCTGAGGCAGGCACTCTGCAAATTCCAGTCTTTGTTCATCGTCTTCTCTTTGCTTTTTCTCTCTCCAGTATTGTGAGCAGCTCTGCTTCTTCAAGGTCCTCAAACTTCTTCAGATGCTGATGCACAAAATAGCTTTCCAAATCCCTGGCCATCTCCAGGTACCAGCTTTTCAGGACACCTTTCTGCCAAGTGCCACACGCTCCACACGGGCCACTCTTCCAGTGGTCAACATGGTTCCTTGTCAGCACCAGCTCACTTCTGAGGAGATTTCCCCTGACCAGGCCACATGGGCCTGTTTTTCCAGTCCACCATTCTGTCTCCCTGCCCCCAAAGTCTGTCGCCTCTAGTTTCTGCTCCTTTCCTTTTATCTCTCTTTTTTCCCCTCAAAGCCAAAGGCTCCCATTTCCCTCTACACACCCTCTTGGTGATACATTCTCTCCTGCAGGGTCCACACCTAGAATTCGCAGCAAAGTAAAAGCCCCCTTCCTGTTAAGGCCTCTTTTACCTCTGTGTTTTTCAGACACAGCTAATGGCATCAATGCCTACCTTCCAATACTGCCCATATTGGGGACCTGGCTTCACCTTCACAAAAATCACATGCAAAAAGCTCCAAACAAAAACAAACCAAAAACTACACCCAAAGCCAGTTTCCTCTTAGGGAACTTACCTGATAGCTGGAGTCATCATATTGTTGTGGGCAGCCACTTCCGGTTCATTCTCCATGAAGGAAGTCCTTGTTTTTTCCTCTCTCTGGGGGCTCCTGGTGCTGGACTTGAGGGTCTTGTCCTTGCTGTGCAGGGTGCTGCTCCAAGCATCTGCCCAGCGCATGTGGGCCTACAGGTGGCTATAGGCCGTGGCAGGTGTTCAGGTGACCAAGTTCAGAACACCTTTTGGGGGCAATGAGATCCAATGCCCAGCTGCACTGGCATCTGCCTCAGAGGCTGCTGAGGCACTGTTTCTCTTGGACCAGGCTAATGCTGAAGGGTCAAAGCCTGGATCTGGCCAAGTGGATAAGCTTGGAGAAAGA
This sequence comes from Uropsilus gracilis, assembly GCA_004024945.1. NCBI lineage: Eukaryota > Metazoa > Chordata > Mammalia > Eulipotyphla > Talpidae > Uropsilus > Uropsilus gracilis. The sequence continues at coordinate 132,703 of PVHY01000358.1, read as the reverse complement.
CCAAGAGCAACGTGAAGGTTGCCTGACTCCTGACAACTCGGCTCTTCCCAGGGAGACCCTTCTACTGCTATGGAGAGCGAGTCCCCGGGACCATCGGAAATCCCCTCTTCAACGTAGATACCATTTAAAATGTGCCCCCATTGGTAGGGGGAATCATCTTTCTTTTGTTTCTAAGATTACGATTCTAGAACTGGCTTAAAAGGATTCAGGCATACGCCATTATTTGCAGGTTTTTCTTTTTTTTTTTTAATCAAGGCAACTTTGGTTCACAGCAACATGTATGATTCACAGGTAGAGGATCACAGGTCTCCAGAGGTGTGTGGGTGTAGCCCCTCACACTCACCACTTGGCGCCCATTGTCCCCCGTCATAGTCCATTGGGTCCCATCTGTCTTTTCTCTCCACTGTCGTCTCCCCGCCCCCAGAACCCTAATTTCACAAACATATTTCTAAGGTTTGTTATGGGTTTGACTTTGTTTACGACCCTTTGCTGTGTTTCTCTATGCCCAACATTCATAGGAAACCATCTAATATTTGTCTTTGTCCTTCTGACGTATTTTGACATTATCCTGTCCAGTTCCATCCGTGTTGCCACCGCTGCCAAGAGTTTATCTTTTTATCACTCACTGTATTGGATCCCATAGTGAATATGTACATTATTTGATATAGTCCCGCTCCTGTTTTAGAGGAATAGTAGCATTTTCAGCCATATATGTCTAAGATAAATTATCCTTTTATAGCATGATCTAGGTTTTTTTGCTGTTAGGTAAGATTAAAAAAAAAATACATCTTTCCCCTGGAACTAAGCCCACATCTAAAAGGACCAGCAGTTGAAACAAGGATGGAAGAACACAGTTATAGATTTGCTTTTCAAACCTCCTCTGAAGAAGAAATATAGTTCCTGTTAAGACATTAACTAGGAATCTATGACCTTCTTCTCTCCTAAGGAAGATAAAGGAATCTAGAGACTTTTGCTTACTATTGCTCCCTTCCTCTTTATTTGCCTACACACACTTTGTTAAGTTTGGGCAGGAGAAAAAAAAATTCGTGAAAGCTGTTTAGGTTCCTCCACTGCTATTTCATAATCTCAGCTCTCTTGGAACTGTTGCAACTGATGTGTAGCCAAGCTTTCAGATGATGAGGATTCAGTGTAGCCTCCCCAGGCACCTGCAGGCTTTCATTATGGCTGGAGAATCAGGATGTAGAATTAGGGCTTTACTCCCAGCTTCCTGTCCTGAAATGACTTGGAGGCGGGGGTGGTGTATGGAATACAGAACTACCTTGACAGTTTTCTTATCTGTTATGTTAATTGCCCACCAGCATATGAGCTATCCTGAAAAGAGATTCCTCTTTTGTGTTCTAGTGATGGGATCAACTGGTGATGATAACATGCCCTCCTGAGTCTCCTTGTATGTAAACAAAATGATTTTTGATGAGCTCCCTTGCTTCTGGGGGTAAGTCGAGTTAATAAGCAGAGCATCTGGGTGTGTGCTTATGCACACACAAGCACGTGCTATATTTTGAAGGAAGCTAATGAACTGCAGGCTATCAGCGTTATACTTGACTTGAATCAACTCAATTAACCAGTCCAGCAAGTCTGGGTATCTGCCAGTGATAGCTGCAATACAAAGTAGCTCCCCTCTGTGGGCTGAGACTATCAGATGGATTCTGGCAGCGGAGATTAAAAGACAAAATAAAAGAACAAGCATATTGATGTTTCCAAAAAGGGAGCTTGTGTCTGTGCAGAAGGCAGTGAACACTGAGTGAAGCTATTACTTTGTTTTGTCCTTTAGTCTGGGGCTGGGCAGAGCAGGGAATGACTGCTACACTGTGCTGCATGTCTTTTAGAAGAAAAGAGATCAATTTCCAGAAGCCACTGCTTTCAGTTTACTCATTTAGTAACACTTTCTTGATATTATTAGCCTTCTGTCTGGGCAGAGTATATTAAGACGCTGGCAGATAATACTTCTAGGAAGTTCCTGAAGCATATGAACCCATTGATTATGTATACCTTTTGTAGCAATTTTACCATTTTATCCAAATCCAGTAGACCCAGGTCTGAAGACAGAGTGCAGATGAAGAGATAAGAGAGTCTCTTTCCCCCTTTCTCCCTCTCTTCCCCTCTCCCCCTCTCCTCCTCCCTCTTTCCTTCTCTCCAAGCATATGGAAAGGAAACTTCTGGAAGGATGAGAGGAAAAGAACCAAGTTTTTACTTAGCTTTTCACAGGGATATGTGAAAGTGTGTCTTTTCCTGTCCATCTTGGATTTGCTAAGGTGTGAGTAGACACACCCTGTTCACAGAAACAGCTCCTCCAAAGAAACAGATTGCATTGATGTTTCAGTGACGTTCTGGAGGTTGGCACTAGTCCCTTTTTATCCATGCTCTTTCCTTTCACTGTTTCCTCCATCCCTGGCAGGCTCCTGTCTTATGTTAGGGAAAAGCTCTTAAGGTGTGTAGATGACAGCTTCTATGAAATGAGTTCTCCCCTCTAGAAACAGTTAGTGGTCTTAACAAGTCCATGTTTTATAAATATTGCTTCTTTAAGAATATGTTCTGTAGTTAAAACTTCCATCAGATTCTAAGTGGACTTTTCATTTTCATATTAAGAAGTAGGACTGGAAAGAAGGGAATTGAAAAAGAGAACTAACAAAACTTAATATAAAAAGCAAATGGGGCTTCTTTCCTATGTAATTTTAAAATTTACCAGATTCAGAAACTGAAAAGATAACCCATCACAGGTGTCTCTTGCTCACTGATAACACAATGACCTGCTATGAAAAGGCAATATACTTGAAGCACCTTAGGAAGCCCAAAATGAGAACCGAAACCTTTGTAGTTCTCAAACTCACAATCCAAAATATTTGCAAGATGTCACATGCACGTAAATTTTACACCTTTGCTTCCCAAACTGCACAGTGAAATTTTAATAGCCAGCTTGCTTTCACAATGTCTCAGCTAAAACCACAGAACAAACACTGTTACACATGTGGCTCTCAAGGGCAGGAAGCTAGAGACAGCTGATTGCAAAAAGTATACACTGGAGGATCCCATCTTCTTAAGGTTTCAAAATGACAAAATTCTGATAGGGAACAGACCAACATGGTTGGTGGGGGAGGGGGTGTGTGGGTTCAAGGGGGAAGCCCTGGGTCAGAGTTTTCGTGATGCAGCAATGACCTGCCTTGATCATGGGGTGATGTGAACGTAGACACATAAGAAAATGTCAGAGAAAGATGCAAGAAAACCAAAGAACAATGAGTGCTTTCACAGAGGGGCGAAATTCAAGCAAGGCCTGAACTCCAGTTAATTGTGGGTATTGTGCCAATGCCAATTTCCTGATTTTGATAACATATTATGATTACATAAGACAGTGCTGTTGGGGGGAGACTGGGCGATGGGTATGCAGGATCTCTCTGTACCACTATTATATCTTCTTGGGACATTATAATTATTTCAAAATATAAAGTTAGAGACAGATGCCTCTGAAGAAAGGCTGCCAGCTAATTAAAGCTAGGAGGCAATTTAGTCTAAGACTGGTGTCCCTTCAGGAGGCTGTGGACAGTGAAGACTTGACTTAGCATGTACTGTCCAGTTCTGCAACTCTTCAACTGTGACATTTAAGGCAATGACTGTTTTCTGTAACTTCTAGATCTCACAGAGAATGTAGGTCAAACCTTCATGTTCCATCTCTGGGTTTTTAGTATCCTCACTTTTTTTTTTTGAAACTAGGTCTTGCTATTTTTGCCCATGGAACCGCAGGCTTTCGTTGCCCGGGGTACCATAGACTCAAGCAATCCCCAGCCCCAGCTTCCCAGGTAGCTGGGATGACAGGCGCACGCCACCACGTCCAGCTATTTTTTTGGAGCTAGGTCTCGCTACGGGCTCCAGGCGGGACTCGAACCACGATCCCTAGCCCCGGCCGCTTCATAGGCTGAAGCTTAGAAGCACGAGCCACCGTGCCCGGCGAGTATCCTCACTTGTAACGTGAGGGTTCTGTCCTAGATTCTCCGGGGTGTGCTACCTAGCTTTGTGAAACTCAAAAAATTCACAATATAAAGCTTAGTTGCAGTGTTAGACGTTTTGCATCAACATTACATAAGACAGTCTCAGCTTATACTGATTGCAAATGTAGATACAGAAGTGACATTTACTGAGCACCATCACAGACATACTTGAAGTTAATTACTTGGACTAACGTCACCACTTAGCTCAGGCTGGTCTGGACAGCTTTCTTTAGGTTAGAGGTACTGTTTTCCCTGAAGAATGATTTTCATGCATTCGTGTACTTCCCTAGAAAGGGGAGACTTGTGTGGGGCATTTTCCAGGTATGGGGCCAATGTCCACTCCTTCAAGCTACTAAATGACTGTTGTGGAGTATCTCAGCAAACATAAAAATAAAGCAGGGAGCTTTAAAATGGCCACCATCATTTGAGGATGACGGGCTCTCAGTGACCACTATAGGCCATTTATTTAAGCACTTTTCTTCAGAGTGCTAAAAATTGTTACCTTGGGGAAACTGAGTCCACGCAAGTCCAGCATCCCCAGGGCAGTGCCTGTACTGTGAAAGATGCAAGCACCCTAACTTAGATTGATTTCCCTTGAGTCTATAGCCACTTAAGTCATAAATTTGGTCCCCCCCACCACCCCCAAAAAAAGAATGAAGAAGAACCAGCAACTCTCAGTATTCGTGTCATTTTATTAACAAAAGGAACCCATGGGGTCCAACCAAGAGTACAAAATACAATCTTCCCTTCCCCCCCTGGTTAAACTGTTACATTTTTAAATAAGAAAAATAAAAAAAGCTTTCATAGTTATTAACTTATGAAAAAACGTAACCCCTGGTCACCCCTGCAGCCCCCCCCCCCTCGCCTACCTACTGAGTCTCAAATGTGCAAACAGAAAAGAAAGGTCTGCCCATGGGAGGAGCTCATGTGCCCGAAGATGCATGTTTTCAACTTCAAAATTTTTGCATCAAAAGGTAAATTCTAAGGCCACAGTTTCTTTGCAAGCTAAACCAAGGGAATAAACAAGCAACAGCAGCCAAATTTTGATCTTCATTCCCAGGTATTCGCTGCCCCAATACAGAATTTTCTGCATAATTTCTTGGTGCTAAAAAGGTAGATGGCAGCCTCCTGCTTGAAGTCAGACATACTGACACCCATTCCGGAGGGCAGATGGCCCAGCTGGTCCTCCAGTGCTAGGAAGGCAGCCTCACTTCCAGTTTGTGGGGCACTTCCCCGCTCTCCCTTCCAAAACAGTGAAAACCGGGTGGGAAGGACAAGGACTCCACTAAGTAGAAGCTGTTTCCCCTGCAGCCAAGTCTCCTCTTTCCCGCCTTAGCCCGGTCTTGTCTTGCTTTTTTTTTACTTTGTTTTGGTATCGGAGATGGTTTAAAAACTAACTCAGAAGTCAAGAAACAGTTGAAGATAATCTTGTTCGAAGTACAAACACATCCACTCTTACATAGACACACCTGTTGTGAAGACGCCCAAAATGAAGCAATGTAAAAAAAGCCACTGAGACCCAAAGCTGATGAAGCTTTGGAAAATTCAGCAGCTTAGCTGTTGGTGGGCAGTTTTGCAACGTGGCTTCAAAGAGCGGCATTTGGCGAAGGAGATGTGTGGTTTCACAATTCACATTACTGTGCAATGCAGATGCCTGTGGCGCTCATGTGGTTCTGGGGTAGACGTGGCCAGAAGGCTGGAAACCACACCTTTGCCTCATGTCCATAGACGCATCCCTGATCAAATGGCCAACAAGATTCCAGATAGAAAACCTACCCTCAGAAGAACTTTCTAGTTGCAGCAGAGCAGACTGACTGCAAGAACCAGGCCTCATTATGCTGACTGAAGCACAGCATTCTGCAGGGAAGCACCAGGGTTTCTGGGCCAAACCCTTAGGATATGGAGAAAACCGCTCAGTGGCGTCCAAGTCTCAGGTGGAAATGCCGACCTCCCTCCACCGAGAAGCGCTCTCAGCTCACAAAGCTGACAGGTTAAAGGGAAAACGAGGGGAAGCGTGACCAGAGAGAGGAGAGGGTACAACAAAAACACTGCTCAGACATTTAGCAGCAACGATCCTGTTGGTCTGAATATCCTGAGGTTAAATGAGAATAAAATATTGCACCAAAACAACAAACACGATCACAGTTTAAGGAGGATGACTGAAGAACCGGAGAAAACAGTGATGGCCATCAGCAGCCTTGAGTCTCTTGACAGGAACCGAGTTAACGTCTTTATAAAAATGCTATTTCTACTCTTGATTTTGATGTATTCTGAAACACCCTTTGGTTTACGCATGGTGCGTTCCAGCTGATGCTGGCTTCACAGCTGACCCTTTGTCCGGCTGTGGGCGGGGCAATACTTGAGATACTTGAGATGCAGGTTAGCAGAGTGAGGACGGACCAGACCGACAGTCCTGGCGTGGATCAGAGAAGCCGACTGGAGGCAGGAGGAGGAAGCCCTTTGGTCCCCTGCATCATCATTAAGGTGTCCAGTGGATGCAACCTCCCCCCTCCCCCAATTTCTTCTAATGTGCTTCTAGGTGAGTTGGACGCGAGGCCAACCAGCATGCATCATGTTAAAGCACTTACAAGGGCGCAAGGGAGCACTTTCGACAGAAAGCAGCTTTGTTCTGAGTCATCTTTTCCCCTAGAGCTAACACGTCTCTCAAGGAATCTTCCTGGTAATACTGTACAGCTGATTCACAAGCTAAGTTTTCAACTACTACGGAAAGAGTGAGAACTATGTTACTTCATTAGAACCTAGTAAGACCATGATCTCAAGAGCCAGGACTTCAGTCCCACAGAATACAGGTGAAGCCGCAAGCACCCCGAGTGCCAAGGGTCTCGCGCTCTTTCCAGAGGGCCATGTCCCACCCAAGTTGGCTTCATGCCACGTCCTTCTCCACCGAGCCTCCTCCCCGAGCCCATCCGCCTCCCGTTCCCCAAACGCCTTTCCTAGGGTCAATGCAGACACCCCTTCACTTCCTCCGTCACCACCCGGACTTCCAGCACAACCTGACTTCTCACATCTTCCTCCCCTCTGAAGGGGCCACACAACTTTAACATGAACCCGCGTCTCCATCCTGTCAGCCCTCTGGAAATGCCCACGCATTCCGTAATCTCTAACATCTTAAGTTTTGATGTTCACTCATGCTAAGTTCATCTTCCTTCCCCTCGACCCCAGGAGGGACGAGGGGAAAGAACCGACACTCAGGTCTGAGATGCACAGTGATTTCTGAGAGCTGCTCAGAGGATGAAGGAGACTGGTTGGGCCTCTTCTACGTCACTAGGATGTGGATCAACCTGCGGGAGAAAGCAGAGCACGGTGACCACGGAGCATCCTTTACGGTGAAGCTGACTTCTAAGGTGACTTTCTTTTTATTTTATTTTTATTTTTTTGAGACTAGGTCGCTCTGTGTTGCCTGGGTAGTCTTGAACTTGCAGACTCAAGTGATTCCTAGCCTCAGCCTCCCAAGTAGCTGGCATTAGAAGCATGCACCACTGTGCCTGACTATTTTTTTTTTTTTTTTTTTAGGGACTAGGTCTCACTATGTTGCCCAGGGTTGTCTCGAACCCAAGAACTTAAGTGATCCCCTAGCCTCAGCCTCCCAGGTAGCTGGGATTACAGGTGCTCACGACCACGCCTGGCTTAAGGTAACTGTTTGAAAGCATCAATTGAAGCCACGCTGCTAATGACCCGCTATGAGTAAGACCAGTCGGTCACTTAGTTCTCCATTTCCCTGGTCACGCAAGGCCCACCAGGTCAGCCTGGCTCCGCAGCTCACACATGGGAAATACTATAAAATGTGGGAAACTCATTGCGCTCATTTTCACCACCGTGGACGCCTGCGTGCTGTGCCCTTTACCACGCAGCACCACGCACGTCAATGGCACGGAGAAGGGCGTGCTTTCCAGGTAGCCGAGGCAGTGCCGCGTACCTCTGAGTAAAGTGGCGGTGGCTGAAACCTGAACTCCTGGATGCAGGCGAACATGGGGCAGCAGGCCTCCTCCTCGCCGTCCGCTGGCCGGGGGTAGGGGGACACATGCCTCGAGAACTCCTCCTCTGACACCACGTCTGCATAGTTGGGGGGAGCTGAGGCAGAAACAGAGAGGGGCTGAGACGGGCCAGACATGCAGCCTAGCACACCCCCTCTTCTGAACTCACGGAACCAGGCTTTGAGCCGAGTCTGAAAACCACAGCATTTTTGCCCTCATCAGCAGGTTTTTGTGCCAGTGACAACAACTCTTGACCAGATTCTGCTTTTCTTAGATTATTCTAGCGCCGACTGTATTTGTCTCTCTTGAAATGCATGCTTTACAGTCTAGGCAAAGCAAGTCTTACTGAGATGTGGTTCTGAGAAAATACCTAAGACTCTACTCCCAGCTATTCTGACCATCAACTGGAACTGGGAGATGCAGGTGTGATCCCCGGGTCCACCCCTGGCATCTCTGTGTCCTTAGGGAGAAGCTCAACTCTCAGGGCCTGCTCCAGGATGCTTTCAGATCTTCGGTCATCAGAGGAGCTCAGGGCAGCCGCAGGGCAGTGGTAACTGTATACCTGTGAGCTTATACACCCTGTTCCCAGGCACTTCACGGGTGGGGCTTCCCACTGAGAGAGCCTCCGGTGGTCCCTTTACCTTCTGGCTGTTCCGGCAGCGTCAGCGTCAGCCAGCTCATGTCCATGATGAACTGGCTGGCGATGCTGGAGTTCCTGCTGCCAAAACCGTTGTATGGAATTGTGCCAATCACCAAGGGCAGCTCGAGCATCAATTTTTTAGCACCAGGAATATGAATGTACACCTGATAAATAGGAAGAGAGAAAAATGTCAGTTAAACCTCATAGTAACAGCCTGACTATGGTTCATAGAAACAAAAGCCCTGGTTTCCTGCCACCCCCAATGCAACGATAGTATTGTGACCAAATAGCATGAGGAACCAAGCAAGTGAAGAGTCACTGTGACAGTGACTGTTCTGTGACAGGGAACTGTGGCCTTTGCTGTAAGTGAGCACCGCTCACGTAGTAACCATAAACAATTACGTACTTTCTAAATACATCCCATATGCTTGGATGTGACAGGTGCCCCATGATGCACCTTCATTCACCTGTGTTACTTAATTGAATCCCCAGGGACAGTTTCTGATAATACAAAGCCCATCTCCACACATGTCACAATCTGTGCTAGTGCTGACACGAAACCTACTTTCTTGGAACTACATGTGTGTGCTCCCAGTGGCAGGGTGAGGTCAGCTACCGTTCCAGCCCACAGATCTTTTTCACTCTGAAGGAGAGCCTTGCTTACAGCTAAGGAATAATCGACCCTGATGATGCAGCAGTCCAGGATGGATGGTGTGACAGGCGGGATCTTCAGGGTCTTCCCGTTCCATGTGTCGGTGCTCCCAGAGGCGATGTGGCTTCCCCGCACGTTGGCCACCATATGCCGGACAGTCTTTGTCCTCCCACTGGCCAGATACGTCTGGGTTTGGAAAATAGCAGCTTTGGGAACAACCAGCCGGGATGAACAGTTCTCTATTTCTGCATAGATCGGGATAGCTTCGCCTGCAAGCAAACCAAAACCCTTTCAGAGACCATGCTGAAGTTTCTCCGCAGTGGCTGGAGCCCTCCCAAGTTGAAACTTCCCAGGGTAATCCTGTGACTAAATGAAGAGCCCTGCCAGAAAGCTGAACGCTGAGTCAGCTCATGTTCCTAATAGCACCTGTAAGCTCACAGCTCTCAGGAGAGGGAAGAAAAAGTATCTAGAAAAACTGAGGCACACCAACAAGCGCATCAGCACCATGTTCAGTACAAAGGATCACTAGCCAACCCGCTAGTATTCGGGAGATTACAATCTGCCCGACTAGAGCTAATGTTCAGGCACAAATAAAAAGACAGGTGGAGCAGGCAGCTCTGGGTCTGCGCAAAGCACCCACCTATAACCTACCATGGCGCGTGCATTTCTCACACCCCAGGAGCCGGAGCGGGGGTTAAACCCACCAACCTCAGTCTGAGCGTCAATCTGAATGCTCACACTCTACGCTCCATTCCTGTGTGTTTGCAGCCCCAGCGTGGGGTCAGCATGCTTAGGACAGGGTCAGGCTGCAGAAGTTCTCTCCTGCTCAGCACTGCTCTGATGTTCCTTTTGCAAGTGAGCTAAAGAGCCAGCATTTCCCTCACTCTTTCTGTTTAGTTTTGCTGCTAGAGTAGCAAGACTGAAAGCAGAGTTGTACTGGAACCTACCTTTCCATTAAAAATAGTTAATGCCAATTATTGACATTAATAGAAACTTATTCCTGTTTCAGAGTAGCGGACACTGCACATAGCAACACACGCTGCTGAAAAGTTTAAAATGAGTTAAGGGATGGGTTTCCGTTTGGGGCTCAGGCATCTTGCTCACCGTTACAGTATCCTTTTCTCTCGATTTTGGCACTCAGTGAGACCGGCCCAGAGGTGAAACACCAGCAGCCGACCATCTTCTCTTGAGTTTTCAATACAGGGGTCTTGAAAATTTCAAACGATAAGACAAGCTTAATTATGCTATTCTAGGGAATATTCTTCTTTATTAAATAGTTGTCAAGAAAAGCTGAACAAAACCCACAATCAGCCTTTCTTAGCCTTATCAGGAAAAATACCAACACACGAAGCCTTAAGATTCACATCTTTTTAGGAAAACGTGGGTGAATTTTCAGATTCAAACAAACATGGAGCAGCCTCACTCAGCCCACAGCGGTGACACTTCTGGGACTGATGCCCCCCCCCCAAGAGGCACGAGGATGGTGGTGGCGGATGCTGACGCAGCAGCCAGGAGTGGGCACTTGAGGGACAAGAGCAGGCAGCAGGAGAAATGACATGAATGAAGATCAACGACCAGAATGTTCTCTTTGTGGTGTTGCTTAGAATGTGGAACAGGCCAAAAGTCTCACTCCTGCCTCACAACACATATGTGCTTAGAGTTCAAGCCCGCTGACTGCAACACTTAGTTTTGTAAGACTGCAGCACAGCCAGCGAGCCCAGCAGAAGGCCCTGGAGGGCCAGCCCAGCACACACAGCTGAGAGTTTAGTAAAGCTCCAAGTTGCGGCCCTTCCCCATGCTGTCAGGAAAGCACAGTAACAACCACCTTTAATGACAAAAACATCTCTGAATCATTCATCATAATGATCACCACCCAACTCTACAGTCCTTTAAAAACGAGACGCTCAGCACCTCCACTTCCACCATTTGCCCGACGGGAGACGGTGCAGTGGGTGGCAGGAGCTGTCAGCGTGGCCCAGGCCTCGGACCCTGTGGTCAGGCAGCACTGGTACGGCTTCATGCTCGGAAGGTGACCGTTGGAGTAAATTCTATTTCAATTTCGTGTGGAAACAGTCAGTGACTTTAAACTTCTGTCTTATCTTTTTCTTATCTTTAAAAACACTGGCCAGGAGAAGGAAATGGCTGACGCCACAAACACAATCTTTGGAACATGAGCGTGATGATGGAAAGTTTAAATGAAGTAAAAAAAAGAAAAAAAAATCTTCTTTCAAGTGATATGAAGCGCCATTAGGTCCGAGCAGCCATTGTGAAAGACAAGGTGTAATTTCACATTTTTTTGATAATTCGGGTGTAGATGAAAGAATCGCGCTCATGAGCTCCCATCCTGCCTGCTCTGTGGTTACTTAGAGCCTCATCCTCCTTATCAGGCTGCAGCATTCCTGGTGATTATTAGAAGTTCAATGCTTTAATGCGGCCAAATCTGTCACAAGGAAACGTGGAGAGAAAGGGGCCCACGGCAGCTGCTCGCTTGCTTAACGCGGGCGAATGACAGGCAGAATGCAGCAGCCGCTGCACAACAGCCGCGTCAAAGCGTCCCCTGATTGATGTGCTTCCGTAATTATGGCTCCTCAACCTGCTATTACGGGGCCTGGAGACGCCGCCATCCTGGGCTTGTGGCCGTGCTGGTAGCAGCAGCCCCTCTGCGCGAGCGCGCTGTGGCTCAGAGCCTCATGGATGCAGTCAAGCCCAGCTAACTTTCTGGCAAAGCTGCCCTCAATAACGGGGACAAAACCCAAGTCGCAGGACTTGCCGTCAGTCATTTGCCCAGCCCAGAAGCGCATGCTTAGAGCGAATGCCTCTGGGCGACAGGACTCTTCAGAAACCGACAGGACAGACGGCCACCGGACCCACCACTGTGGACGTCACTGTGGGGAGGAAGAGGAGTGGGGAGGAATGGGTGAGGGAACTTACTAGTAAGGCTGGGGTGTTGACATCGATGTGACTGATGACCTGGAGCTCTCGCCGGACACTCTGGTCGGGAACCCGGGGCCGCTCCAGGACCGCCCGCACGCAGTACTGGATGCTGCCATACTTCCCGGTGAAGGAGGTTACTAGAGGCCTGCAAGAAGCCGAAGTGATTCATGAGGAAGGTCATTATTCAATTAACCAGCACCGAGAAAGGCTCCGGAAAGGTGGTTTTTCATTAAAAAAAAAAAAAAGTGGCGTAAGGCAGGGCTATGCAGGATGCTGGGCAGTCTACATGGACACCGGAGCTGCACACCTGTGTGGGCAGCAGAGGACACACGAAAGATCGACTGTCCCATCAGATAAAATACAAGTATCCCTTGACCATCAGCAGCATCCGTTTTAAGAAGCTAGAGCGTTTCACTTACTCAGACGGCAGTTGGAAGCTGAATGGAAACTCGTGCCTTCCAGGCTGCAGCAAGAGAGTGCCTTCACCTGGGGACAAGAGGACATGGAGCCTTTTACTGAGGCTGCTTGGGGACGCTGCATGCGCATGGCTAACTGAAGGTCTTCCTGGCTTTCATAGAACACTCCAAAAACATTCATAAAGATGAGACTTGAATCTGGTTTTACCAAGTTCAGTCAACTTCAAACCATGTTTCTAGCGTCAATCTTCAAACAGACCAGTCACGCAAGTAACTACCAGAGCCCAGAGCTCCAACGTAAACATGTACACACACACGCTTCTGTCCACCCCACTCTCACACTAGGTGAGGACACTGACATTAGAGCACGTGACCCGAAATGCCAGTATTAAATTGTACCCGCGACTAATTTAGAGACATGCGACCTACTACTTCCTTTGAGCACATCCCAAAAATCAGGCTATGGTTCCTTTGGACAAAGACAGAAAAAGAGGTGAAACATCTTAGTGTATTATGAAGGCTGAGTATAATACAAGAGCCCAACTGACAAGGCATGTTCTGTAGCAATCGTCATGGCCTTGACTGTTGCTGGGTGACTTCGGATGTGGAACGGGCTGCCAAGCATGGCTGTGACCCGGTCCTCTTGTAGAGCCAGCCAGCCCCAGTTTACTAGAGTGGCCCCCGATGGTGAGGGTCGGGATGCAGAGTGCACCTGGCTTGATGGGCAGGATACGGCTGGGGGTTACCAGAAACAGGCCCAGAACCAAAGTCGACTGTGAAGCGGTCACTCAGTGGTGGCCCGGGGGCTCTCTGGAATTACCAATGTCCCCTTCAGGTTAGGATCATGAGAGAGGCAAGTCTGAGGCAGAAGGATTTAGCTGAAGAACGGACAAGATGCGGCCTGAGAACTTGCTCTGAGATTCACCTGGTCAGTGGACACAGGAGAAGCCATTTCTACTCTACCCACTCATCTTATTCCCCCCCCTCCCTTAGGAGCAGTATCACCAGTGTGAGGGATGCTTTCACTTCAGCACTAGAGTTCTGAGATCTGGAGTGATCAAGCCGCTATTTCAGCAAACAGGCATGCATGACTGGTCCGTCCAGTCTAAGAGGTCCATCTCCATTTCCCATGTGCAGTCTGGTGGGAAAACGGTATTTGCCATGTAAGGTGATTAACACATAAACAACCAGCGGCTGGTGACTTGGAGGCAAAGGGCGTCAGCCCCAGGGGTGCGGGCATCCAGCCCCAGCCCTGGATGCCGGTGTCATGTGCATAGAGGCTTCAAGAGAGGCTCAAGCCAAGTCTGTGCCCCTGAGGAAGTGGGGACTCAACTTCTAGAATGACAGAATCCTCAGGAAACCCAGAACTAACAGCTGTGATCGTGAGATGATGAGTTCAGAAGGTCTGAAAATGCGGGTTTCAGTTGTGTTCAAAACGTATGGTGCCTTGCTGCCGTCATGACGGCGTTGTGGCTATAAAGATGGGTGATCTGAATTCACCATGAGACCAGCTGCAGGAAAGGGCTGTAGACACCTGTGCACAGGTAATGAGCAGAGGTGAAGGGAGCCTGTGGAGAGGGACTGGCACCTGGGGGATGAGGCTCACCACGGAGGTGGGGGGTGGCATTTAGATGAGGGGAGCCGCAGGAAGGAGGTACAGAAGAGAGTTGCCCAAGACGTGGAAAATGGCTGAGAGAAGGCTGACGCTCACTTTTTCTACAGAGAAACGAAAAATCTCAGGCACTCTGACATTGAACAGGAAAGTGTACGTCACTTCAAGACATAAACAGCGGAGCTGACCAATAGGGTCAGTGCAACTCTGTTTTTTGTTTCCTTCTGCCAGCGCTAAGAAGGTGCTGAGAAGGTTCACCGGCTGACCTCGGCCCTGCTCCCCTCCGCCTGGCCTGCGCCTTCTGCCGCAGGCACCCAGGAATGCAGTGTCATAGGGAGAAGTTCCACCACTCAAGGTCTTGCAGTCAAACACAAACTCAAGACAACTGTGAGACCTAGAGCCCGAAGACATCCAGAGCAGCGCGGTGGGCTCAGGAAGGAAGAGGAGGGCCTCGTTGTGGGGGATGCCCAGGGGTGACAGAACTGAGGTAGGCACTCTGCTGTCATGCTCCCTGCTCTGTTCTTCTATCGTCTCAATGACAAAGACCGGAGGTCGCTGGGTAACTAACAAAGCTAAGGAACTATCTACGGAGGGTTTGGGGAAATAGATTCCTGTAACCTTCCTTAAAATTTTGAACTGCTAACATGTCTTCAGGTGACAGAAATTCAGATGGTTTCAGGAAAAACTATGCTGAGAATCTACAGTAACACAGATTTGCTAACTTTTTCCAAACTCCAGGTGTTAGGTAACTGTTTTTCTTAATGCCATCCATTAAAACAGACTTTGTAGGTAACACATAAATGTAGCCACTATTTTGTTATGTTTTCTAACAAGTTCGGTTCAGACACTCTAGGCTTAAACATTCTATCCCATCAGAGTTAAACTAGATCCAACTTGTGTGTGTAAAAACTATTTGCTAGCCTAGATTTTACCAAAACAGGTTTTTACTGCCAATGCCAGGTCCAAATGCTATTAATGTCACATCTATTTACCCAGTAGTTATGGGTCCAGTGATAGAGTCCAAAGTTCTGCACAAAAACCAGTTTCCGACTCTTTCCCAAGACCTAGTCAGCCATCTTGAAAACCTGTCCGGTCTGTCAGCTACCTGGGGGAGGGAACCCTACTGATGACAGGGCCTGAGTGTAGGGGGAGGATCAGCACCCAAAGCAATGTCCTCGTTCGTCCAGAAGAGCTTTATTTTCGAAAACGTCTTCTTCTCTACAACTTTTGGGGGTACTGACTTGAAACTGCAGACCTTGAGAACTTAACTCTGGACTTCCACCCCTCAATAGCAGAACAAGAGGAGCCTGCATCTTCTATGGCTTTTGCATTAAGACAGCAGGGGTTAAACAGCGACATACTGCATTTTCCTGGGGGGTGGGGAGGACTGAGCCCATTTTTTGGTCTTGGTAAATAAAGGCTGAAGCTGATGAGGCAGAAGGGTAAAGCAGCTTCTACTAAGTGACAGCAAACGGACATCACTGCTCATTGAGCAGGATGAATACAATGTCTGCACTTATTCATGGAGCACCAACAGGCGCGTCTGGAGAAGCCCACACGACTGACTGAGAGGACAGGAAGGCTCATCTGTCCTCCACAGGCCTATGGGGGTGGGGTGAGGTGGGAGGAACAGGCTGCAAAATCAACAACAAAAAGCCAAGAATAAAGACAAAGAACGTAAGACAGAGGCAGAAGTCTCAGGAGACCCTGCTCTCCAGAAGAGGGAAATCAAGTTAAGAGGGGACAGGCGAGAAACACTGCTTAGCCACGCAGGCATCACTCAGCTCTTCCCCGGAAGGTGGTTTTGCCCATTCATCCGGGCCCAGGAATGCGGTCTAGGTCCAGGATGGGAAGCAGGGGAGCCCACAACACATCGGGCAGCACCGTTGGACTCTTGGGGCCCATGGACCGGCCCTCATGGACCCAGTCCTCATCCCAGAAGGGACAGAACCCAGATCCTAGATCTAGATTCCTGACTGCGCATCACTGGTTCCCATGGCAACAGCTCCCTCCCAGAGACCTCCTAGAAGGTTCAGGGATTTTGGGGAGGCTCAGGCCCGCAGGTAGAGGCGCGCACCGAGCGCCCGGTGCCAGGCGGTGGGGCGGGGCACAGGGACCCAATGATAGGAGGTGGGGGGCGCAGGTACCA
>PVHY01000358.1:69744-116204 GCA_004024945.1 Uropsilus gracilis | reverse complement strand
AGCCCGCGCTCACCGGCCGGGGGCTCGCGCAGGCTCAGGCGCACGTTCAGGTACTCCACCTCCGAGGCGGGCGCGGGGGCCGCTGCGCCCGGGCCCCAGGCAGCGGTGGCCCGGCCCTGAGCCTCCAGGCGCAGCGCGCGCAGGGTCACCGGCTCGGCCGCCTCCAGCAGCACGTGCCCCGCCACGGTGTCGCCGCTCGAGTAGCGGCCCTTGCGCTCGTCCTCGAACACCAGTCCCAGACTCTTGACGCGGCCCTCCGAGCCCAGGGCCGCCGGGGCCCCCGCCTCGCCGCCCATCCCGCCCAGCGACGCGGCCGCGCCGGCGAGGTCGCAGCGGCCCGCAGCGGGGCTGGCGAGCAGAGCGGCGCCGCTGTCACCGGCGGCCGCCCGGAGCTGCCCCGAGGAACCCTCGCGCGCCAGGCCTGTAGCTTTAACAAACCCAGCTGGGACGCCAAAGGGGCCGTCCGGCCCGCCCCCGGTGCGTGCCCATAGGCTGGCTGTGAGCCCCGCGTCCTGCCGATTGGTTGTAAATGCCCACTGAGCCATTTCATTGGCGCCCGGACACACGGGCTGGCGCAGGGAGGCTGTGCGTGATCAGTGGGTAGTAACCAATCGAGAGACGCCGGCGTGCACGTGCACAGACCGTTTATTGGCTGCGGTCAGGCACAGTTTGAGGCACCGGCCAATAGCGAGGCTGTGCGCCCATGTGGACAGAGAGTGAGAAACAAATTTTGATAGGGAGGGGGCGGCACCTGGGGGAATCTACGAATTGCGGCTTGTCAGTCGTTCCTATGGTTACGAAAGGGGGCGGGGCTTCAGCCTGTGTGAGGCCTGCTGGAGTCACCGGGTTCGCCCTAGGACTTGCAGCCGTGGCTGCAGCCGACTTGTGCTTTTGCTGACATCTGCACTCTTCGAAAGGAAGTAGCTTCCCTGGAAAGTAGATCTCAGTGACGTTTCCCCGCGGACAGGTTGCCGACCCTGAGCCCGCCTCCCAAGGGGGTCAGGAAGGACTTCTGCCCCTGCCCTGGTCCACCTTAAACCGGGAACATCCGACCCAATATTTCCTTCTGAACAAAGTCATGAATCAGGTTGTTTTTGAATGACATCTGCCACCCAAGTATCTGCCCCACCCAAAGCATTTCCTGACCTCCAGTGTTACAATAGAGGGAACTTTCCAACTTTGGAGGACATGTTGCCTATGCCCACAGCCCCTTCCATCCCCCTCCTTTCATTTTCTCTTTTGGTCCCCTGGCCCTTCTCTAGTCTAGGTAGCTTCTTCCTGTGTAGCATAGATGGTATTCTTTAGCTCTCAAACCCTTTCCTTCAAGTTCTTATAAAAAGGCACTGTTCGCTTAGATGAACTACAGAGGAATGTTGCAGCTCATTCTTGACTTGCTGTTTCTTTTCTTCTTTTTGAATCACCCCAAACGAAAGGTGGCTTTACTGTCTGAATTTAGATAATGAATGTGGAACTTGACCTAAGGAAGGTTTTTTTAAGCTCAGTTTCCTTATCCCCTCTCAACACAAGTGGAACAGGCTCCAAATCCAGGCCCATGTACAATTCTGAAACAGCTTTTACTCTTTGACCACTTAGAATAATCTCCATAGTCAATCCCACTTGAGTGTATATACTTAATTTGCATATTACCTATCACCCCCCCTTGAGACACAAGTGTTTTCATCATTGTTGTACCTCTACCACCTAACAGATTGTAGGCTTTATGAGCGCTGAATAAACGCACACTGACTGAATGAACTCAGGCCTGTGCAGCGTTGGCTCTACGATAAATACATACTCTGCCTCTTGTTCTACACCTCATCCTTCTAGGCAGATATTCTTCTTCACCCTTCTTCCCTCCTAATAACTTGGCTGGGACAGGGCAAAGGATAGGGGTCCTCCCTGTATCCAAAGGGAAGGTTGCATAGGTGGCATTCTGTGCTGAGCATGGCCAGTCTTGATGTGTTCCTTAGTCAGTTAATAACTCATTGACTATGGGTAGCATAATGTATGACCAAACGGTAAGTCTAGTTCTTGTTTACTTGGTAGGAAGTCCTATGTTTGTCACTCTCAGGATGGCTTAGGGAATCCTTTTGTCTCTTGCTTCTCTACCACACTGGACTCCTCCCCAGCCAGGGGCAATGGTTGCCATAGCTCTAAGCCTCATTTCCATGTAATAGAAAATACAAAATAAAGCAAGGGGTACACACCCACCAACAGAGGAAGCAGGAGATGACTTTCCCTTTCCTCCTCCTGCTCTCACAAAGAAAATACATTTCCAGATGCCCCCAACAGGTTTTTCACCTGTTGTCAGCCAGAACTGAGTCCTCAGTGGATGGTAGATCATTAACTAGCAAAGCAAAAAGTTTTGCAAGTGTTTCTCCAGGACTAAGGAAGTCAGAGCTCTGAAAAAGGAAGGGCACACCTGTTGTGTGGCTGGCACAGAGTTGCTGCTGTGGTTAGTCTGTGGTTTAGTGGGTTAGTCTTTGTTTGCTAGTGAGCAGAGCTGCCCCTGTCCAATCTGTAAAAAGGATGGATTTAAATACACAAAAGCCACCATGCAGCTAGAGAGGGTGATTTCAATGATGAGCCACTTCACAGATAAAATTTCATTTTTATTATGATTAGGTTGTCACAGTGTTTCAAGTTCAGTTCACATTCAAAAGCAGTTTTTAAAAAATCCACTCTAACAATCTTTTTAGTTAATGTGCTTACATTGGAATCATTGATAAAGTTTACTGTAAGGGTGTCATTTTATTATTTGCCTTCATGCATGTGTGTGTCTATTCTCCCTTTTCTGGCTTCTTCACAATCATTTGGATATTGTTTAGTAGTCCATTTAAATGTGCCCATTGATTTTTATATTTATATAGAAATATATATCTTTATATATTTTGAAATCTCTTTATATTTTGTTATTGTTTTATGTGTTTACTCTAGAGATTATAGTCCCATTTTAGGTCATAGTTGGTATGTATGTGTATTATTGTTCATATACTAACAACCTCACCACAAAAGATTTACACTTTTGTCTCAATTATGTATATTTTAAAAAGAAAAACATGGGCGTGATGGCATTTGCCAATAATCCAAGTGCTGGGAAGCAAGAGGACAGGGATCGCATAGTGAGACCTGGTCTCGAAAAAGTAACAGGGTGTCATGGTGGGCACCTGTAATCCTAGCTACCTGGGAGGCTGAGACTGGGGATTGCTTGATTCCATGGAATTGGGACTACCCCAGGCAACATAGCAAGACCTAGTCTCAATAAATAAATAAATGAATGAATGAATGAATGAATGAATGAATGAATGAAAAGAAAGAAAAAAAAAACAAGCTCAAGAGAAAAATAGTCTCTTTTAAGCAAGAGGACAGGGATCACATAGTGAGACCTGGTCTCGAAAAAGTAACAGGGTGTCATGGTGGGCACCTGTAATCCTAGCTACCTGGGAGGCTGAGACTGGGGATTGCTTGATTCCATGGAATTGGGACCCCAGGCAACATAGCAAGACCTAGTCTCAATAAATAAATAAATACATAAATATATAAATACATAAATAAATAAATGAATGAAAAGAAAGAAAAAAAAACAAGCTCAAGAGAAAAATAGTCTCTTTTAATTACCTAGACATGAAAACAGTCTATTTATATCACACTCATCTATTTCAATTATAATTTAGGTTGCTCCTTATTCCAGAGGTTCCACATTCCCTCAAGAAACATTTCAGGTTGAAGAATTTCTTTTAGCATTTGTTTATAGAAGACCTGATAGCTCAGGCTTTTTTTTTCTTTTTTCTTGAGACTAGGTCTGCTATGTTGCCCAGGGTAGTCCCAATCCCACGGACTCAAGGGATTCCCAGGCTCAACCTCCCAGGAAGCTTGGATTACAGGCACCTGCCACTGCACTTGACTGCTTTTTCAAGAACCAGGTCTCATTATGCTGCCCTGGGTAGTCTCAAACTTGCCAACTCAAGCAATCCCTGTCCTCTTGCCTCCCAGTGCTTGGGTTATAGGCATGCACCACCATGCCTGGTTGTTTGGGGGTTTTACAAATGTGAATTTATATCTGCCTTATGTTTTTAATTTTTTCCTGAATCAATCTTTCCTCCTTTCTTTTGAGACTTCAGTATCGTGATCTTAGAATTCTATATCCAGCCCAAATATTCCTTAGCAATGATGTCAAAATAAAAACATTCTCAAAGGAAAAATAAGAAAATTCATTGCTACCACGTCTTCTATAAGCAAATACTGAAAAAAAATCCTTCAACCTGAAATGTTTCCTGAGGGAAAGTAGTAAGTAGTTCTTTTTGATATTATCTCATTGATCCCTCAGATTGGTATATTTAAACTTCTTTTTCTGCATTGTAGAGATTGTAGGGTAGATTATAGGCTAAATTCTATTGATCTTTTTGCAAGTTCACTAACTCTTCAATATAATAGAATTAAGGGATACTCTTATCTTCCCTCTCAATTACCTTTTTCATAACCTACTGTTCCCAATGGTGTCTTTATCCAGGTGTCTTAATAGATACTTGGTATTTCTCTAGAACTTTAAGCCATCCATGCTTTTGAGTGGTTGTTTAATTGGGGTCACACTCAAGGCAAAGTGGTGAGGAAAGAGAAAAAAGTAGGGATTCCCTTACATTCCAGACCATGGAGTTCTTGATTCCCACTGCAAAACTGAAAGATAAACTTCCTCTCTGGGTTTTAGGCTCCTGAGCCACCAGTATCTTTTAACACAGATCCAGGACCAGAGCCATCCTCAATGCAGGGCCCACAGAAGGTAGAGAAAAACAGAAAACACAAAACCCTCTAATCTACCTGAATCCACTCATACGTCAATAGATGATTATATGAGTAAATAAATGATGAAGAAATAAATATCCTTGTAGAAAAAATCCTGTGATTGATGTTGTTTCTCTTCCCTGTGAATGTGGGGTCTATTTGGTGGCTTGCTTTAATCCAAGTCAATGTGATTTTGGTCAGCTAAATCCAGCAGTTATTTTGATGAGTTATTTTCATAGGCACCCCTGGTGGGGTGTCATGAGAAAGACACTTCACCTCTTTCACTTTATTTCCCAAATATTATTTTCTGAACATGGGAAAAACACCAGGCAAACCCAATTTAAAGGGCATTATACAAAATACCTGCTGAATATTCCACAAAACCCTGAGGACATGAAAAGATACTTGTGAGAAATTCATAGACCCACAGAGACTGTAAAGACATGAGGATGTAATGTAAAAGAGCAGCCTGGATTGTATCATGAGCAGGAAAAAGGACATTAGTGGAGAAACTAGTGAAGCCAAATAAAGTCTTATTTTTAGTAATAACAATGTCCCAACATTCTTTCTTAGTTTTTAAAAAGGACCTTGGTAATGTGAGATTTTAACAACGGGAAAAATTAGTTGGGGAAAGGATAGACATGGGAATTTTATGTTTATATGACTTTCTGTAAATATAAAATGATTCTGTAAATATAAAATGATTCTATAAAAAGTAAAACAGCTACTAAAACAACAAAAGTAACAACAGGGATTTTCCCCATATCCTCCTGCTGGCAGGGACACTTTTCCTTGGTTCTCTGGCTGCGAGAGGAATTTTCTCTTGTTATTTGCTTCCTGTGATGCTTCATAATTCCATATTGGGGTCACCGTTGCTTCCAACACAAGATGTGAAAGAGCGAGAAACTTGCCATTGGTCAAAACTTCTTATGGATCACTTTTCAAGCTTGGAATTCTCTCCCCAAGGTACTTGTTTATCACCATTTATAAATGCTCTCATTGTTATTTTCACTATCCTGAGTTTTCATTAACTGCTTTAGGAGTTTTCATTATGATCATAATGATCAAGGCTAGGGTGTGTCAATTCCACAGGCCATTCCTGATCCATATCTTTTCTGAGACTTCAGGACTTGTAAAAGCAATTAACTTCCTGTATGAGTACCAATGCTCCTTCATTACCTTTCTGTATGGTGTAGTCATTGTGTTTTTGCCTAGACCTTATTATTTTTTCTGTTTAATTTACGCTTACTCATAGCAAGTTCTTCATTTTGGAACCACACCTGTATGTTTGTTGATGTTTGAAATTCATTTATGACCTGAATTTCTGTTTCACAATTGGGCATGCAGTTTACCAAGCAATGACTTCTATGAAGGGAGAGAGCAACCCCACATTTACTGAACCTGTATGGGACACCAGTCTAGATGCTCAACCTGTGTTAAGCCATTCACTCTCAGACCACTCTGTGAAGGAGCATTGGGATATGGGGTGGGGCTCAGTTTGCAAGCAGAGAGCCCAAGGTTCAAGAAAATGGAGTTTCTTGCTTCATTCCACAGACAGAATTGGTTGGGCCAAGGTGAGATCCTTTTCACTACACTGCCTCAGTATCATAAAAGGGAAAGAGAAAGGAAGGCAGAGAAGGATGGAGGAGAAAAGCAAGGAAAGAAGACAAGCATATCAATAAGTAGGAAGGACAGACACCAGGCACTGCCTGTACAGGCTTCCCCTTGTCTCAGTAGCAGTACATGTTCTGTGGGTACAGAGGTGCTCCTCTGTGCTAGCAGTGCTCCACAAGAGCAGCAGGCTTCTGCACAGACCTTCGTGGACTCTCTGGCTTCTTTCTCAAGTGATGTGTAGCAGCTGCAATGGAAATAACTAAAATGAGCTTCGTATTTGCTTGAAGGAACGTTTAAAGGGAGAGAATGTATAGCAGAAGAAGGAAACTGAGGACAGAGGAAAAAAAGCAAGCAAAACCAATGGCTGCAGATGTTTTGTTTGCTTCCCCACTTTGATGGAGAGGCAGATGTTAACACAAGGCCACAAAGACTCTTGCTGAATGGAGAGTATGTGAGTTATCCAGGTTTTTCATACCCTTCTACCATTAGCCCTATGATAGTACCTGTGGTATTGTGCCCTTTCCAGGATTGCACACACCTGGTTCCAGGAGGCCAGGATAAATGGGTAGTGTCACCCTGGGAGAGAGAACATCACCTAGAGAGAAAGCTGGTGG
The DNA here is from genome assembly GCA_004024945.1 of Uropsilus gracilis. NCBI lineage: Eukaryota > Metazoa > Chordata > Mammalia > Eulipotyphla > Talpidae > Uropsilus > Uropsilus gracilis. Next base: position 109,197 of record PVHY01000358.1, on the reverse strand, counting down.
AAGAATGGCAGAGAGAGGGCAGAGAGAGAGAGAGAGAGAGAGAGAGAGAGAGAGAGAGAGAGAGAGAGAGACAGATAGACAGACAGACAGACTAGAGAAAGCATGCAAGGCCTGCTTGCCTGCCTCCCTAGACCCTCCCTGCTGTCTAGCCTGCTTGCTTAGCATACAGTTGGTTTGGCCTCCCTGCCTGGTGGACCTGTGTATCCGGTTCCCTGAGAGCATGAACGCCTGTAAAATCCATCAGTGACTCCAACATTCTTCTTTGGCTGTTAAAACTGATGATGAACCTTCCTGGATTGGGATGGTTGCAAATCACTGAACATACCTTATTCCGAATATCAGAAAAGCCCCACTATCTTGCATGGCTCTCATACACGTGGAGCTGTATCAAGATGGCCACAAATGGGCAAAGCAAGAAAATCATTTCCTGCAAGTGAACTAATCGTAAACTACACTTCCATTACTGAAGCTGAGTAAATGAACATGAACTCAAGACATGTGAGATAAGTCATAGCTAAAGGTTTTAGAGAAATATGATTCCATCTCTACTGAGTGAAGAATCCATGGGAAAAGCTTGCTTGTGAGCAAACATCATTTGTTTTGCACGATTGTCCTTTAGTATCCTTTCTCCCGATGGGGGGTTGCTCCTCTGCTCTGGTGGAAATGGTTCCATGCTAGACAACTCAGTTGCTGACTCCATTCATCTCCCTGCAACCATTTGGCGGCTCAGGAAGTCAGGAAGAATTCTAATCAGATTCAATAATAAAATTATCATGAAAACATAAACTATTAAAACTTCATTTATTTTATTTTTATTTTTACTTTTTGGAGACTAGGTCTCACTATGTTGCCTGGAGTACCACAGACTCAGGTTGCCCAGGGTACCACGGACACAAACAATCGATCCCCAGACTCAGCCTCCCAGGTAGCTGGGATTACAAGCACCCGCCACAGCACCTGGCTGATTTTTCAAGACCAGGTCTCACTATGTTGCCCCAGGTAGTCTTGAACCTGAGAACTCAAGGATCCCTGGTCTCTTGCCTCCCAGTGCTTGGACAACAGGCGTGTGCCACCATGCCTGGCTATAAACTTTTAAAACTTAAAAAAATCATTATGAATTGTGGGCTTGAGAGTTAAGGTTGTTTTTCAATGAACTTATACAAAGAGGGTGTGAGTGGGGCAACTGTGCTGGTTGCATTGTAACCCTTCAGCCACTAGCACCCTCCCTACTGGGCTATAGTCATCCCTCCCAGCTTTGTATGACATCTGTAAGCAAACGTGTGCTTAGGTAGTTTTATATGTTTGTCTTACACCCACTTAGAGAGATAACACGCCTACAATTATGTTCTAGCTATAAGTTCTACCTTGTTTTCCTCACGTCAGAGTATGCTGCAGCTCTTTTTATCGGTCTGTAAAGGTCTGTTCATAGTTTTCATGAGTAACATAGGATTTCATTGTGTGTCTGTGCCATTGTTTGTGTAATCATAGCTCCACTAATAGGTATTTAGTTTCCATTAGATTTGGGGCTATTAATAATGATGGCAATGCTGCATACCCTTGTGTAAGTCTCTGTATACATGCGTAATTATTTCCCCTAGGAGAGAAACCCTACAGTGTAATTGCTGAATCAAAGGATAAGTCATTTTTAATTTAAATAGATGCTGCCAAATTGCTCTACAAAAAGATTATATCCTCATTAACAGAGCACAGGGTCATTCCTTATCTTGCCAACATTGGTTAGAACCAGTCTGAGATTTTTGCCAATCAGATGGGTAAATAATGGTATTTCAGTGGTTTATATTTACCTTTTCATGAACATGAGTGAGACTGTTGATTTTCAAGCCATGCTAGTCTATAAATGCCAGTCAGCACTCTTGCTCTTTTTTTTTTATGCTGTTATTTGTCCTTTTCCCTCATAGATTGGTAGTGCTTTTGTACGCATTTGGAGTATTGGAATTTGGTGAGAGAGCATTTCAAATATTTTCATTTTCTGCATTTCAGTTTTTTGTCTCACTGGTGCCTTTAATTTAAATTGAATCATTATAAATTAAAAATAAAACCACTGTTATAAATAAAACCACCCATAAATAATGGATGGTCACACACACCTATTATTTGGTACATCTAATTTTTTTAGGAGCATGGATGACTTCCCCACTTCTTGATGTGACCAGCAGTTACTGATTTGAACATTTGAGAGAAGAATCTTGATGCTCACCTTCCACCAAGATGTGTTTTTACCTTGGAAAAAAATAACACAGAGAGCACTTTCTAAAGCCAGGAGAAATAATGAACTTTTTCAAGTAACACTTTAAGTTTAATAATTACATCACATTTGCTGCCAGGACCCATAAGCTTTAAATTTATTGCTCCATGGAGTAACTTAAGGGTCATCTGAAAAGTCCAGCTCTTCTTCAAATACACGGGCAAAATGGTAGACACACACAGATCTGAACTGGGTCTCAGGCAGGTGGTAGCTTCTGACCCATGTTTACTAAACATGGAGTGACTCACCTGAAGTTTCACAACCTCAAATGATGAAAACCTTGGTGAGAAAGGTCAGAGGCATGTCCCCACCTACTTGTGAAAGACCTCTAGCCTGGGCAGAGAGGAGGTGGCGGTGAAGTTCACAGCTTACTGACAGGTGTTTGTTAAACGTGACATCTTAGTATTTTCCAGGCTCTGTGTTTAGAACTGAAACAGGCTTCTACTCATGGGAAAAGGATATAAATAGAAGACCTGCTTCTCCAGTTCACACTGCCCACAGCTGGGCGCACTCAATTCCCATACAGAGGAGGAGAAAGAGGTTTAGGGGTGAGGAGGCAGATGGGACTAGAATCCCAGGCCAGACACAGAGCAGGGCAAGAGCATGCAGATCAGTGGACCTGAACCTGGGTTGTGCTTTAGAGTCACCTGGGAGTCTTAACTGTTGTACAGATGCTTGGCTCCACCTGATCAACTGTATTACAGCTTCTGGCCAAGACTTGCTGCCTAATATGTGTTCTTTCTCCCTGTGATCCAGCTCAATTAGCACATCCAGAGTGAGGTCCTTGGCTCTGGATATTATCTATTTGAAATTGATTAACCCATAGAAAACAACTTACTGTTCTTAGTGATCCTTTATTGATCTAGAAACAATTGTAATAGCAGGGGTCAAAGTTAGTAGATCCAATGGATTCAGGGAAGAGTTCTTAACCTGGAGTCCCAGGACATCCTCAGGGTTCCACAGGCCCCTGAAATCATACCTAGTTTTGAGCACATGTGGGTCTATATTGAGGGTCTGGGGAGAGAGAGGGAAAGAGTTTGTGCCTTTCAGGGTTCTCAAAGGAGGTCACAGATAACAAGTGTTTTAGGAACCATTGACAAACTGGCCACCTTCATGAAATTCATGCCCACACAGACACCTCCAAGGTTTGTAAGAAATAAAACCCATGGATAGGAGGGTCCTGAATGCTCCCCCAAATCCTCACAGGGCGGACACCAGTGTGATTTCCAGGGGAGTGTAGAGTTTGCTGTCATTTACTGACACACCTGAACACAGCAGAATGGAGTAGAACCAATAATCAGGTTAAGCGAAGGATGAAGGAAACGTTGACAGGAGCTTTTCTAAGAGACTCCGGTCCAAGGGAGAATTTTCATCCTAGCTGCGCCATGTCCCAGCTTTCTATTGTGCTTCCCTGGTGCATTCATGGATTCCTAATTTTGGTGAGGAGCTTCTTCTTGCTGTGTGTAAATAGTCTCAGGAGCAAGAAGATGCTGGCATCACTAAGAGCCTGGGCTATAGTTTCCAAGATGGGGGACAGGCTTCAGGGCTTCAACATCCTCAGATTCAGTCTCTATTCAAAGCTGGGATGGCCAGTAGGTATGAAATACCATGTAGCTGAAAAAGGCACCTGAACAACTGAAGCTGTCTATATGCGTGTGAACCCCTGGGTATCTTGCTAAAGGCAAGATTGATTACCTCTGAAAAATATGAGGTGAGCAAGATCCTAGAGGGCCTTGTGAGAAGGACTCTGAGATGAGTGATGTCTGCTATAGGCTGCAAGGGCCAGCAGACCTGAGTGGGACACATCAGAGGATAGCTCCGTGTCACATCCTACAGTCAGATCCTACCCTGGTCCTGCAGCAGTGCCATCTCGGTGGGCTCCAGGCTTCCCCTTGTCCTGGTTGTTTTTACTCCTTCCTTGAGCTACAGAGGGAGAAGTCATACTCCCACAGTCCAGTACAGTTGAACTGTCATGGCTGCCTTCCATCTGCTAGAGTGAAGGTCTTGGCAGCTCCATGTGCTCTTTTATCGATTGGAGGCATCTGGAACTCCCCAGGCAGTTGAGTGACACCAGAGCCTTGGTGTTCTTGAGCTTGAATCTGTGGCCTTTCTGGCTACCCTGTTTCTTTGTTAGGTCTGGAACCCAGTCCTGAAATTTAGACATGTTCCTGTCTCTCTCCTTCTGAGGTCTGACTCTGCTGCCAATACAACTGATCCAATCCAGGTGGGTGGTAGAGATGAGATCTCATTTGGTGAAGGAACTTTGACCCTGAGCTATAGCCTCTTGCCCCACTACCCTGGTGGGGAGTCCAAAGTTTGACCCTTGTTGTTCCAGCCCTGGACACTGCTGGTCCAGTAAGTTGTTATTAGTAGTAGCATAATAGAAGGAGTAACAATTAGCACTGACAGAGGACTTGTGTTGCAAGCTCTGGACTAAGTGTATCACATATATTGTGACATTGAATTCCCAGAAGAACAGTATGAGACTGTTTCTACTTTGGTAGAATTTTACACAGGCCCAGATCACTCAGGGGCCTGAGACCTCTCCCTGATTGACAACTGTTGGAAGTTTGACTTAAAAGAGTAATGCTTAGAAGCTGCTGAATATCATCCAAGGAAATACTTTAGGAGGCATTTGTTTCTGCAACCTTTGCACTCTGAGCTCTTCATAAGCAAAGTTCTGGAAAGTTCACGTGCAGACTTTGTGCATATTGGTGCAAAGAAACATGAGAAGGGAATCGATACCTTCTGTTGTCCCTAATTGGTGTGAATTGAAAGGAAACAAAACCAACAGAAAGTGAAAATCATCAAGCATTTTGTGCTTGGCATGATTGTAAACTATGCTGGATCTATGAGCAAATTGAACCTTGGCCTGAAATTGTCATGTGTCAACTGGAAGAAGGGGGTGTGAGACTCCTGCCTTTGTAGTTTGAATATGAATATTTGGTCCAGTCGCCAAAACCTATGGTTTCTCCTGGCATAGGTGGGTCCTGGCATATAGCAACACCGCCACATAGAAATGCTGCTAGATAATTTCTTTGCAGAATATAACATTTCAAGGTAAGTGTCTGTGGCATTAATTGCTGCTGCTTTGCATTTGTTTCACATATGCCCTGAAGAATGTTGAAAAAATTTCAAATACTATTTTTAAAATGCTAGCTGTGATCCAGGCAATCTTTTAGTGCTTTTTTTGTGGTGTCTTCTGGCTCCACCTTTGTAAGGGACAGGGGTGCTTTTTATGAGTACTTCCTAAGGCCACCATGCAGTCATGTGCTAAGTTTACTGGGTTCTTTGGTGGTAAGCCACAGAATCTGATGAGCTAACTTGAGCAGAAAGGATTTGGTGCATATTAGAAAACATGTGGTGGTTTACAAAATGAAAAACTCGATAATCACACAGGCCAGGAAATAGGAATCTCCAGAAATCTAGGTATCAAGAGCTAGTACTCCACCTTTTCAAAGGGCTTATTGTTCACAGTGTGTAGTCACTGTGGTTCCTTGTAGTTGCTTTCATTATAGTCCTGTTTACACTGGCAAGTTATGGAAACAATCTAAGTGTCTAAGAATAGAAGCATTGATCAGAAAAATGTGGTATATCTACACAATTGAATACGACTCAGCTATAAAAAAGATAATAAGCTTGGGACTAGAGAGGATAATTTTTTTTTGGTTTTTTTAGAGACTAGGTCTCGCTATGTTGCCTGGGGTAGTCTCGAACCTGCAGACTCAAGTGATTCCTAGCTTCAACCTCCCGAAAAGCTGGGATTACAGATGCGCACCACCGCACCTGGCTAGAGAGGATAATATTAAGCAAAAACAAATCAGAAGGAGAACTATTGGATAGTTTCACTTACATGTGGAGTACAAAGAAACAAGAAAGGATCAGGTAAATCAGACAAAAAGTGCTTATTGCTAAAATAAAGCTATTATTCATTTTCCTTCTTGAGCAATGTAGCTGTTTCAGGCAACAGCCCACTCTTGGGCCAAAGGAGGGGAGACACCTGAACAGACCATCTGTTAGGGTATAGCAATTGTCAGGATTCTCCTTTTATTCTCCTTCTTTTATCCATGGGTCTTGTCATGTGACATTGCAGCTTTACCTATCAAGGGAAGATATTTATTTCCATGTCCTTGAAACTGAGCAGGTCCATGAACTACTTTAGCCACTAGTAGGTGGCATGTCATTTCCAAGGCTACCCCCCCCCCAAAAGGGGCCTCTAGCCCCAACAACAAGTGTGGTCAGCATGATGATGGGGTCTGTGTGGAGGGGAGACATTTGTCACAGTTGAGGTCATCTTAGCCAGTGCATCTCTCCTGTGTTTTGGAGGACTCCCAAAACTGAGTGGCTTAAAACAATCAGCTTTTATGACCTCAGTTTGTGAATACCAGGAGTCCAGTTGCAGCTTAGCTGGGGTCACTCAGCATGTTTCAGGTACAATGTTGGCTGGAGCTGCAAGACTGGAAACTTTCACTTCCAAGATGACTGTCAGGTGACGGGCAAATGTTGGTGTCTGTTGGCTGAGGTCCCCGAATTCTTGCTCTGTGTCCTAACAAGGGGATGCCCCCTTTCTCCACCTCAGAGCTAATGAGTCCAGAGAGCAAGTTGCAAGTGATAACGCCTTTTATAACCTAGCCTCAGAGGTCTTTCTCCCTTTGCCACATTCTGTTTATTAGAAATGAGTCTCAGTTTTGGCTCACTTTCTAAGTGGGGTGGAGAGGGATTAAGACCCACCTTTAGAAAGGAAGAATGTAAACAAATTTCCAGGTTCTTGAAATTACCACGAGAGCTCTCCCATTACCCCTCCAGTTAAATGCAAATGCTTAGACAGGCCTGCAGGATTAGCCAGGCAAATCCACATGGGTAGAACCTCTCAGCCATCCTGCAGACCCATGGTGGCATGTTTTAAGCCACTTGGCTTTGACATGGTTTGTTATACAGCAAGAGTTAATTAACATACCACTAAAGCCATGTACAGCAAGGGAAAGTTAATTCTCCAAGCATAACCGGATGCGGCCAGCCTCAAAAAGGTCTAATAAAATACTCATCTTCAAAGAACTGGCACCTGTGGAAGGAACAGGTAGCTGTTAGATAAGTAAAACTGTCACGCTACTATGTTTGGTTCTTACTTATTCTTTTATTTTAATCAATGAAGTACCATTGTTTAACATCTTTGTCAATATTTTGACAATATAGGACTTGTCCCCTTCACATGTGATCATCATAGCTCTCCCACCACCTCACCCCCTATCATTCTATGATTATAATTTAACTCTAAAAGAAAGCACCACCCGGGTGGGTGATTATATAGCAATTCCTTTGACTGTTAGAGAATTTCAGCACACTGAACAGGAAATCAATTTTCTCATATATATGCAAGTAAATTAGTTTGATGTTTAGATAGTTTCCATCTTTAAATCAGAGTTGTCAATTTCTCATTTGTCAGATATTTTTATGGTTATTATTTATCCTCAAATTTCCCATACAGATCTTTTACTCATAGTTATTTGAGGTGTGTCTTAAAATTTAGATTGATAGAACACTCGTTAATTTCAAAAGAAAATCAAAGCAAGGCCGAGTGTAGTGGTGCATGCCTGTAATCCCAGCGTTGGGAGACTGAGACCAGGGATCATTTGAGTTCAGGACTACCCTGGGCAACATAGCGAGACCTTGTCTCTAAAACAAACAAACAAACAAACAAACAAACAAAAAACAGAGAGAAAGAAAGTCAAAGCAGAAAAAATAGAGATAGAAGTGGATGTAATGTAAGCCACTATTATTTCATTTGTAAACCCTCTTTGCTGACTTACTGGTTTTATAAAATATATATTCACTTACCATAGTCTACGGTCAAGTGATAATGTACTGACTTATTTAGTTAAGAATGTACGCTAACACACTTCCATTTCTCTTCTGATAATCTTTGTGCTGTCATACATTTTACTTTAACATGCTTTATAAACACTCCAGTGTTATTATTTTTAGTTTAAATCATCAATTATCTTTTAAATTATGGAAACCACATATCCCTAGTAGTCATAACTTGTAGTGCTCTTCATCCCTTTCGTAGAGTCATAGTTCCATCTGGCATCATTTTCTCCCTGGTCGAAGATCTTTATTTTGTGGTAAGGATGTAATTTGCTTGTAATCAATTCTCTCAGAGTTTTGTCAGTCTGAGGTTTGTTCTCATTTGACTTCAGTTTTTGGAAGATAATTTCACTGAATCGAGAACTCTACCATGACTACTTTTTCTCTCACTACTTTAAAGATGTTGCTTCCATGTCTTCATGTAATGTCACATGACAAGACCCATGGATAAAAGAATGTGCATCATTTGCATGGTTACTGAGGAGAAATATGCTGCCATTTTTGTTGCCTTGTTCATAGTATATCTTCTCCCTCTAATTGTTTTTAAGATTCTCTTTATCACTGGTTTGGAGCACTGGGTAATGACATAGAGTTCATAGAACTCCCGGAGCAGTGAGCTTAGAGTTGATACTAGACTTGAAAAATTTTAGCCTAAATAGTTAAAATACTAATGCTAGTGGTTGAAATACTGAGTGGTTCCAAATACTTATTGGGACTATGGTTCCAAATACTTATTGGGACTACAACTGTATGTTGATTAGATGCTAAAGTTATCCTATAGTATTAAGTTTCTGCTATTTTTGAGTCTTTATTGTTTAATTTTGCAGAGTTGCTTTTGTCCATCTTCAAGATCACAAGTCTTCTATGTCCAAACTCTCATTAATCCCAATCATTTTTTTTCCTTCACTCAATCATTGTAGTCTTTATCTCTTGATATTTTGTTTGGATCTTCATTATATCGACTTTTTCTGTGTAACCTTCCTCAGCCTCTGGAATATGACTATGATAGATATTTTAATGTTTTTGTCTGGTAATTGTCATATCCATGTTAGTTCTGTGTTGGTTTCAGTTGAATTTTTTCCTTATTATGAAATGTATTTTTCTGCCTCTTGGTATGCATGGCAATTTTAATTGGATACCAGACATTGGGAATTTGACCTTATTTTGGGTGCTGCATAGTTCTGTATTCCTATAGATCTGTTTATATTCTACTCTTGGTGACAATTATTTAGAAAGGTTTTGATCACATCTTGCATCTAAGGTTTGTTAAGAGGAACAAGAGCAATGCTCAGTCTGTGATTAATTGCTCCCCACAACGTAGGAAAGACTGCTGAGTTCTCTAATTCCCTGTGAATCATGAGGTTTTCCAGTTTTGCCATTGGAAACAGGTATTGTTTTCAGTCTTGTGTGAGTCAGAGTCCTGTTACCTCAAAATACTTACAGGTGATTCACTCTTCAACCTAAGCAGTTTCTACACACACATACACACACACACACATGTGCACACACACTGACTAGTACAGAGATGAATCTTTGAAAGTCTCTATAGGTGACCAGTTATTTCACCTCTCTCTTCCATCTGTCACTCTCTTCTTCAGACTCCAATAGCTTTTGTTTCCCCAGACTCCCAAGACTGCCTCTTTCAATCAGTTAACTGTCTAGTTTCCTCTTGGATTCCTTCTTCCTGTTCTGAGGATTAGAAATTTTCTCCAGGTAAGATGTAGAAATCACAGGGCTTACCTTCTGAGTTTTCCATCTCATAGGAATTCATGCTCATCCTTACCTCTGCCTATTGTCTTGAAAAATACTTATCACTATCAATTTTTATGTATTACTTTTCTAACCTCACACCATGCATGACTTTTTATGAATTTCTAGAATATTTGGGATGACACTCTTGGGTTTTCTAGGGAGAGAATCATACCACTATAAGATATACTTTGCTATTCTTGTGATCCTTTCCATTCTAAATGTAATGATTTGTTTTTCTCTTGTTTTTTTCAGTAGGTATGCTTTTAGTTCAGTAAAGAATAGTAGAGATTATGAGAATAGTTGGTCATTCTCCAAACTTTTATAATAATGTTTCTAAAATTTCTTGAAGTAGGGTATTGCAGGATTTTTCTATTTGTTGTTTATGTCTCAAAATTAAGATAGCTTTCCCCCATGCTTTGTTTAGCATCAGACAAATATTTGATTTGTTAATTTTTTCTTTCTAAATGCTTTTAGAGCATTTAAGATTAAGACAATTATGTGATTTTTTCTTATTGAATTGTAATTAACCCAATTAACCATTTCATAATATTCAACCAAGATTGTATTTCTGATTAGTCTGTGATTTGCCAAATTGTAGTTTAAAAAAAATCACTGAATTTTATTTGCCTATAACTTATAATTTTTTAATATATATTTATAAGTGGGAATGACTGATAGTGTTTATGTGTGCTAGCATTTCTAGCATTGAAATCAAGGTTACCTTAGAGTCATTATAATAGTTGGAAGCAATTATATTCAAGAAGTAACAAAATATACAGATAGTCTTATAACCAAGACGTCAAATTAAATCAAACTATTGAAATATTCTCAGTGAGTTCTACTAAAACTTTAAATAACTAGTAATATTAAACAAATTCTTCCATAAAATAGAAAATATTAAGCATTACAAAATTAATTTGATGAAACTAGAATAGCCTGGTTTGGGTTTAGAGTCAGTCTTTGTTATATAATATAGATCTAATTTGTTTTTTTGCTTAATGTTCTCAAGTTGGTCTAATAAGTGACTATTTTGGAGGCTTAGCATGTGGACATGTTTTATTATTCTGTCTCCCACTGTGTATATGATGATAATTTTTTTTTTAATTTTTAAAATGTACCCATTCACCAGTCTGCTTTTCCTATATGGATGAAACACTCTTGTCACCATTACAAAGTATATTCAGTTTTGGGGGCCCTTTTCCCTCTGTTGATTCTGTTGCCTTGGGGAATCACTTGTTTTGATTTTGTAGGGTGACTCCTTACTTTGATGTTGTTATTTTTCTCCAAATTGATCCCTGGTTGTATATATATTGAGATAATAATTTCTAGAATAGTTAACACTAGTAGCCTATGTAGAGAAAGCAGTGTTCCCTTTTCCCCAATCATCATGGGAATGTTAGCTGTAGGGTAAAATGGGATGAGGACTTATGGGCCAGCTTCTAGGAATTCACATCCTCTCTGGTAGTCTGGAGTTTGTCTGAAGTTGCCTGGGAATTGCTCCAGATCGCTTTTTGGCTTCTAACAGGTGTGTCATGAGTTCATCAAGAGCCCACAGAACACTCATGCTCCCCACACCTTACTGTTCTTAGAGAGTCAGGGTGCTCAGTCTTGCAAAAATTCTTATTTCATTCCTTCAATCTCATTCTGTTTGCCTGGATTGGCTCACAAGTCAGTTTGGGGTCAACTTTAGTTCTGTTCCATCTTGTTTTGTATTCTGTAGATAATTTCTAATATTTCTGACTGTGGGTGGAAAGTTCTTGGATTTAAGGTGCTTCTATCAATTATTTTTTAATTTTGCTTTTGTCATCTCTATAGGATTTGGGGAAAATATTGATAATTTTTTTAAGTGTTGTTTGTGATCTTGCAAGATGTGTTCTTTGATCAGTTTTAGCCAAATCCTACTACCTGGGACAACATTTATCTGGTATTTTTAGTTTGTCCAATGTAGTTATTATGTTTATATGATAAACATTGCTTGAAAATTTGGAAATACAGCAAGACTGACCCATTTCCAATACTTTATTATGGAGCAAGAGGATCTTCTCTAGTCATGTTAGTATCACTTAACTCTTCCACTGACAGTCTCAGTCTTACCCAATTTCTCAGCCTAGAGAGGTAGGACTGGCTAGATCAGACACTGAAACAGACCAACCAGTTTTCATGCCCATTTCCTACTCAAGCCTTGGGTGGGTCTCTGATGCACAGGTTCCTTACTTAACTTATAATGGCAATATGCAAATAGCTGGGTTCAGGCAGAGTTAATTCTTGCCTAGAGGAGACTATGAAATTCACCTTACTTGAATGGGGTGCTGAATTCAAGACTGATCTTGAGAGGTGCATTTCACCAGGGACTTCACTGTTAACATAGTCTTTCCAGCAGCTGCCTGGGAACACGTCAAAGCCCAGAGATATGCTTGAGCAGAGAGTTCCATCTACTTGACTCTGATTCCTGGTTCAGAAGCTTCAGAGACTGGGGCCTGGCTATTTGGGCTGGTCCCCTGGCCTTAGAATGCAAGCTTATAGAGTAGCTTAGGGCACTACCTGCTTTATTTTGGAGATCAAACTCTATTACTAAGTCACAAATTCCATTCTTGCTGCACTAAATCTCAAATAATCCGATGATCCATTTCTCCTATCCATGCAAACCCCCCAACTGCAGCACATTTTATGGTAGTTCCCAGGGAGGTAGTTGTCATTTTTTAAATGCAATTTTACAGTGAACATCTTGATGTTCCGGAATGGCCATTGACAGTGTTGGTGTTTGCTTTATCAAGGATTTTCTCTTTTCTGAGCTCTATTATAAGCATGGAGAACTGGAAGGAAAATAAAAGATCAAGTGTTATTTTGATGTTTATGAGCAGAGAGTTCCATAAACTACCTGTTGCAGAATCTGGCCCAATCTTATGGCAGAAGAACCAAGCAGTGCTCTGAGAACTTGAAGGAAAAGTAGTTTTACTTCACACAGACAGGCTCAGAGGAGAACTCTGAGGAATCTGAGCCCTGAGTGAAGGCAGCATAGCAGAGTTTTTACACTTTATCACTTCATGTGATACATGAGAGGGGGTTAGCCTTTAGTGGATGTGCAATATGGGAAGGGAAAAAGGGGAAAAGAGAAAATAGGGTGTCTGCCAGGGACCTTCTCCACAGCAGGCTGTCTGGTTAGGAACCTTCCAGTGGAAAGAAGGCAAGGGCATGGGTGATGATGTAGCTTTTGAATAATCATTAGCTCTGCAGATTGCAGATAAGTGACCTGAATAACCAACCTCCTGTTCCATCACTTCTCCCCTCCAGAGACTCTGATCTGATTTTCCTATAGACAATTTGTCAAACGTGCTGAATTGAAGCACTATTTCATGAGTAGAAGATAGACATTCAATGTGCTATCAACAAGTCTAATAACTATGGGTTTGCCACCTAAGATGCAGTGATAGAAAGGTTTAAATATTTAAATTCCTGACTTTGATATATCCATGAATAATGTATGGTCTATTGACATTTCTGAGGGTGTGCTGCTCCACACCAAATCCTATGTCTGCTGAATAATTCATATTTGAAGTTTTTTATTCTCCCTCTGCTCCCCTAATGATGTCACCTGAATTGGGATTATCCCTGATGTGATAGGAGTAATTTATATGTTATCAACATTACCATCTGAGTCTCAGTATCTCTGCTTCCTAGGGCAGTGAGTTTGGTTAAGTCACTAGATGAACCCCAGTTTCTGGGTCCTCATATTATGTTAATCAGGACACTAATATGGAGGTAATAACAAAAGGAGTAATACCTGTCTCAGTGGGTGAGGATTAAGAAGGAGGCTTTGGAATTAGATTGCTTGACTTTGAATCCCCACTGAACTCTCCTCGTTGTTTAAGATCTTAAAGTCCCTAATCTCTCCAAGGCCAAGAAATTGAAAATAATAGTGACATCTTCCTCATGGCATTGTGGTAGAAAATATAGCAATATCAGATTTTATTTCAAAGTTTAGTGTATTAGAAATAGTCAATAAATTTAAATCTTTTCTGAATATTATAATACATTAAAATGTAAATACTGATTTTCTTTTTTTCCTCTCCTTTTTTTATTACATGTCTTCCTTTATTTGATCTCTACATATTGAATACAGTCACCTCTAACTCGTCCATTGTTTATCTTTACCACAGATTGTTGGGAAATAACCAAAGTAGTCAAGTAGGCAATCAGTGAAAATTTGAGAATGTAAAAATGGGCAGTTACTCAGTGTATTGTGACTGGACAGCTTGACAAATAAATAACCATTGTAATCTGATTAAAAGAACTTTAAATATGCCTCCATCTGCCTGCTTCCAACTGGTAGACTGCCTTCCTGATTATTTTTAAATGGGGTAAAGACATTATGGCTTGCTATGTACTTATAGTGAATTATGCAATGGGATTTCTTTTTATTTATGCTATTTATTTTTCCCCAAATGCATTTTTGAAATAGATACAACTTTTCAATCACTTGTCTATATCTCTTGGTCACAAATTTGTTGAAAAGTATTGATTTTTTATATTTTTTATTGATAAACATCGTTTCTATAACTCTTCAAACATGAAAAATAATTCTATATGTTTTAAAGTATAATGCCAACATATAATTGTTTTTGCAAAATATTCCCATCAAAATTTGGTGAAGTACCTCATCCTCCCCACCTCCTTCCCTTCCTCGTCCCGCCCTCTCTTCCTCCCTCTTCTCTCTGTCTTTCTACCTTCAATACAAATGTCACAAACAAAGACTGTAAAGCTCTGTATATATTTAGGTCAAGTGTTTCAATAAAGCAGTTTCAAATTATATCAAGTTTAACTGAAGTGCTGGTTTTGATAATGGAGGTAGTGTGTTTTGCATGCATTGTCTTCTTGAACACTATCATAAACTCCATAGATAATATTGAAAACTGTTAACATACTGGAGAGTTCATAAAGCAGGCAGAAAATGTAGTTGAACTGGCTTTTAGGTGGACAGAATGATGCTGAACAATTCACATTTTATAGAAGTTCTATCTTGAGGGATGGCTTCACTTGGGGATTGTGATGAGGAGCTTTAAAATTTAGGTAGAAAACTCAAACTCTAAAATGTATATAGGAAACTTGAAGCCAGGAAATGGGGTAGACACCCAGAAAAGGGAGGAAAGAAAGGAGGAACCCCAAATACCCTCTCACTTCATCAATCTTAATCTAACTCCTGAAACATACACACTCATCGCTGACTGAACAGCCTACCTGAATCTAAAAGAATTGAACCCATTCACACCTTGGAAGGTACAGATCTTGAAGTTTTGGTTCAAGTAATTAATTAATTAATTGATTGATTAATTAATTAACAGACTAGGTCTTGCTATGCTGCCCGGGGAACCACAGGCTTATGTTGCCCAGGGTACCACGGACTCAAGCGATCCCCAGCCTCAGCATCCCAGGTATCTGGGATTACAGGCACGTGCTATTTTTTGAGACTCAGCTATTTTTTGAGACTACCACACTCAGCTATTTTTTGAGACTAGGTCTCACTACATTGCCCCAAGCGGGTCTTGAACCCACGGACTCAAGTGACTCCCAGTCTTGGCCTCATTCTGTAGGCTGTGACTAAAGGTACACATGCCACCGTGCTCAGTCCTCTTAAAAAGACAATGTTTATTAGGTGCGCATATCAGAAAATGTATTTTCTTCAATGATTCATTTACGATGTCTAAGACATTTCAATATGACTTAATAATATGACTCAAATTCAAATGAAAAAAAGCAACCAATGAATCCTGACCAAAAGATAAGTCAAATGCCGATTTTAAGTCATTGTTATACTTGTGCTCATGTAAAATCCATAGTTGTATGGAACTATGGATACAATTTAATTGTATATATCTATGACAAAAGGGAAAGGCTTATGTGTTATTTTAAAAATCTCTTTCCTTCCTCTATTTGTTTACTTGTTTATTTTGCTTTAAAAGTCATCAAGTGGATTTTTCAGATACTATATTCTTACTTTTTTAATAGTTTTCACTTATGTCAGACCTTCCCTTCCAATACATTTAGAATCTAACCTTTTGTTTCTACTATTCTGCTTCTAATTTCACAAGGTCAGCATTTTTTTGTGATTAGACTTCTTTCTAGAAGCTCTAGGGCTAAACCTGCTTTCAAGCTGCTTCATGCTGTTGGCAGAATTAATCCTTTGTTACTGTAGAACCGAGGGTCATGAGGCCCTGCTCATTACCAGGTGGGGCTAATTCTCAGCTTCTAGAGACCACCAGAGTTCTGGGGTTTGTGGCCCCTTCCTCGTCGGATGACACTGAGTCTACCATGACAACGCAGGGACATCTCTCTCTGTCTTAAGGTCAGTTGACTAGTTACTTTAATTTCATCTGTGAAATCCCTTCACAGTATTATCCACATTAATAATTGACGGAATAAACAGGGGCTTGCAGTTTTAGTGGGTAATCACCAGAATTTTGCCTCAGAACACAGGTCTTCCAGAATCTACCCTGGCCCTCTATTCTCCTAATAGCTTTTCCTAAATGAAGCAGTGATCCTTAAAAGCTTAAAGAAGATCACAGTTATTTGTTTGCTCAGAGTCCTCCCAATAATTTCCAATGTTTGCAGAGAGTGAAAATCAGTGTAGTTTCAGTAACTCACCAAACAGCACCCAACTTCTGATATCCCCAAGAATATTGATCTGTAACTACTCAGGTTTCACTGGTCCTCCCCACCCCACCCCCATGCCCTCCACAAACACTCCAGGCACACCTTTGTGCCTGAGTGTCTTTGTGGGAAAGTCTCCAGATATCCAGATGCCCCACTAGGGGTTGTAATACCTGCCACACAGGCCTTCCCTGGTTACCCCCGGTAACTTGGGTCCACATTGCCCAACCTTCCTAGATTTATTTTTCCTCCAATACATCATCACTATTTTTTTTCACTGTGTAATCATCAATTTATTTTCTACGTTATCCTTCTTCCTCCTCTAGAAGGTGCACAGGTGATAAGGTGATGGGAGACTACCGAGATAAACAGAGATGTAATATTTATGTGTTTGTATATATATATATATATATGTATATATATGTGCAATCAAAAATAATTTAAGAAATGAAAAATGCCTATAAGGTTCAGAGAAAATGAAGGAAACACCTATATGCTTGCCAACTGGATGCAGCAAATATGATCTTTTGTTCTCTTTGAGAGAGGTTTTTATGGGTGATATAGACAGAGTATTACCCATATAAAGTGATTCTATAGCTCTTTACAAGGCAAACTTCCCCTTCTCGCCTAGAGATAGCATGATCATAAAGATTTTATAAAACTAATGCAGTATTGGTGGAGAGATAGACATGTAGATAAGGAACAGCAAATGTAACCCATAGATATCCACACAAATACCATGAGCTGGTTTTTGATAAAGGTGAAAAAGCAGTTTGATGGAGGAAGAGTAGATTATTAAGCAAGTGATACTAGAGCATTCGGGCATTTATAGACAAAAAACGGAGGCTCTCTTTAAATCTTAGATTTTATCCTCTTTGTGATTCTATTTGATCTATTACATAGGTGAGAAATGTGAAAAACTTTTTCTGGAAAGAGCCAGATGGTACTTATTTTACATTAAAGAGTCAAGTAATCTGTGTCACAACTAAACTCTGAAAGTGTAAAATACAGATCGCCATAGATGCTATGTAAATATGGGTGTGGCTTCTTTGACATGTGGGCCTTACTTGGTATCCCTGTGTAGATCATCATTTTGTTTATAAGTGAAAACATTTCTGTTCTTCAAGCCATACCTTAAGTCTCTTGCCTCATGAGCTAGAATTTCTACTGTAACACTATGCAATGGTGCCAGGAGTAGGAATTCTTGCCTTTATCCAGAATTTAATGGAGTCAATGACAAAATTTGATGCTAAGAATGATATATAGAGTCCAAAGTTTTTCTCTATTCCTAATTTGCAATAAGCTTTCATAACATATCAATTTCTAAAACTTCTGCATTTTAAAAATAATCATACTATTTTGCCCTTTGATCTTGAGTGTTGATTGATTTTATATTTTTGCAATATTTGCTGTATTAACATAAATCCTACTCATTTGTGATGTGTTATTTTTATATAGTGGTGAGGTGACTTGATGCCATTTTGGTTATTTTTATGTTTATGGTTAAAAATGAGTTGAGTCTTTATTTTTCTTTTGGGACTGTCCATATGAAGACACATATAATTAAATTGGAGAACTTTCCTTTTTTCTTTATCCTGAAAAATCGTTTGTAAAAAAAATGGAGATTTAAGGCTATAGTGAGGTTAATAAAATTTTTCTGTGAAACTTTTGGGAATAGAGGATTGATTGAAATTATTCAATGGACTCCAGCTTTTTCCAAATAGTTTTGAGTCATTTTGGTGGTTAAATATTTTAAGAAAACTTTAATTTCATCTAAGTTTTCAAATACATTAATACAAAATTCTCTCAAGTTTTCACATAATTTATCTTTAAGTGTGTTTTTCACCGTTGCTGTTTGTGATAACTTGTGACTTCTCTCTATTATGTTTTTTTTTTGATGAGTTGTCTCTATTTTTTAAAAATGACTTAATTTTTACTTTTTTTTTTCCACTACCTTATTGAATTTATTTTTTATCCTCTTGCTTTGGTTGAATGTTTCATTCATTCATTCATTCATTCATTCATTCATTCATTCATTCATTCATTCATATCTTATTAAAATTTCCTTAAAGTGCTTATTTCCCTAGAATCTATTTTAATGTAGCTATAATTTAGTTATAAATGTTTCAACATGTTTCTAACCTAGATATGTGGTTTTTAGTTTCTAAAGTTTTCCATTTTATTGCATTATGAGTCAATAATTTCTCGATTGTATCAAATTTGGGACTATGTCTACATAATGTTGTGTAAGTTGTCACACCTGTCCTACCTTTCTTGCACTCTGGGGCTGCCTGGTGTGGCATGGAGTTGGTATCAGGGAATCCAGGTGTGGGCTGACTCAGGAAAGCTTAGGTCTCAGTTCATTGAAAAAATTAGCCTGTGTGTGTGTTTTTCAGTAGTCTTTAGTTTTCTCATTTGTCAACCTATCAAACTTTATGATGCATATTTTTCTCGTATACCATCTTGCATTTTTACATTCTATACCTTGGCATCAGATATGTATTTTACTTAAGGACAATTTACAAATCAAAACAGAAATTTGCAATAAGCTCTCTTTACAGTTGTGGTTATAAGAAGGCTTCGATTCCCTTAGGCTTGATTGATAGAACGTGGCATTTATCCTATTTCTACCATAATGTTCAGCAAACTTTATGACAGAGGGAAACAGCTGGTAAAGTGGGTTCATCCAAAGGTGAAGGTAATATAGCCGTTAAAAACAAGAGGATAATGATTTTAAAAGGGATAATAGTTGTAACAACACCATTAACCTTTTGCTTCAAATTAGTGAATGCGTGGTCTCTTTTTAGAGGTCTAATCAAAGGTTTTCAGTAACTGCAACATGGGACAAATGTAGAAGCCATACAGAATTTGCTTCCATTTTTTCCCTTCAAATTATTTTTTCCATTAATTCATTAAGAAATTAAGACCATTGCTAGGTTTGGACAGACTCATTAGGAACGTTTATAATTTGCCAGATCATGGAGAGAATGTTTAAAGACATGTGTCTATCTAGATAATAACGGTGCATATACCTGCTTATAAGAAGCTGTCCTTTCTTTGTAGTCTTGTATGTGTGATGCTTTCTAATCTAGGTTTGTAAATCCATTTGGGAGTTTGGATGCCACTTGGTCAAGAGTTGATCCAGGGGAAGTCATACTTGTGATTTTACAGTTGAAGGAGGTTAAAGGCAGGAAAGGTATAATTACTTGTAGAGGGGATGGAATCAATGAAACCTTATAATGTGAACATAAGTGGGGCTAATTTAGATGAAAAGCTGGGATAGACCGGGCATGGTGGTGCATGCCTGTAAGTGGCATCCTGGGAAGCCACGACAGGGGCTAGTATAACAGAATTAGAGAATTACAGAATTGACAGGAACAATTATCGAGGGTTGGTATCCAGAGTTTAGGCCCCTTTCTTGTGTTCCAGAGCTTTGTGAGTCTCCTGAAACAGTACACCCACTTGTGTAAAATATTGCCATATACATTGTTCTTGGAAAAGGACTGTAGTGTTCAACAGCTGTCATGTTCAAAGGTGAAGGGTATCAGGGTCCCTATAAAGGTTAAGCATACTGTTCTAGATTTTCTTTCCATATCTAAACCTTGTTCCCTGGTGACAGCTTCATGTTCAGCTTTAGTGTCTGTAGCCTGAGATTTAAGCTTCTTAACGTTCTTCTTTTTCCTGGAGAACCATTAAAATTCTTCCCTGGCCACCTTCTCAGAGACTTGACTTCATGGGAAATTTGTTTTTCAAGTCAACCTTTGGCATACAAAGGCCAATACACCAGAGAACCCTAATGAGTTCAAGAATATGCAGGAAGCTGTTACACTGAGGCAGGCTGGTGCTGCCTGGAGACTGTATCAGGGCCACTCCACTCCCTTGAAACTCTCTTACATGTGTGGGATACATCAATCAGAATGAGGGACCTTCTGGGAAGGCCTTTTCTTCTTGATGTTTTTTCAAAAAAAATGTGAACACCACACTTCACATCCTGTGTGTTTATATACAACTCTGGTTGTATATAAAATTTTTTTTTATGAACTGAATTTCAGCTAGACATTATTGAACTACAGGATGTCGTCCTTCCTTTGCAAGTCTATGCTGAGGCCTAGGGCTGGGCACTGGGCCTTTTCCTCAGACACAGGCTCCTGTTCACATTTGAGACTCATAATGCCAGGACTTCTGGAAACCCTCCCACAAGCCTGGGTCTGGAGGATTAACTCTGACTTTCTTTTTGTTGAATGAGTGTTTCACTTGGGTGTCTTGAGTGCCAGGAGAATGGATGACAGGTGAGAGTCAGAGCTCAGAGACTCACCAGTAGATCAGATACCTTTGTTCTATGGTCTTCCTATTTTTAGCCACTTGTGCCAGAGTATTTTTAAGGTCCAAAAAAAGTCTTTCAAGAGGACAGTTCACTTTATTTTGTTGATTTATGCTTTTGTGTACTAGTATTGCATCAGGGCATGGGCAAAAGTGTTGTTGCTAAAAGCACTGAATTCTAATTCCGGATCTGTCATTGTTATTAGGTGACTGGTGGTTGCCTAGAATCTACATAAAACTTTCTCTTTAAAACCCCAAATCATAAAAATACTTTTTCTCCTCAGAAGCAAGATCTTTGGATGGAATTTAGTACTTGCATGCATATGCGGTCTTTGGTAATATGCCAGAGAAATGTCAGTAGCATTTGTTATTATTATGCTGCTGGATTTGTAGAACATCACTTAATGTGAACTGAGAAGATTAGAATAGGAATCCCATAAATCTGCAAATGTCCTCCATAGGTTTTAGAAACTGATTTTAGGAGAAACAACATGAAACCCATTTGACTATAGACTAATTAATATTAACAAGAGTTAAGTTTCTCTGGTCTATTTCTGTTCAGAAAACATCACCAAGCTTCTAAATGGAGACCCAAAGTATGTCTAATACTCAGCAATCATCTGAAGTCATTCATTCATCATCTAGCCCACTTACTCCAGGGTCATGGGTAGACCTAGAGCCTGTCCTAGTAGCTCAGGGCACAAAGCAAGACCCAACCCTGGATGGGACACCCCTTAATTGCAGGGCACATCACATACCCACCCCACATGCCACTCCTGATGGGACAATCTCCTCAAGGGAGATCATGTGCACATTTTGGGGACGTGGAAATTGGGGTTCCTGGAGAAACTCATGCAGTTACAGAGAGCACCCACAAATGCCATGAGGTTAGAGGCCCTGGCCAGGAATCCATCATTTCCTTTCTCATTACTGTTAGAAATGAACAACTTTGAAGGAAACATTATTCTAGGACAAAAGAAGGCATCTCCCCCCCCCCCTCTCTCTCTCTCTCACTCTCCCCTCCTAGTACAGTCATCACCAGTGGGTAGTAAGAATCTTTGGCACTAAGGCTGCATTTCATTTCAGCCTCCTCAAGCAGCCATTCATCAGTGGCTAATCAGATGGTCGTTGATTGGTTCAATCACTAATCAAGGTTAGCTCAAGAGACAAAGCTGATCACTATTTTTTAAAAAGTCATGAAACCACTGGTTTATTTCATAAGGATATAACTCAGGAATAAGCACATGGAAGGAAGGCAGAGGGCAAAGTATGTGTTGGGGTGAGGTGCAGGAAGCACCCATGTCTCTTCTACCCACGAGCTGTACCTGAGGAGCACCAGGTTGACTCAGAAGTCTGTGGTGACTGAGTCTGCAGGCAAAGGTACATCATCACCACCACCAACTCTGCCATTGTGTCTTCTTATTCTGTGATGGTAGGATGTTGTCTGGGCCATGGTTCCTCAGAATGAAAGCTGGCTCGCCTGGTCTATGGAGGTTCCTGCAAGAGAAAATGGGAGGAAGCTCGAGGCTCACAGGTTTGCAGTGCTCAGGTGACAGGGGTCTTTGCGCCTCTTCCTCTCCATCTTTTCCTGCACTTTGCTCCTGGGTGGTATGCCTGAGGTGAGCTGAGTGATGTTGGGGGATGGGAGGGTTTTATCCTTGAGGACCCCACTGAGCAGGGCCTCTGTACCAGCCCCAGACCAAACTCTTTTCTTTTAGACTCTCCTGTATGGTCACTGGAATCTGCTGACCCTTTGATGTTTACTATAATGCTTTGTTTATTTAACTCACTCATTAAGAGTTTTAGCACATTGGAAGGATGAGAGGTACAACTTCAGTGCAGGGATGGAAAGGTCAAGGTAGAGATATTTATGTACTTTTCCAGACTGAAAAATAATGTGTCAAAGTCTGCTGGGAACATGGCTGTGGGGAGGGGAGATGTGTCAGGGTTGTGCATGGGAAAGTGGCAGGTTGAGCTTCACATCCAGCTCTACATTAAGTGGTCAGAGATGGTTTTAACTACACAGAAGCTCAGTTTCCTCTTTAAAATGATGTCTGGAGGGAAGTGGCAAGAGGTCCATGCTGATGGGAGAGAGGTGGGAATAGGGACAGAGGGATCCTGGGTCCAACATGGGTTGTATCCCCCAACTGAGTTCAACTGGGTCCAACTGGGCCCAACTGAGTCCAACCTCCCCTCAAGTTGGTGACAGAAACCAGTAAGAATTTGTGAAGAAAGGCCAGCATAGACATGACATTTGTAATGTGACATCCCTGATTGTACAGGCCCCATTTCCACCAGAAGCCCTCTCCTGTTTGGAATGTGCAGCTCCACTTTCTCTGTCACCTTTCCTTCTATTCTGTTTGTGTTTGAACATCTCTACTTATTCTGACTACTGTAAAAGCAAGAGTATATAATAAAGTCATTCGGCATCCAGAACAGCTTTTTATCTGCTCTGTCAGAACACGGTTTCAATAGCTACATTCTCTTAATGCACAGTAGTTAAATAAACTCCAAGATTCTGATTCTGCAATAACCCATTAAATCATCTTAAATACTGTGTCATAATGACAACTTGATGCAGCCAGATGTGATATGTTGGGATTTGAAAAAAAAAAAACAAAACCAAAACTACAACTTTTCTAAAGACAGAGCCTCCTGGTTTTACATTCTCCAGCCCCCATTTGCACAGCTGTTAAATCTCACCGTTCTACTTTCTGTTGCATGCATGGCATCCTGAAGCGCCAACAAATGTACCCTAAGACCTTGTGATAGGCACATCTGCGAGACCTGCAAGGACCAAGATCTCCTTGTCAAGGTGTGATTTCCTCACTCTAGCAGCAAGTGTGATCTCTTGTCAACGTGACAGACTTGGAAATGTGAGAACCCTGTGGTCTGGCCTTGGGAACCCCGAAGAGACTATGGTCATGGTCCCCTGGCTTAACGCAGGTGAGTGACCTGTATCATCTGCAGCTGAAAGTATTTTCATCACCATCACCATAGTCATCTGTCACCCCAGGTCCTGACCTGCATGACAACTCATTATTCCTAAGAGATAAGCTCATTCTTGAAGTTTCCAGGTCATTGGGGATTGCAGGTGAACTTTTGAACTTCTGATTTTATCAGTTGGTATACACAAGTTGGAGCAACTTCATCGCTGTATATGTGATGAACCATCAAAAGAAGAATCCATTTGATAGCCATGTTATGCACCAGGCATAGGGAAGGATAATGCTGCCATCAAGCAGGAATCCCAGAAATTAGGTCATAACAGGCAGTGCATTGGGCCCTAATGAACTCAGATTCATATCTGCGGTGAAATTATATGCTGGATAATGTCCTTGGAAAAGCTGCCGGGTTTCAATCTGGAAAGAAGCCCGTTGCTGATACAACAAATCAATTGATAAGAAGTGTCTTTATTGCGCTCAATAAAAAACCAGCACAACCCCAAATAAACATACACGGCTCATAAAACAAATTGCTCACCTAAAATGAATTACACTCTAAGATTTTTTTTAAAGTAAATTACACCACGGAATATTCAGAGATGTTTCTAGCCACTAAAGAGTAAGATTATGAACATACTAAAAGTAAATGTCTCCACGTTCTTTTTAGTTTAGTTTGTTTCCCCCCCAATCTACGGGATTACCAAGAGCAAAATGTAAAAGGGAAAAAAAAAGTGGTAGAAATGGCCTGTTTTGTGAAATATAGGAAAAAATATACCATCTGTGATTTAGCACAGCTCTCAATATTCCATCTGTGAGCTAAACACAGTTCTTCAACAAAGGCTGAACCCCTTGGAGTTCAATATGATTTTTAAAAAGTTTTTCGAAGACTGCTTTGGTAAAATACTGTTATTCTTGGCTTCCATTCTCTTTTGAGGGAAGTGGGAAATCAGCCTCCACAATGGGTTTAAGGATTTGTGGTGAATGTGGCATGTGGGGATTACAGTCCTCCTACCCCTCTAGGAAGCTGCATTATAAAGGAAGTGCACCTTGAACCCTGTTTGATGGGCTCTTTTATTTGCTTGCTCATGGATTAAGGCAATATTTATCTCCAAGAATCTCATTAGAGGGCCTTCCAGGTAGAAGGGCATCCAAAAATAGTCAAGCTCATTAGTAAGTGGCTGTAGTCAGTGTAGTTGGATTTAGTATTAAAATGGAAGGTCCGTGGCAATGTTGAAAACGAAGCTGACACCTTCCATGGTCCTCTGCTGGGCTCCTTGACTGAGAGGAAGCCCCACAGGGCAACTCCTCTGATCTCCACAGGGCGAGGGAAAGTAGGGTTTCTCAGTGACCCCGAGGTTCAGAAGCCCTGCCAGGCCCTGGTGGTGAGGCTGTCCTATCATGGAAATCTGTGGAGCAGCATCTGACTCCCACCTGCTAGAGGCTGGTAGCACCCACTCTAACTCTGTCCATTGTGCCAACTGCAAATGTCTCCACAAATTTCCGAGTCTCCCAGGGAAAAATTGCCTCGGGGCGAGAATTGCTCACGGAAAAGAAATCATTAGGTTTTCGTATTAACAGCTGTGGAAAATGATGGTTTCCTTTTTCTTGCTCTTTGCTGAGTCAAAGCCAATGACTTGAGCTTGGATCTTTGCTGTTTGTGGTTCTTGGATGGAGGCTGCTGGAGAAAGGGCTAGAAAAGTGGGGAGTGGCTGGGTGAGGCTGGGGCTGATTCGCTTCGCAATGAAGATCAATGAAACAAGACCTGGTGGTCACCAAACACCAAGCAGATGCCCAGTGCCTATGGCTGTTCTGGAGCTGCTGGCACCATCTTGGGTCCTGTTCCTTTCTTTGAGTGTGTCGGGCACAGTGGCTTGTCCTCCCTGGCCTGAAGAAACCCTCTTTATTTGGGGGGACCATGGTGAGATTGGGGGCCTGTGGTCCCCAGTACTGGAGGTGCTGCATTAGAATTGTAGCCATTGTTGTCCTAGTGGGTGGAGACTTGGAGAAAGGAAGTTAAGCCTTCTCATGAGAGAAGAGGTTGAGGAGATTAGGGAGGGACTGAGACAAAACATGCTGACAAGAGAGAAGAGTTAGAGAACAGAGAGAGAGCAGAGGAGCAGGAGGGGTCAGCTTCCAGGTATGGGAGCAGGCAGGGCATAGGCCTAGCCTCGGCCCCAGCTGAGAAGCCTGGGAAACATGTTGGAGAAACTTGTGACTCATGTAAGCTGACTTGGAAATATGGTACTTGAGAATTTGCTTTAACTTTGAAACTGCAAAGCCTGAAAATTGTCTGGAGAACTGGAGAGGCTTGCTGCACTGCTGTTTTCATTATGGAACGTCTGAATGGTTGCTACTACTGTGTCAAGGAAGTGCTGCTGATTTCCGGTCACTTTGGAGTTGCAGTTGAAAGAACATTGGAGTTGTGACTTTGAAAAAGCAGCAAGGACACCATCTTGGCTACTTCATCTGGCTTGAGGTGGGGCAGCTGCCATTTTGTGGATGCACATGGCTGATGTAGTCATGTGCTCTTTGGACTAGAGACTAGCATGTGTAGTACGATTACTAAAGGGGTTTCCCTGTACCCCTCAGTGACTTTAATTTGTTTTGCCCCTTTAATAAGTAAATCTGTTTTTACTCCTTTTAAGGTTTTTGTGGTCTTGGTTCTGCATGTGAGGGCTGGGAAGAACCTGGTGTGTGGCTGGCTTTAAAAGGCCAGCTGCCTCCTTTGTAAGTTTGGTTATTCACCCTGTTTTACTTGTTTTCTAACCTGATTTCATCTTCATTTGCAGAGGCCTTGCCATCTTTCCTCAAGGGCCTCCTGCACTCCATTGGTAGCAGAAGTTTTCTCTTTTGCCTCCCTATTGTGAACTTTTGTTTATTTTTGTATCAATTCTTTTCAAAGTTGGCTCAATATTTTAGTCACTTGGTCAGATATCTGCCTCCCTTTGTTGCGGAATTTGACCCATCCCAGAAGAACCAAGCAGGACTCAGGGAACTTGAAGGAAAGGAATTTTATTTCACAACAGTGGGTTCAGAGGAGAATTTTTGGAAGTCTGAGCTCCTGATACAGGCAGCATAGCAGAGTTCTTGTACCTTATCACTTCCATATATGTGTAATGGTGACTGTGCTGAGCTGACATGTGACATAGGGAGGGAGGAAGGGGAGAAAGGTGAAAATAAGATGTCTGTCATAGACACTGTGCAGCAGTATGTTTGGGTAAGGGCCCTCTGGCAGACTGTCCAATACATTGCAGCGGCCATCTTGTGCTTATTTTGTCTTAAGAATTAATGACGGTTGCAATTGGACTGTCATCACTGGGCCTAAATCCAGAGGTCTAACCCTAAGTGACCCAAATAGGGAGTTTGTTTTCTTCATATTATAAAGAGCTGAGGAATAAGTAGATGAAGGCAGTGGTTCAGCAGCTCCAGGCCATAACTCCAGAATTCTCTTGTGTTTTCCTTTGGGTTGTAAGATGGCATCTGCTTGACCAGCTTTATCTCTGCATTCAAGGGAGATTAGGCTTGGAAGACAACCAAGGACTCCCCTTGCATCTTATTTTTCAGAGCTAAGTTACAGGGAGATGCCTAATGATATTCCTAACTAGAAGGGAGATGGAGTTGAGTTGTAATAGTCTTAGTGAACAGTGCAAAGGAATTAACTGGGGAATAGGTTTTGAATGAGTCATCCTCCCCACCTGACAACATGCTAAGGACAGGGGAAGGAGAGCGAGTTCAGCCCAGGTTCAAGCAGAGACGTCAGGTGGTAGCTCAGGGCAAGAGGAACACACACCAGCACTTTGAAGAACATCCTCAAGGGTGGTATGAAACTACATGACTGGCCACTGTTTTCCAGCAGGAGCCTGATAAACAGTCACACAACCATCTCGTCTCTTATCTCTTGCTGATTCATTATGGAATTCAGGGAGTGAATTGAATTCAGCAGAGAATGAGACGGGAGAAGATACCCAAAGTCTGAGGAGCGCCACGGGAGGCAGAAGGAAGGCCTTGGTGGGCCATACTCCTCTGGGCTTGGATGTGCCAGAATGGGGAACCTGAGTGTGAGAGAGAAACCCCAAATATGCCATAACCAGTGACCTCACAATGAAACTTAGATAAAGCAGCCAGCACTTGAAAAGATATTCATCTGGGAACTATTCCAAACTTGGTTCACCCTTTCCTTTCAGCATTAAGGCTTCCGCATATAACTATGGGAAGTGTTGACCTCCTACCTGACGGCCGCCCCCCACCCCCTGATCCATGACCCACTGTTTCAGCCTGTATGTTTACATCTTTTCTTGCCAAGTATGCAGATTGGGATCTGGGGACCTGGCAAACACAGGGGTAAAGCAGAATACCTTCAGTATGTTTCCTTGTTCAATGACTGTGACATTTTTAACAAAAATGACCAAATCACTTTCTTTTCTTTTTTCCCCCCAAACCAGTCTCTTCGAAGAGGATCACTGTTTGGTTCCCTTAAACACAGCAGTACATTCTGCTCTGATATCTAATTGGACCAACCTTAGTCTCACCCTCTCTGGGCTTCCCAGGCACGAGAACTCAAGGAAGGAACATTGCCCCTGACCTGGGCATCTGGAAGGACACACTTTTGTCCTTTACTTAGCAATTTCTGCTGCTTCATCTGCCCTTGGCCATAGTCAATGTCATGAAGCTTAGGGTGACCTACTTGCAAACTTGGTAAAAGAAAAGTGGTTGGTAGACCACAGATTATTTCTCTTTTCTTAACCTCAAACTTGTGTTCCATTGATTTGTGGGTCCTTTCTCCTGAAATAGTAAACTTATTAACAGAGATAAAATCAGGAATTATGGGGAGATCTTTGCCAAGGCTGATCACGGGCTGATGGTGATGGCAGGAGCAGAGTACAATTGACACACTTAGGCTCTCTGTCCAGCCAGCCCAATCTGCTGTCGTTGGCAGCTGCGTGAATTGCATGTGTTCATGCTTCTCCTGATAAGTGCAGTTTGTCCCTTAGCAGCCATGATAGCATCACATTAGGCTAAACTACCGATTTATGTTTCTACTTTGTGCAACCTCCTAAGGGAAATGATCATTGTTTTGTGTGTGGATTCTTTTTGTCTTGTGGCATAATTATTCACTTAGAGGTGCCTCATGCCATAGTCACTTGCAGGTTGCATGCTGAAAGGGATGGGCTGTCCTGTGGATCCTTGGATTTGGAAAGCAAGCTACTATTCTAATATTCTTGTCTCCTTATGCTATTGAGTTCAGAATTATTTCCTATTCGAAAAGCAGTACAGCAAGTGGCCAAAAAAAGCACATAAAATAGGGAACCATTATAAAAATTGTCCATGGGCATGAATGAGTGTGCAAAAGGCTGTGTGTGTGTGTTGTGGTCTCAATGACAAAAGTGAGCATTCCAGAAGAAACTCCTCCAAACTCTTTAGAATGTTCACTAATATGGGAGTAATTGTCTAAACATCGCTGGGAACATGTCAGGGAAGCCAGTGCCGCAATTAGCAAAGATAATAGATATTTGTAGTTGGTACAGAAAGTTCTTTTTCCAGGACCCATTTTTAATTAATTGTAAAGGCAAATTGCAGAACAATGCATGAAATATGTTGACACTTACATTGTTCGAAGCAGGTACAATATTATACTTTTCTATCGTTAGGTATCGGTGTTAATTTACAGAAACATAAAAAGTCTGGAAGTATGCCCACCACCCTGAATTGGCTGGGGACTGGGAGAGCAATTTCACGAGCAAATTCATTTCTAACCAGTTATAAAAACCATTTGAAAATAGAGATACAAGACTGATTTATTTATTTGTTTGTTTGTTTATTTATTTATTTATTTATTTATTTATTTATTTGAGACTAGGTCTGCTATGTTGCCCGGGGTAGTCCTGATCCCATGGACTCAAGTGATCCTCAGTCTCAGCCTCCCAGATAGCTGAGATTACAGGCACCTGCCACAGATCCTGGCTGCTTTGTTGAGACTAGGTCTCGCTATACTGCTGGCGGTAGTCTCAAACCTGTGAACTCCGGTGATCCCAAGCCTCTTGCCTCCCAGTGCTTGGACTACAGGTGCACGCCACCAGGCCCAGCTTCAAGACTGCTTTAAAAGGAAAGGGAAAAGATTCTGAATCTTCTCATCTTATTGAAAGTTCTCATGGAATTTTTGTGGTTTTCCTTTTTCTTTTCTTAATATATACCTTACAGTGTGTTAAGGGTGAGCATGACATTGACAAACTGAATATTATTATGTGCAAAGAGAGGAGGGTCAAACAAAGCCAAAGGGCACAATGATTCTATGGTACACCGGGTCATCCTACGTGTAGTAGATGTGGGGACATAAGCAACTGGGGTGGAGAAACCTCCTCCCTTTGTCAAGGAATATCTTCCAGCCATCCTGTCTTTTTCCAAATATCCCATGAATGATTGCTGTTGATGCTTCCTTAGGCTTCCTTTTAGGGAACAAAAAAACAATTTTAGCAGGTCCTCACTTAACACTGTCCTTGGTTCCTGGAAACTGTGACTTGAAATGAAATGACCGGGAAGGAGAACAGGAGTTGGAGTAATGTCCTTGCTTCAGTGATAATCAGGATGCATTTTTCTCATCAACCTCATAATGAAATGACCATTAATGAAACCAGGGGCTTCCAGGGCCCTACAAGTAAATACTCACACTCACCCACTTTCTAGCTGAAATTTATGAGCCTTTCTCAGTTGCCTAGTAGTTACTGTTTAATGTGCTTTGTAGGAATCAGCTATTTCATCCCCATGAAGTGGCAATTAGGTTGTACTGTTCTGACTGAGGAGGACCTGGTGCACAGAGTTTCAAGAAAGATAGTGAGTGGCGCTGAGAGGCACATAGTTACAAAGGGGTGGAGCTTTAAATTTAGGGAATCTGGTTCAAAAAAGGGTTCAAATTTAGGGAATCTGACTTTAGGGTCTCAGGGTTAACTTTTCTATCCCATTGGCCTGATGAGAGTAAATAGATCCTTAATAATACAAACTTACAGAAACCATGCTTCTCTATGTGTCTTTAAATCCTACACTGAGTTCAAATCATGTATGCTATCTACACTTTATTCTCCTTTTAAAATCAGTTAATATTAGCTCATTCAGAACAAACCCATTCTTTTAATACATTGCAGAATTTTCTGTTGCAGGAGTGTGACACTATTCCTGAAAACTATGGGTGTTGTTAGATTTTTGGATTGTTTTTCCACTTTTACTTTATTTATAATATCTCTCTTCTGGGATTAAGCTTACGCTTTGAAGATTTTCCTAGAAAATCTTCTCTTTCCATATTTCCTGTTTTGTATTTTTTTCATTTCTTTTCTTCATTATCCCCTTTCCTGCTATTCCAGGGGTACAAATTATTGTTGTTTTTATTGACTTTTAAAATAAGTTGCTTGTGTAATTCATTTCCATTATTTAATTATGCATATTTTTAATGCCATAAGACCAGAAAACATCTTTCTCTGCTCTTCTGTTTTTAAAAATCCAGCAACAACTAAGAAAAATTTAGGACATTCCAGAGGGTTGACTACTTCCTTTCTAATCTACATTTATACTTCCTGCATGCTGACTGTTTCATTTTAGTTTCTCATTTCTTAAGTGATCAAGGTTCATAATGTTTATGCTTTTGGTGCATATTTCTCACAATCATTTCGTTTTGGTTGCATTTTAAAATACATCTCATGCTCATACACAGAATTATATTTCAAGCATTGAAAACTAAATATGATCCTGTTTTGCTCTTTATCATTTTTTGATAACAGCAAGCATAGAAAGTTTCATCTACCATTAATCCCTTGGCCATTTCTTTATCATGGTACATCTGAGTTGCACGCATTTTTTCTCTTAGGGTCAGAGTACAATCGCCATCTTTCAGGAAGTATTCCTAACTCTACATTCTGCATGATTTCCACAATGAGAGAACCCACTGAGATGGTCCGTGGAGACTGGTCATTTCAAAACCTTAGGCAGTGTATCCCACTCTGGAGCAGACTGGATTCTTGCAGGCACCGTGTAAGACTGCCCTCCGATGGTAGCCATTTGAACTGCAACCACTCTTCTGTTCTCTGTTCACTTTTGTGGATTAACCGTTGATAGCTGCATCTAGTAGGTGGCTTTCTTTTTATTTCCAGCCTTCCTGATGTTCACCACAGTTCATGTACTGAATCTTGTAACCATTCCTCAGATCCTCCTTTAGAGCTCAGGTTAATAAGAACTTGGATTCTGAATAGAATTTGCGTTTTGAATAGTTGGTTTCATTTTTCAATGAGATAATGATCATGTACTTTTCTGTCTAGCATCCAACCTGTCACATTTTAGCTTCTCACAAAATTGAAAAAAAATTCTCTTTAAGTTGTTTCCCGTCAGTAGTTAACCTCACTTATAACATCCTGCTTTTTTGCACGAAAAAATGCTGTTCTTTAAAATTAAAATAGATTGTGGTAGCAGTGGTTTGACCTGTAGTACAAAGTGTTGGGATGGTGGGTCACACCTCTTCAGATGTACATTACTGCATCATGTCCACCATCGAAGCACTCATAATCCTCCATCACAGTCCTTTCCACACCCCAAGTCCTCCACACCTCACCCTTCCCCTCTGGTAGCTTCAGTTCTACAGTTTTCCAAGGGTTGTTTTTATTTTGTTTTTCTGTTCCTTGATTTTGTTTCTCTGTGTTCCACATATGAGTAAATCCATCCGATATTTGTTTTTCTCCTTCTGACTTACTTTGCAGAATCCCTCCAGTTCCATCCATGCTGTTGCCAATGTTGATGGGTAGCTGGGTTGGGTCTGGTTGTTGATATGCCCACTGTGAGGTCAGAGGTCATTTTTCTATTGTTATGAGCAGATTTTTCTGCATTGGTATCAGACACAATGTCATCCAGATTGAGATGATTCCCTCATCCCAAAATTAGCTCAAGCTGGTGAAGCGAGTCCTTCTCTTGGCCCTTCTTATTTACTAGGAATTGGAACATCCTGCCACTTCCACTTGCCAGATGCTACTCAAATCCATCCCTTCCTCTTCTTCCTCCTGTCTGGTTTATGTCCTGTCTCACCTGGGTTCCTGTAATGGCTTCTACCTGGCCACTTACTTTCAAACTTGCCTTAGTAGTCTCTCTCAGCATAGTAACCAAAAAGTTGACTAAGAGCTAGAATTGGCCATGGAATATGTTACTAGAGTCCACTGGATTTTAATTAAGTTGAACTTGACTACTAGGAGAGAAGAAAAGGAGGAAAAATATATTTTTGAACACAAGACTGTGTCTACCTGAAAACCAGTTCTGCCAGTCAGTACTTTATTTTCTGCCTCTGTCTCTCTTTCTTTCTTTCTTTCTTTCTTTCTTTCTTTCTTTCTTTCTTTCTTTCTTTCTTTCTTTCTTTCTTTCTTTCTTTCTTTCTTTCTTTCTTTCTTTCTTTCTTTCTTTCTTTCTTTCTTTCTTTCTTTCTTTCTTTTTTTGTTAACAGTTCAGTCAGGTGGGTCTTGGATACAAGATGGAGTCATCTCAGTCAGTCTGAACCTCAAATATGGAACATGTAAATCTGGGCACCATTTGTTGTAATTATATGAGCTGATATACTCAGTGGTTTTGATATTCTGAGGCTCCCAACTCAAAGAGTCAAAATGGTCTCTCAGGGGAGATGGCAATCTGGAACA
The DNA here is from genome assembly GCA_004024945.1 of Uropsilus gracilis. Taxonomy (NCBI): domain Eukaryota; kingdom Metazoa; phylum Chordata; class Mammalia; order Eulipotyphla; family Talpidae; genus Uropsilus; species Uropsilus gracilis. The sequence goes on along the minus strand of PVHY01000358.1, from coordinate 75,748 downwards.
TTCTGGGTGAAGAAGCTGAATGTTGGGAGTTGGGGGAGTAGTGGTACAGTCACATCTTTGCATTTGTCACAACTCAAAGTAGGTATGTTGGCCACAAGAGTAATATGATCTCCCAGAAGAACAGATCTAGGGTCACTGTTAACCTCAACAGGGGTCTGTAAACATTATAAATAGAAGGTTTCTTGGGGTGAAAGTGTCACACCCTTCCCTCTGGGTGGAGGACAAGATATCTGTCCTGGACCCCACTCAAGGGTCTGTGGCTTTAGGCTGGGCCCTCACTTGCTTTCTCAGGTTCAGTACCTTGTTCAGTGCCCACTCCACTCCCCCTTCAGAAGCTGTTGGTCACATTCTCCAGGTTCTTGGCACCAGACACCTGAACACAGTGACCCTGCTTCTCTTATGCTTAGATTCATAATACCAGGGAGACTAGCAAAGGGCGGGGGGGGGGGAGGGGAGGTTCCTGTGGGCATGGGGCCAAAATAACTCACATCAGATTTCTTCAGGAGTGAATGGTGATGTTGGAACAGGAAGCAATTTCTGATGGGCCAAATGCCTGAGGGCATGGAGTGTGGGTGGGGAGAACATTCCACCATAGGGAGAGTTGTGGAGAAACCCTGAGACAGGCCTCTCCTCCTTCTAGAGATGCCTAGTGCAGCCTTCTTGCTTACATGTGCCCCTTCCTGCGCTTTGAAACATCACTTCAGGGAACATAACTTTATGTGCCCCTCGTTATTTTTATGTGGCTAATAAATTACACATAATCCCGGCAAGCCTTCTGATGGCAGTTAGAATTAACAATAAGGACCATTTGAACTGCTTGACAATTAAAGTTCTAATGAGTGAAATGGAAATTTTCTGATGAGGATTTGGACAATTTATTAGTTGGAAGCATAAGTGCTTAAGAAAATAATGAAATCTTTAGCTAAATTATTCAAAACAAAAAACAAATTGCACAGGAAGCGACAGGTGACAGAAATAGGCTATCTTCTCCACATTTAAGGAAAAATTATGCTGAGAGAACTCCTTCAAAAGATGTAGGAACAGAGGATGGTTTGGAATTTGACCATCACTGAGACATACGAACTTGACTTCATATTTGTATCTGTTGGCTCAGTTTCCATAACACCAAACAGCTTCTCTCACTTGGCCTCCACCGTACTCCAAAGAGTAGGTGGGTGCTTCTCAGATGGGGAAGATCAGACAGGCTGGTTCATTTTCCAAGAGTCACCCAGCCTTACCGATCCAAGCACCTATCCTAGATAGGAACCTTTCCACTGATTTGCTCTGTGACCATGAAGAGTAGACATTTGAGAAATAGCAGAAATCAACGTAGGAAATGCGCAGTGAAAGTAACTATCTCCATTTTTTATTCTCTCTTTTAATCGAGGTATTGTTTCCTATAGTAAAAATGCATACGTCTTATCTAGCTGCATGAGTGTCTCCATGAATATGAACATACACATACATGCCTGTGTAGCCACCACCTACATGAACAAGTGCAACATTTCCACTATTGCATAAAGTTCTACCCCACCCCTTCCTGTCAACTCCGGAGGTGACCGTAGACCTGTTACTAGGAACGGGTCTGGTCCTGTCACCTGTCACTACAAAAAGTCAATGAGCATAGACAAGAATTGATTCTGGAAATGCTTTTATTTTTCAGATCTCTGGCCCTTGGTCTGAGAGAACAGAGGGCATAGTGCTACGAAGGGACCATCCTGCCCTCTCCTCTCTAGCTGGCCTTTGTATCATGAGTTACAGAGAGACAGTCATAACAGCCCACCAGAGCAGCCCTTCACAGCTGATATTTCTGAGATTTATCTCACTGGGTCCAGAACTTGCCACCAGCCTCTGGGTCATTTTGACCCTGGAGCAGCTGATGACTTCAGGATCCCAGTCTTCGTAGGGGCAGGAATCTCGGTTTAAAGTGGGAGCTTCAGTTTAGAGAAACGACCTTTAGTTTTGTAGTGTGCAAGCAGCCAGTGCTGGGGTATGTGTCTATTCTGCACTAGGTGTGGGGCCCTTCCCTCCATCCTAGCCCCATCAGCGCCAACTCCAGGCCAGTGGGCTTGTTCTAGAACTTCACAGGTAGAGGATCTCAGCGTCTTTGTTCCCCCCCACAAAGCCATGCTGTTCAGCCATCAACAGGTCTTCCCTTTGCATGGTGGGCACACTCCTTGCAGGAAGCACCCCCACTATGTTTTTCCAGCTCTGTTGATGAACATCTGGATGACTTCCAGGCTTGGGAATATGAATGGAGTCCATTATTAGAAACCTTATGCATTAGGCCAGTGGAGGTCTGCCTTTGCATTCACTCTCTGGGGTATCTCTCCTTCCTAGGAGACCAGGGGAGGGGTCCCCCTAGGGTCAGGGTCACAGCAGCCAGACCAAGGTCGTGGTAAAAGTAGTTTTGTGTCTTGTAATTACCTTCTCATTAGGTCTTCACAGCTTGTTTTAACTAAAGAAAAACTGATAAATGCATTCAGGAGTTGTGTGCCTCAAAAATGGCTTATACATCTCCGTTAGTGTTGAGTCTCTTAAAAAATTTTTTTAAAGAGGTCGTGTTTTCCCACCGTTCCCCCAGCAGCCGGAGCAGCGTTCGCAGTCGCCCCGCGGGCTGGGCGCCGGGCCGCGCCTCGGGCTGCCTTGCTGCGCAACGCCACCTAGTGACGGCCGGACTCGCTCGGTCCCGCGCTTATGGAATCACCCAACTCCCTATTACTTTTTGTTGGAAACCAGAGAGGGCTCTTCTCAGCCCTTGGCTTCTGTCGTGCACAGTTCCACAGTTCGGTCCCCCCTCCAGTCCTCGGCCCGTCGCTCCAGGCCTTGATGGGACAGCTCTGCCAAGATGGAGTCTCATTTTAAAAGGCCTTCAGGAGTCTTTAGCATGAGCACTGCTCTTGGCAATGACCTGCGCTTCCCAAACACGGTGACTTTTTAAAAACAGGGGTAGGGCCAAAGCAGTTTCACCTGCCCTGCCCAGCGGACAAGAAATAACCCAAAGGAACAGGGTGTGGAGACACGGAAACGCTTTGGAGAAGCCCAGTTCTAGGTAGAAATTACAAAAGTCCTCATCACAAAAGACCTGAATTCCCTGTAGCTGTGAATCACCTCTTATAAGGTGATTCTGTGATACTCCATAGAAGGTTCACTTGCATGGTTACTGAGAGCAGGGACTGCAGAGTTTTAGTTGCCCAAGGAAGGATGGAAAAGTATTAGGAAATAAAACTACTAATAAAACAAAACAAAAACCAAATAAAAAAGCCAGTGGAAGCAGAAAGGGAGCTGCTGTTGAGAACGTCTTTATTACTTCGATAATGTGCTCGCCTCTGGGGTGTTTTATATTTTAAAATTCTATATTTTACATTCCATCCATTAACAAACCTGTGTAGCAGTGATCATTGCACCATCTTATAAATGGGGGAAATGAGAGCCAGAAAGTTTAGGTATTTTCCCCAGGTTCACACAGTCATTCTGAAGAGAACCGGATCACAGGGTCATCACTGGCTGTTTCTTCCCAGCCAAGAGCATACTTCACTCAGGGGATTTCTCACACTTTGTTTCCTCACACCTTATTCTGTTTCCTGGGAAGCTCACAAGCCATCCTCCTCCTGCTTGAGATGTCACAGATCATCTGGCCAGCAGGTACTCCAGATGGCTGCCCAACAGACCTGGTGCCACCAGCTTCCTGGTTGCCCTGAGTGCTCTCTCCAACCACAGGTGCACAGGTTTCCACCTTTCTCCCCTGAGACCCGTGACTCTTTGCTTGAAGAAGAAAGGAAAAACTGGTGGGGTTTGAGATGCGTTTGTCCTTTAACTCCACTTGCTCTGGAAGCCATATCTGTATGCAGCAAGTAGAACAATAAACATGTAGAGCAGGAGGGTCCTTGCAGGACAGGGAGGGTGGAGGCCAGCACTTTAGGCTGAGCTGGCCCCACACTGTCTAGCGTGATAGCAGAGCCAGGACAGATTACTGTGTTCTCAGGTGCCTGGAGCTGTCCTGGGTGGAGTGGAAGGGGCCTGTTCCTGGGGTGTGAGCTAGATATCATGATCTGAGGAAGGTGTCAGTTTGGGTTTGGCAAGGGGATGGAAAGAGGCACAGGCAAAATCGAAATTTGGGGGTATTGAGAATGCAGAGGTTTATATACTCTTGAGAGCTCAGCTCTGCTATGGTTGAATTACGTCCCCCCAGATTCATATATTGATGCCCCATCTCCCAGCGCCTCAGAATGTGACCTTATTTGGAGATAGGGTTTTAATGGAGGGTAAGTAGATTAAAACAGCTCATTTGGCTGTGCCTGAATTCCAGAGGACTTGTGATTATGAAGAGAGACGAAAGTTGGTGGAAGAAATGTGCATGGGGAGATGATGAAGGCAGAGGTGGGGGGTTGATTCAACAAGTTAAGGAACCCCAAAGATGGCCCAGAAAATAGAGACCTGGAGCAAACTCTTCCTCACAGCCCTTGGATGAACTGGCCCTGCTGATACCTTGAAGCTGGGCTTCCAGGCCCTGCATGTGAGGACATAGATTGTTGCTATGTAGACCACTCAGTCTGTGGAACACTGGGGCAGTAGGCAGAGTGCATGCACATGCACACATGTGCACAGAATGTACGTGTTCATGTGCATGCACACACACACACACACACACACACACACACGGGCTGTTGTCTCTCCAGTCACTCCAGACAGGGTAGGCTCAGGTGGGAAGGAAACCACCATGATGACCCTGTTATCTGTCGACTGGATTGTTCCCACTCAGAAATGACATAAGAAATGTTCACATTGGGTAGACGGGCATGGTGGCGCATGCCTGTAAGCGGCAGCCTAGGAAGCTGTAGCTGGGGCCAGGGGTCGTGGTTCTAATCCTGCCAGGGTCACGTAGTGAGACCTAGTCCCAAAAAAATATAGCTGGGCGTGGTGGCACACGCCTGTAATCCCAGCTACCTGGGAAGCTGAGGCTGGGGATCACTTGAGTCTGTGGTGCCCCAGGCAATGTGAGCCTGTGGTTTTACAGGCAAAAATAGTGAGACCTATTGTAAAAAAAAAAAAAAAAAGCCTGAAGGGCCAGAACAGCCCAGGGACATGAGACAGGGCCTCTGAAAGACTCTGCCCTGGCTTCTGTGGGTCTCTGCTCCCTCTCAGCTGTGCACCCTCTGTGCACAGCCTCCCCCTAGTGGAGAGTCTGTGCATTTACAGCCGGCACCAAGGAGCTGGAAGTGGGCCTTCGCCTGGGTCTGTGGCTTCTGGGAGAACCTAACCTAATCAAAGGTCTCCTGGAAGGTGCCTTCGTCCCCTGACTTACTCCACGTGCTCAGTTGTGCACAAGCTCATTTTAAGTAATCCCCAGATGATGCCTCTGGGAGAATTCAGGGAGAAGCCTAAGGCAAGCACCTAGCATCATACATGTGCCTGAGGAGGCTTGGACATGGTGCCAGAGGCCGGGAGGACCCAAGTGTCCCCAGGAACTGTCAGAAAGTGGACAGACAGACAGACAGCAGATAGCCCTGAGGACAGCTGACTTCCATGGGGAGGCACTAGGTCATGTGGCAGCACTTTCCTGGTAACCCCAGAGAAATGTCTGCTCACAGGGGATCACAGGGAAAACCCTGACCCCCACGCTTGGCCTAGGCAAGTCAGGCTTAGCAGATCAGGATAGAGTGTGCCAGTGAAACTTCAATTTCAGATAAGCCCTGAGTATGTTGCTGTCTGCGTTCATCTGCGTGTCTGGTACATACCTACACAACAATTATTTATTGTTTATCTGCAGCGCTTTTCCCTGGGGAGCCAGTGTTTTATCTGGTAACTCTGGGTCCCAGGTAAGACAACACGCTGGAGAGATACTGCTGTTTTTAGCACCCACATGGCCTGATAAATCTATGGAGGGCTCCTGCTGGTGGAAGTTTTGGCTCCCTCCTCTTGGGGCTTGTATTACTCCAGGCCCAAAGAGAAGCCATTCCTGCCATCATGTCAGTGCCTCTCATCGTCTCAGTGGGGGGGGGGG